>SJXQ01006629.1:21957-41287 GCA_006408695.1 Aepyceros melampus
AGAGTCGGACGCGACTGAAGCGACTTAGCAGCAGCAGCAGCAGGTGTACTAAGAGAATTGAATTTTATTATTCTATATTGACAGAATATACATCTTACCTTAGTAATATTTGGCCAAATCTAGAAGTAATCAGAAAATTGGAGAAATTAGAGCAAAGCAGAGCAGCGTTCTAGGACCTTTTTAAAATTAAGGATCCCCAAATTGAGAGAACTGATTATGCGTATACAGTTGTCCCCAGTCAGCTCCTTGGCTAGCTCTCTTTGGGGATGATTTTCAATAAGAGGTCCAAAAGAAGAAGGGATCTCCTTGCTTATACAAACAATAGTAAAGAAGGAGGGACAGACCGTGCATAGAAAGATTCATTGCTCTTTCCAGTAAACCCTGATATCTCTCCAGTTAAGTTTTGAAATCCGTTGGTATAAACTATTTTAAATGATGTGGTTGTAACTTTTTTTTTTTGTAAAATGTGGACTCTATTACATAATATTTTGCTTCTGTGTTTGTAAAACTTATAAAGGCCTCTAACTTTAAGAAGGCAAACGTGGCATCAACTACCCAGCGAAAAAGGATGAGTCCTAAACCTGAGCTTACCGAAGAGCAGAAACAGGAAATTCGAGAAGCCTTTGATCTCTTTGATGCTGATGGAACTGGGACAATTGATGTTAAGGAACTTAAGGCAAGCTCTGTATATTCCTGCTCTGCTGCCTCGAATTTCCTCTGCCTCTTTGTCTTCTGTGCTGTGTTTTCCTGTCTTTATTTACCTCAAGAATTATTAAATAAAATTAAGTGCACATATCAATTTGCTTAATGTTATAGTGATTCCTATTCATTTTAACAGGATTATAGCAGAGGCTGGCTTACTGCTGTCAGCACTGTCATTGGTTCTGCTCCCAGGTTTAGATGTGCATGTTAAGATGATCCTATTTTCATTGTAGGTGGCAATGAGGGCCCTGGGCTTTGAACCGAAAAAAGAAGAGATCAAGAAAATGATAAGCGAAATTGATAAGGAAGGGACAGGAAAAATGAACTTTAGTGACTTTTTAACTGTGATGACTCAGAAAATGGTAAGTTAGCTAAGATGATTAGCATATTTTCCACCAATAATGGTGGACAGATTTGAATCTAAATATGAAAATGTCTTCACTGAAAAAAAGTTAATGCAGACTGGAGAGTTCAGCTGATAAAAGAGAGTATCTGTGACTGAGAACTAGGATGTTTAGGGTCTACTTGACTTTTTTCAAGGCCACAAAGAAAAATGATAAGCGAAATTGATAAGGAAGGGACAGGAAAAATGAACTTTAGTGACTTTTTAACTGTGATGACTCAGAAAATGGTAAGTTAGCTAAGATGATTAGCATATTTTCCACCAATAATGGTGGACAGATTTGAATCTAAATATGAAAATGTCTTCACTGAAAAAAAGTTAATGCAGACTGGAGAGTTCAGCTGATAAAAGAGAGTATCTGTGACTGAGAACTAGGATGTTTAGGGTCTACTTGACTTTTTTCAAGGCCACAAAGTCAAAGTCATTTTACCCTCTGCAAAGAAGTAAAAGTGTGATCTTCTGTGACCCAGTACCTATCGTCATGGAGGCTGTCACCAAGACCATGTGACATCCTGGCAGGGAAGAGGGGATGGGCTGTCACTCTTTTTGCTCTTTCTCCAACAAGTATGTCAGTGTGATAAGCACAAGCAGTAAACCTTTAATAGTACCAGTAATTAATTACAGTGTCTCGCATTTTGACAAGGCAAAGTCCCTGTACTTTAAAGTTTGAAATTCTTTCCTCTTCCATTTGTTAGTATTCTGGATAACCTCAGCCTGAGGCTGTGTTTTTTACCACAGTGAGGATTTGGTCTTTCACCACTTCCAAGGTTGAATTCATCCATTCTCTAGTCTCCAA
This sequence comes from Aepyceros melampus, assembly GCA_006408695.1. Taxonomy (NCBI): domain Eukaryota; kingdom Metazoa; phylum Chordata; class Mammalia; order Artiodactyla; family Bovidae; genus Aepyceros; species Aepyceros melampus. The sequence continues at coordinate 23,859 of SJXQ01006629.1, forward strand.
ATGGTCCAGAGAGATGCTAAGATGTCACCTCACCTGTCACCCTCAGTCCCCTGAGTGTCCCACATAAGAAAGGTGTTCCCTTTGGTCCATTTCTCTTTGGCCTCCTGGCTCCTCCTTAGTTTGGCTCATCTACATTCTACTGGCCTGTGGAAAAGTAGCTCCATCAGTGTGTCAGGTGAGCCTCCCAATGCACAGGCTTGTTCCTCCTCTAATAATCCTGTTGATTTGAAATCATCTAATCACATCTATATTTTTCTTCAGGGACTGATTTAAGAGTTCAGGAAGTTTAACATTCTGTAATAACCTAGTAAAGCTGTCCTGCATTCAGAGTTGGTTCCCAGACTGCTCTTATTAGGAGCTCTCACTATCTTTAGCTACCTTTCAGGAATATTTGAAGTTGGAGCTCTTGGAGATTTTACTCTTTTCTTCTGTTAGAGTACTGGGGATCCCAATAGCACTTTGTGATCTCATAACAAGTGAAATAGCCTTTTCTTTCCTTCCTTCCTCTCCATCCCCACCAAGATCCCTCTTCTAGCAGCTTAAACAGTATATTTCCCCTAAGTCTAACTCTACCTTCTGTTCCCATAATTTAAAAACAAATCTACTTTCTCTTTGGTTTGTACAGAAAATGTTCTAAATGCAAACCTTTATATTTCCTTTTTAGCCTCTGGGTTTGTAATAATTTCATTGTTTATCTTCTTTTTCTGCTCTGGTTGCTGTGTGATCTTCTGTGACCCAGCACCTGCAGTCATGGATGCTGTCACCAAGATCCATGTGACATCCGGGCAGGGCAGAGGGTATGGGCAGTGGTGGGGCTGCGGACACAAGTGAATATGAATCACGAGTGTCTCCCTGTTGTCATGTGTTTTATGTTCTGCTTGTTAAGTCTGAGAAGGATACCAAAGAAGAAATCTTGAAAGCCTTCAAGCTCTTTGATGATGATGAGACTGGGAAGATATCGTTCAAAAACCTCAAACGTGTGGCCAAGGAGTTGGGTGAGAACCTCTCTGACGAGGAGCTGCAGGTTTGTGACGCTCAGCCTGGAGCCCTGTGTGACTTTTTTGAGTTCCATTTTCTCTGGTTACATTTGAAGAAAAATGAGTGTTCTCTTGTCACTCTGCTGACTACTTAATTTCTCTTTTCCTAGTGAGACAAACCTATGGACACTGCTCCCAGAAAAATATACCCATGGATAGTTTTAAGTTTTAGGAATTTCCCTAGTCAGGGAGGCTTTTGAGCTTCTTTCTAGGCAATGCACATGTGGCAAAGTATGACTTGGTTTTCAAATGACTTTTCAGGAACAAAGCTTAATATAAAAGTCAGCCCATTTGCAGCAGGTGGACCACATTGTCTATTTGTGCATCATTATGAAAGCTAACTACTTAGTCACACTTTTGTTACATTTATGAATTGCTCTAAGTGGAATCCTTCCTGTCCTGCAGGAAATGATTGATGAAGCTGATCGAGATGGAGATGGAGAAGTCAATGAGCAGGAGTTCCTGCGCATTATGAAGAAGACGAGCCTTTATTAAGATCAGTCTCAGCTTTTCTACCATGAGCACAGGGAACTCGGTTTAGTGCCTGCCATTGTGTGAAGACTGGTTTTTGAAAATGTAAATTATTTTTCCCCACTGACGTCTCGGTATAACTTTAGTAACAACTCTAAATCTATTTTCAACTTTTGAAAGTGTTCTTTGAAATTGAGGTTCTTTGTAGGGTGACTGGGTGACTGTGTTAATTCCCCAGGGCAGAACAAAAGCATGTTAGAATGGAGAAAAGGATCTTTGAGCTTTCACCCACCTGCCATTCTGCCTTGTATTGCTTAACTCTTGTCCTGCATTCCACATTTATGCCACCGCCAAACAGCTTCTTCTCAAGCACACATTGTACCCATGTCACCACAAGCAGAGAGCATCTCTTCAATGGTTCCAATGTTAATTGACACCTGAGTGCAGCTTTCTCTTTTATAAAATCCAGTGAACTCTTACTTGCATTTGGATGTGTGTGTGTGTATGTATGGGCTATTTGTTTTATCTTCAAATAAAGCCTTTCTTATTTGAGCTCTTATTCTCTAAGGATGAGTTCTTTAGCCTTGACTATGAGTTCAGCTTCTAAATCATTTTGTTGAAGGTAGCCTGGTAGATCCCAAACTCCTTGCCAGCCCGAGAACAGAAAACAAAATAACCCATTCCTACTGACATGAATTGGTTTTTGCCTTGGGAACCTGTCAGTTTGTGAAATTAGTTGATCATTTTGCATCAGCCTAAATGATGCCCTAAAAATAGTTTTGGCAAAGTGTACAGCTGGAAAAGGGTCTTACTGGTAATTTGTGCTTAGGACAAATTGGTGAGAGCCAGGTGATTATGACAGTAGGTATAGCTTAGCCAGCCTCTTGTCAGTTGATTTGCTGGGTGGTGTCTCAGAATCTCAGTGTGGATTGGGTCCAGTGACCTTGTCCGGCTCCTTCTTGGCCCTATTGGGATGAACTACAAGAGAAATCATGGCAGATTGCATTAAAGTCTCTGCCCCAGACTGAAGGTGGGGAGCAAGAAGGGATGAGGAGGAATGAAAAATGACCAACATTCACCCGCACATGGGTTTCAGACTTCTGGTAGGGCATCCTTAATCCTGGAGAGGGTTGCCTGATGTAGCCAATAAAAAGAGGACACCTAGGTCAGTTTGAATTCCTAATCCTGGAGAGGGTTGCCTGATTTAGCCAATAAAAAGAGGACACCTAGGTCAGTTTGAATTTCTGATCAATTTTTTTTTAGTATAAGTATATCCCATTTGGCCATTTTGTTGTTTATTCATCATTGATCTGAAATTCAGATCAATTTACCTGGGTGTCCTATATTTGAACTAGAACCCTACATGTGCTGTATGTTAAAGAGTGACCCCAGGCCTTGTCTCTGGACAGTAGCATCCTGGAGGGACTGCTCCTTGAGAAACACTGAGATGTGGGGGGAGCCTTGGAGCAGGGTTCTCACGTGGGCTTCACCTCTTCCTGGCTGTGTAATTTGCTGCAGGCTACTTCTCTGGGCACCCCAGGCTTCTTGTCTGTAGGGAGAAGAGTTTTGCTTAACTCAAAATCATTGGGGAGTTCAACGGAAACTTAACAACAAAGGCCTGGATTTACAGTGTCTGAGAAAGAGGCATTTCAGAAGTATTCATTCTCACTCATTCTTTTGTTGTGTTTGTCAAAAGCTTTTTGTTAAATGTGGGTCCATGAAGCTTTTTTAATTACCGTCCCCACAGTTGAGTTGACAGAATTTCCTGTGGGGATTTGACCTTCATCATATTGATGTTTTTTAATAACAGGCATATGATCTGATAAAAGGCATACAGTATTGGAGTGAAAAAAGTAGGCCCCACTTGCCATTTCACTGTTAACTGTCACCCTGGAAACATTCTTATCTCCTTCTGCCTAATGTTATCCTAAATAAAATAAAGTCAGAATTTCTTGGAGGAAGGGAGAGTGGCAAGTAATATGTTATCCCAAAGGATAGTGAAAGTGAAGTTGCTCAGTCATGTCTGACTCTTTTCGACTCCATGGATTATAGCCCACAGAATTTTCCAGGCAAGAGTACTAGAATGGGTTGCCATTTCCTTCTCCAGGGGATCTTCCTGACCCAGGGATCAAATCCGGGTCTCCTGCATTGCAGGCAGAGGCTTTACCTCTGAGCCACCAGAGAAGCCCTAAGGATAAGGACACACATAATGTTCTTACCAAATCTGTGCAGTGGCTCAGTGGAGGGTCAGAAAGATGGGGATGGAGAAGGATCTGGGGCCAGTTCATGGCAGAAGAGAGCTGCAAGGGGGTAGGGAGCTGTGGACAGAGAGGAGGCTGGGGTCAGTTAGCTGGAGGGGTGGTATGTGAGGCCAGTGAAAGAGAAGGGAGTAGAGGTTAGTTCATATGAGGCTGGCCCAAGAGGTGTAGGGGGAGTGGTTAGGTAAACTCTGGACAGTATGGGGGTGGATAGGAAGGGAGGGACAAGGTGGCTCAGTTCCTGAGGATAGTATGCAGAGCTGGAGGGGGATGGTGGGGATGGGCAGAGAAAGAGAGGGAACAGAGGTCTGTCCTGTGAGTGGACCAGAGAGATGTAGGAGCAGTAGGACAGAGTGGACTGGGAGGGGTAGCAGAGGTCAAATCAACTGGGGATGGGTCAGAAAGATACTGGGGACTCCAAGGAGACTGGGAAGTAAGGGACTGAGGTCCATCCATGTGAGCAGGATAAAGTGATGGGAGGTGAAAGGAGAGGGAGAGGGCAAGGGTTAGTTTCTGTGCACATGGATCAGGGCTGCAGGAGCTTGGAGGTGCTGAGGGGAAGGTATGAGATCATGTTCAGCTGGAACAGAGAACTAGAGTGCGATCAGAGGTGATGGGAGGGATAGGGTTCAGAGTTCAGTTCATGTTGGACCAGAGAGTGGTGGGAGAGTGGGCGTGGAATTTTCATGATACAAGATTTTGACAGAGACCAGTTCACAGGAGGGTGGACTAGAGAGCTGTTTGAGAACTGCAGGGAGGGGAAAGAGGGAAGAGGAGGGAGCAGGGGTTCCTCCATTGGTGCTTTAGAACTGTGGTGCTGAAGAAGACTCTTGAGAGTCCTTTGGACTGCAAGGAGATCCAACCAGTCAATCCTAAAGGAAATCAGCCCTGAATATTCATTGGAAGGACAGATGCTGACGCTCCAATACTCTGGCCACCTAATGCGAAGAGCTGACTCATTGGAAGATGCTGCGAAAGATTGAAGGCAGGAGAAGGGGGTGACAGGAAAGCCTGGTGTGCTGCAGTCCATGGGGTCGGAAAGAGTTTGACACAACTGAGTGACTGAACTGAACTGAACTGAGGAGGACTTGTGGGCTGCTTCCTAGATAAAACTCTTAGACAACAGCCTTGCAGATATGTCCTTGCCACTAGGTGGAGTCCCAGGACAGAGAGGCTCCAAGGAACGTTATCATGTGGAGCCCAGTGATTCAAGCTAGATATTCTCAGGTGCCTTGAGAGAGCTATGGTTCAGGATGCCAAAGTGTCTAGAATCCTGGCAGGCCTGTGGACCCCTCAGAAAAGCTACCAGGTGTGAACACTGATGGAACGATAGCTTGTCTGGTTGGGTACTTGAGTAAATCTAATTAAAAGAGAATAAAATGACATATTTGCATTTCTGAGTGTTTGCAGGGGAAAATTGTTTATCTCCTACATGGCCTTATTGAGGTCCCAGCTACACTGAACATTTCTCAAGGGAAGGGTACAAATGTGCTTTTGACTTCTTCATAGCCATGCTTTGTGCCCAGTAAGATGCTCTATTCACAATCAGTCCTTCTCATTTGCCAGCGTTGTTGATCCTGTAGCAAGGGTTTATTAACTGATTGAGGATTCCAACATTCTGTGGCTTTTTTCTGTTCATTGTGCCTTCTTAATGGCCTGAATTGTCTTTCCTTAAAAGATATGTTGCAGTCCTAGCCCTCAGGACCTCAGAAGGTGACTATATTTGGAGATATCTCTAAGGTGGGCCCCCATCCAATCTGACTGGAAAAGGGAAATTTGGAAATTTGTATGCAGGCATGCATAGAGGGAAGCCAATGAGGAGACAGAGACAATTATCTATAAGCGAATGAGAGAAGCATGGACTAGATCCTTTTCTCACAGCCTTAGACAGAACCAGTTCTGCCAAAAGCTTTAATTTTGCACTTCTAGGTTCCAGAACTGAGAGACAATAAATGTCTATTGTTTAAGGCCCAGAATCTGTAGGACTTTGTTGTTTCAGCCCCAGCAAAGTCATACATGTCTCTCTCACTGAAAAACTTCCTTTATTCCTCGAAGTGTCTTTACCAGAAGTGCACATGGTGGTGTCAAGGAAACAGAAATTGGACATGGAGGTATGCAGCCTCGCCCCCCCACCTACAGAAACGCTCCCCCCGCTTTAATTTAAAAACCATAGCCTTGACTAGACGGACCTTAGTCGGCAAAGTAATGTCTCTGCTTTTTGAATATACTATCTAGGTTGGTCAGAGACAGTGTGACAGAATTTCAGATATTGTTGGGGTTGTTGATTCTCACCTGGTATCTAGAGTTTAAGAGCAATGCTTTCAGGATGAATCTGGCTCTCTGAAGAAGAGATACAAACCTCATGATGGGCACTGTGAAATAGTGGGAAAATGTCTCTGGAGCTGGACAAGTGAAATTCCATTATGTGACCTCTGGCAAGTTATCTAGAGCATCAGTACTTCATTGGTTTCATCTGTCAAAGGTTTTTATTTTATTTTATTGGAATATAGTTGATTTATAATGTTTCAGGTGTAGAGCAAGGTGATTCAGTTATACATATACATGTATTCATTCTTTTTCATATTCTTTTCCTACATATATTATTACAGAATATTGAGTAGAGTTCTCTGTGCTATAATGCAAGTCCCTGTTGGTGATCTGTTTTATATGTAGTAGTGTATATATGTCCATCTCAAATTCCTGATTTACCCTTTGCTCCATGTTTCCCCTTTGGTAACCATAAGTTTATTTTCAAAATCTGTGAGTCTGTTTCTGTTTTGTAAATAAGTTCACTTATATTATTTTTTAAAAATTTGAATCCCTGTGTGAGTGATATTGTATGATGTTTATCTTTCTCTTTCTGACTGACTTCAGTCTGTATGACAGTCTCCAGCTCCATCCATATCTCTACAAATGACACAATTTTGTTCCTTTTTATTGGCTGAGTAATAGTCTACATATGTATACCACATCTTCTTTATTTATTCCTCTGTTGATGGGCATTTAGGTTGCTTCCACATCCTGGCCATTGTAAATGAACATTGGGGTGCAAGTACCTTTTCAATTTATACTTTTCTCCAGATATATGGCCAGGAATGAGATTACTGAATCACATGGTAGTTCCATTTTTAATTCTTTAATGGGCCTCTATACTATTCTCCATAGTGGCTGTACCAATTTACACTCCAACAACATTGTAGGAGGGTTCAGAGAGGGTTTATTAATAGAATCTACCTCAAGGGCACTTGTAAGGATTAAATAATCCAGTATATCTAAAGAGCTTAGAACAATACATCGCACACAGTAGGCATTCAAAAAACATTTGGTGAACAAGGAAATTCAGAATTTGGCTAAAATCCTCAACTATAGGATTTGGTAGTTACATCATTTATCCCAATGGTACAATTTACGGAGATAGCTTTAGAACAAGAATTCTTAACCTGGGACACTTTTGCTTCAGAGGTCCATGAATTACCCCCAAGAAGGTTCTTAAATCTCTGAAATAGCATGCATGATTTGTAGGTACAGGCAGATGGGCAACTCTCATCAGAACTAAAGAGATTCTGACACACTGCCTCAAAATTGGGCATTGCCATTTGGTGTGTGGAGGGAAATACATAAACCTGTAACATTATGTTGAATTTTTTCATTCACAAATGCTTTTTGAATCCATACCATGTGCTATACACTGTTCTAAGCTCTTTAGATATATTGGAATATTTAATCCTTAATTGTGTAGTAGCAGTAAGAGTCATAGTGTGTGAGACCTGGTTTGTGGTCCTCTGTCCACACAGGTATTCCCTGAAATCTGCATCTTTCTTGTCTCTGCCCTGGTATTTACATGAGTGAGCCCCAGCATCATTTCCATGCAGAGCCTGAGACTGATGCTTTCTTGCCACCCTGGGGTCTGGGAATCTCTACCGTGCGGTCTCTGTCCCTGTCTAGACCTCCTCTCCCAACCCTTTTAGCCTTTATTAGCTTGAAAGTCAATCTTCTTGAAGGAAAATACTAACAAAAGATGATTTATTTTCTTTAAGAAGTTTTTCTTTCTCCATACTGATTAAAAGGCCTTTTACTTATTTGTCTTCAGCAATTTTTGAAAGCTTCAATCCATTTTCAGGTTTAGCCTTCCTGAAATGGTTCTTTGGGATTCATACCATTGCTTTTATTAAAAAAAAAATCAAGCAGTATCTCTTTTCTTTCATTCTTCTTTTCAATTTATTTATCATGTTTCACTTCCCTGGTAGCTGCTGGAGAAGGGATAGGCTGCCCACTCCAGTATTCTTGGGCTTTCCTGGTGGCTCAGTCAGTAAAGAATCTGCCTGCAGTGTGGGAGACCTGGGTTTGATTTTTAGGTTGGAAAGGTCCTGGAGGAGGGCATGGCAACCCATTCTGGTATTCTTGCCTGGAGAATCCCCATGAACAGAGGAGCCTGGTGGGCTTTAGTCCATGGGGGTTGCAAAGAGTCAGACACAACTGAGTGACTAAGCACAGCACAGCATGTCATTTATTCAACAATAATGAGCATCTATTTTGACTCAGGCCCTTAAGTAAACAAAATACAGACTCATGGGATTTACATTCTGGTGAAGGAGACAGAAAGGCGATCTCAATAAAATTAAGTGAGAAAAGAATAGAAAAGGATGGAGGGTTGCTATTTTAGACAGGATGGTCAGGGAAGGACTCTCTGTGAGGATGTTGTTGTTCAGTTGCTCAATTGTTTCTGACTCTTTGCAACCCCATGGACTGCAGCACACCAGGCTACCCTGTCCTTCACCATCTCCCTGAGCTTGCTCAAACTCAGGTCCATCGAGTGGGTGGGTGATGCCATCCAAGCATCTCATCCTCTGTCATCCCCTTCTCCTCCTGCCTTCAGTCTTCCCCAGCATCAGGGTCTTTTCCAATGAGTCAGCTCCTTGCATCAGGTGGCCAAAAGTATTGGACCTTCAGCTTCAGCATCAGTCCCTCCAATAAATATTCAGGGTGATTTCCTATAGGATTGACAGTGGGGATGACATTCAAGCAAAGACCTGAAGCTATGAGAAGATCTGGGGAAAGAGTACTGCAGCAGAGAGAACGACAAATACAAAGACCCGTGGAACAGTGGGGAGGTCCATGTGGCTGCAGCAAAGTGAACAAAGCAAAAAAAATGTCAGGTTGCAGAAGGCAGGGGTTGGGTAACGTAAGGCCTCATAAACCCCATAAGTACGGGTTATATTTTGCAGATGATGACTGTCATCACTGAGAACTGAGCAAGAAGATAACCTGCATTGTACTGAAAAGTATCACACTTGTTGCTGTGTTGAGAATTGCATATAGGAGCAAGGGTGGAAGCATATATCTTTCTGTAATATGAGCTCATTTCCCTGCATAGCCACATGGCTGACTTTTAAAAGTCTCATTTGGATTATCTGAGATTGGGAAATTTCTGGGATTGTATTTGCTGTGGAATTTGAAGTAATGAAGGCAGATTTCCCCTTTTTACAATCCTCCTTTTTCAGAGTCATCTTCCCTTCTAGAGTCTTTAGCAGTAGTGCTGCAAATTGTGTTGTGTGCTATTTTGCTTTCTGCCTTTTTCTTCCTGGAGTCTGATTTCTCAGGTCCTCTAAGTTCATGTTTGATGTCCACCCACGCTTGACTGTCATTGTTATACACCTCAAAATGTCATTATTATTTTTCTCCCAAATTCTGGTCATTTCCTCATCCATAGTCAGGTTTAATCAACCATTCTACTGATAGTGGTCTATAACTCCCAGACCCATGATTTCCCAAACTCTTAGTCCTTTCTAATCCATAAAGAATTGGGGCAATCTTGATCCTTGAATCATCAGCATTGGGCAGGAACTATTATTACCCCATATTACAGATAAAATACCTGAGGCTCAGAAAGGTTAAGCACAACAGCCAAGACTCAAGCTCAGAGTTTCTGGCTCTAGAGTTCATGATCTTTCTACTCTATCACTCTGCTGTCTAAGACAACATGCTCCTTGTTTCAATTAGCTTAAATAACTTTTAAGTGAAAACTAGATGGTTGAGCCTGTTCTTTTTCTCTCTGGGTTGATTAACATGTTCTTCTATTTTTAATTTTTTACTTAGAATTTTGATTTTTTATAACACCTATCAAGGAAATTGCTTAAATACACCACAGCTTTCTGCTGTGGGTCTGGTCTCCAAAGCAATTCATATGACCAATCCAACTATTAATTTTTTGTGTCAACGTGACTGAATCATGAGGTGTCAAACGTTATTTTGGTGTTTCTATGATGATGTTTTTGGGTGAGATTAACATTTACATCTATGGACTAAGGAAAGCAGATTGCTCTCCTTAACGTGGTTGGGCCTCATTCAACCAGTGGAAGGCATGAGTAGAGCAAAAAAGGCTGATAATTCCACTGAGTCACAGAGAAAGAATCTCTTCTTTGAACTGGGACTCTGGCTCTTCCTGAGTTTTGATTTTGCCAGCTTTCATACTGGAACCACACCACTGGCTTTCTTCATTTCTAGATCTTCACACTCAGACTGAAACTTATGCCATCAGCTCTCCTGAGTCTCCAGCTTTCTGATTCACCTTGCAGATCTTGAGACAAATCAGCCTCTGTAATCCTTCCAGCTAATCTGTCCCTGTCTGTCTTTTTATCTTTCTTTCTCTCTCTCTCTATATATATATACATACATGTATATGTATATTCATGTAAAACAAAACCAATAAGAGATGATTTATATATATATAAAACCTTCTATTCTGGAGAACCTTAACTAATACAGCCAGCAGAGGGCAATGTCTTCTCAAACACTACCTTTTACTCATTTGAAACTGTTGGACATTTGTTTTCTTTAAGAGGGAGAAATTCTTTCTAATTCTTTTTTTTTTTTTCCCCAGACAAAGAAAGCAATTTCAAAGAGGGAAAGGAGCAAAAAGAATTGTTAGTATATGTGATAGGGAAAGGTCATTCCAAAACAGACCCAAGACTTCCTAGGTGATATGTTCTGCATGAAAGTGAAAATGAAGTCACTCAGTCGTGTCCAACTCTTTGCAACCCCAAGGACTGTAGCTACCAGGCTTCTCCATCCATGGGATTTTCCAGGCAAGAATACTGGAATGGGTTGCCATTTGCTTCTCCATGAGAAAGATACTAAAATTCTGCTGCTAGTGATAAAACTAGTCAACACAGCTTATTCTTCCAGGACATCAATGACCACATTATAACCAGTGGGGTAAGCTATAGGGTAAGATTTCAGGGGTGGAATTTCTCTAACAGAAAGAACAGTGGAAGGGTGGAAAGAAGGATGGAAATTGATATTAATTACATAATGTGTATATACATTATGTATAATTTTACATTCATGCCTATATAAGAATATAAATACAGAGAACAAGTTTTGAAAGGATGCACATCAAACTTTTAACAGTGGTTTTCTCTGGAGAGAAGAAGGAGGGGGCTATAGTGAAATGGACTTCTTCCTTTTAATGTGCTTTGGGCTTGAATTTCTTAAAACAAGATTGTATAAATCTTATATGACTTTTCTATTTAAAAATATTAGTAAATAACACTTCACACACACTAGGATGGCCAGAAAAAATGGAAAATAAGTGTTGGGGAGGATGTGAAAACATTGGAACCCTGGTTCATTGCTGGTAGGAGTATAAAATGGTGCAGATATTTTGGAAAATAGTTTGGTGATTTATCAGAAGATTAGACATTAAACTACCATATGACCCAACAATTCCACTCTTAGATTTATGACAAAAAGAACTGAAAGTACAGACCTAAAAAGACTTTGCACATTCATGTTCATAGCAACATTATTTACAATAACCAAAAGGTGGAAACTCAAGTGTCCATCAACAGATGAATGGATAAACAAAACATGGTTTATATAATACAATGGAATATTATTCAGCTGTAAAAAGGAATGAAAATTTGATACATGCTATAATATGGATGGACTCTGAAAACATTTTGCTTAGGGAGAAAAGTCAGACACAGAAAGACAAATACTGTGTTTGTCCACTTGTATCATGTACCTAGAATAGACAAATACAGAGATAAAAAGTAGAATGGGCTTCCTTTGTGGCTCAGTGGTAAAGAATCCACCTGCAATACAGGAGATGCAGCTTTGATCCCTGTGTCAGAAAGATTCCCTGGAGGAGGGCATGCCAACCCACTCTAGTATTCTTGCCTGGAGAATCTCATGGACAGAGGAGGCTGCTACACTACAGTCCATACGGTTGCAAAGAGTCAGACATGACTGAAGTGACTGAGCACAAGCATGAAAAAATAGAATACAAGTTACCGGGGCTGAGGGGAGAGGAGGGAGAGATATTATTTAATAGGGACAGAGTTTTCACTTGTGATGATGAAGTTTTTGAGTATAGATAGTTGCAGTGGTAACTATTTATGTCATGAAATTGTACACTTAAAAACAGTTTAAATGACAAATATTATGTTTTGTATATTTCACGGCAGTAAAGCAACCTTAACAATTCTTAAGAGCGAGGCCTGGACCTGTGTTTGTTCATCATTGCAAATGTAGAACCTAGTATGGTGCCTTGTGCACAGTAGGTACTCAATAGATACTTGTTGCATGAAAAATAAATGACTAATAAACTTAAAACATTGTCTTCTCATTTGGGCAACCACTGTCAATTGTCAATTATTTGATGCACAATAAGAAGTATCAATACAAGCCTGAAATTCATATATTTGGTTGTTAACATAAAGATGGTATATCAGTTAATGAGAGTTAACTGTTGTATCAAACAATCTCTGTGTCTCAGTGAGCTAACTCAAGAAAGGATTATTTTTCACTCACGTCATAGTTCAAATCACTGGAGATGGCTTGGGGTGCTGCCTAGGCTTGACTCCATACAGGATATCAGGGACCAAGCTTCCTTCTGTCCAGTAGCCCCGAAGGCCCCTAGGTACTTCAAAATCTCCACTGACTTCTTTGTAAATGGCTGGAAGATGAGTAAAGAGACAGATCTTGGAGGACCACATGTGAGGTTTGAGTGGCCAGACCTGCAAGTTTCATAGTCTCTTTCCCCTACATTCATTTGGTGAGAAATCAGTCACATGTCTACACTGAATCAGAAGGGATTCTGGGAAATGTATCCTAGCCACAAGTAAAGTAGGAAAAAGAAATGGTTTTTGATGAACATGTGGGATCGCCTGTGTCATAGATAATATAGATGTGGGGAGCCCTCCTAGGGTGACTGTGTAGTGTGCATGCTAAGAGAAGGCTGCCCAGGACCAAAGTCCTGAGAGCTTTGGTGTTTAAGAAATGGAAAGAGGAGGAGAGGCAAAGAGACTGAAAATAGGAAAGTGACTGCAGAAAATTTAAGGGAATGAAATGTCATAAAAGCAAGGGGAGGGTGTGGCAGGAGACAGACCTTAGCAAGATTTCTGTGGAAACCAAAATGTGGGGGCCTAGGATGAAATGTGGTAAGTAGAGGAATGTATGTAGAACATTTTTGAGAAAGTTGACTATAAAAGGATAAGAAGAAAAGGATAGTATCTAGTGGTCATGTGGAAGTGTCACGGGAGTGAACTTTTATTATTTTGTTTTTAATGAGAGAGAGTTGAGAATGTTTGAACACTTAAAGGGAAATAACCATAGTATATAAAAGCAGTGTGGTATAAGACCAGGAAAAAAATTGATTATTGGAACAGAAGAAATGGTCTTGAAACAGACTTGAGTGTGTATAGCAGTTTGGTTTATGTCAGGGATGCTGGGAAAGGATGGACCATTTTTGATGTACATATGTATGTGGCTATCTAGGTCTTTATATTTATTTTTTTCAGAAAGGATTTAAGGACACTTGAAAAGATATGTTCTGGTGACAACATAAAACAAATGATTAAAGAAGGAGAAAATGATATGCTGGGACAATGAGGTGAAACATGCATTTGGGTTTGTTGAGTTTCAACATCTTTGACCATTTTAAACATCAGTGCTGAGTTGATTTTAGATACCTTGATCAATTTGTGCTGTGATTGATTAGATGAGTAATTCCACTTATATAACTTGCTCTGCAATATCACTTGTCAGGCAGAGACTCACATTTATTCTGAATGTTGCTGTGAGAATCCTGCAGTCCCTGCTCTTTGCCCTGTGTATTGTGTAACAGCCTTTGACCACAGCAATAAAATCTGACATGAACATTAGGCACTAACTGTTCTGACTTCAGAAACAGCTTCTAAGTCACACAAGAACCTTGCTTTCATTTCTCTATAATTATATCTTGTTTCTGACCCCAAGTGAGCCATCCTATGCTGTATTTACTCTGAAGTCTTTCTCCTAAACTGCTTGATACCCTTAAGCCTCCACACACTCTTATGCTACAATGTCCACTTATTTCTTCTCTTCCCCTGCAGATTCATTCTTATCCCACATGATCCAGCTTATCTGTCACATACTCAAAGGGAATCTTTCATGATGGCTTGACTTGGATCTATGCTCCTTTCTGTGTTTCCCTAGCCCCTGATCTCTGTCATCGCTTCGGTTCTACTAGGTTAGCAAGGTCATCTACTCCACTGACCTTCAACTCTGCATCTTTGGGGCCCAATACCTGGCACAATCAGAGTTGTCACACTATGCATGGAAATTTTGTTGTAGAGAGGTGGGGATTTCCACTTAATAGCCACAACTATCATTTTGACCTGCATGATGATCACAGATTTCTCAAGTGTTACACACTTCTGATTTGTGCAACTTTTTGGTTCTCTTTATTTTTAAAAACTTTTTATTTTATATTGGGGTATAGGTGATTAACAATGTTTTGATAATTTCAGGTAAACAGGTATGGACTCAGGCATGCATATACATGTATCCATTCTCCCCCAAACTCCCCTCCCATCCAGGCTGCCATATCTGTGTGATTTTTTTTCCTGTGGTTTTGTATGTACATTGTACCTTGATAAAACACTGTTAACAAAAAAATCCATCCTCTTAACCAACTGCAGTTGCTTTTGCTTTCCAGGGGAGAGCCATGGTTTTCTCTGGGTAGGTAGTTCTTTGCTTAGGGAGATACCTGGTTGTCTTGGGGATGAAAAGGGAGAGTCACAGAGAGGAGAATTTCATTCTACCCCCACCCCTGCATGAAGGCAACAGAATTTGCATTTTCCTGGTACAGTCACTTTAACACTAAAGAAAATTATCTTCTAGTATTGAAGGGCTTAGGGACCCTATGCGACTGCTACTTTGCTACTGACACTTTTCAAAGGCCTTTCATGTCCACTCTTTTGTTTGGTATTCTGGACAGAAAATGTCAACATGGCCTCATTGTCCTTCTGTAAAAGGATCTATCCAGGGTGATCATCTCAACCTGGAGCACAGGTGCCAATGACCAGGAAGCTTTGAGAACTGGAATCTTGGGCAGAAATGTGCTGGTCATGGGCCCTGGGACAGGAGAGTCATGTCAGACATCCCTTAGCCTATGGGACAGCAGAGAGAAACAGATCAAGATGTTCTGAATTGGATAAGCTTCAGTGCAACCCACTCAGGCTGCCTGAGATATCAACACAGCCTTGAATGTCAGACTAAGCTGAATCTGAGTCCTGGCTTGAGCTGCTTGGTAGCTTGCATGACCCCAAGCAAGGTACTTAATCCCTCCAAGTTGCAGGTACCTGCTCTGTGAGATACTTGTGGTCTGTACCTCACATAAGTGAGAGCACTGAAGGACACATTAGTCTGTTGTGTGTGTGTTAGTCACTCAGTCGTGTCTGACTCATTGCTACCCCACGGACTGGAGCCCGCCAGTCTCCTCTGTCCGTGGAATTCTCCAGGCAAGAATACTGGAGTGGGTTGCCATTTCCTTCTCTTAGGGATCTTCCTGACCCAGGGATCAAATCTGGGTCTCCTACGTTGCTGGCAGATTCTTTACCACCTGAGCTACCAGGGAAGCCCCCTATTATCTGTTGGGGCGGCCATAATGAAATATCAATGACTGAGGGGCTTAAACCTATTGTCTCCCACTTTTGGAGGCTGGAAGTCTGAGATCAAGGGGTGAGTACAGCTGTTCCTTCTGAGGCCTCTCTCCTTGGCATGTAGATAATTGCCTCCTTATGTGTTTAATTGGTTGTTTCTGTGTATGCATGTGTCCAGTATCTGTACATCCAAATTTCCTCTTCACATAATGGTTCCAGTCACATTGGATTATGGCCAACCCTAGAAATCTTGCTTTAATTTAAGCAGCTCTTTAAAGACCTTCAAATATGGTTACATTCTGAAGTATNCCTTTTCCCTGTGTCCTCATGTGGTCTTCCCTCTGCCTGTCTGTGTCCTAATCTCTTCTTCTCATAAGGACACAAGTCATACTGAGTTAGGGCCCATCCTAATGACCTCATTTAACTTTAATAACTCCTTTAAAGATCTTATCTTAAAATCCAGTCACATTCTGAGGTACTAGTGTTGGGACTTCAACATAGGAATTTTGGGGGACTGAAATTCAGCCTTGAGCACATATCATCCCAGGGTCTGGCAAACACGTTGTTGTTGTTATTCAGTTGCTCACTCATGTCCAACTCTTTACAACCCCATGGACTGCAGAATGCCAGGCCTCCCTGTCCTTCACTATTTCCCTGAGTTTTCTCAAATGTATGTTGCTGCTGCTAAGTCACTTCAGTCGTGTCCGACTCTTAGCGACCCCACTGACTGCAGCCTACCAGGCTCCTCTGCCCATGGGATTTTCCAGGCAAGAGTACTGGAGTGGGTTGCCATTGCCTTCTCTGGCTCAAATGTATAGTGTAGAATAAAAGAAATGAGCAAGTAAGTTATAATCTAATTCAATGTGTGTATGTGTGTGTGCATAAAAAAAGTGTTAAACTTACTCTGTAATCTTGAATATGAATGGAAATTATCACTATGACATATGAGATATTTTATTTTTAACCTTTGTGCGTATATAATTCCTAGCACCAAACATTGACACGATCTAGAAATCAGCCCAGCAGCAATGAGCCTTCTTGAAATTCCATTTCCCACTTAAAATAAAACAACAGCAAAAACAAAAATGGAGGTCTTTGAGAATATAGCTTGTTCCAAGTGTGGGGCAAGGAACATAACAGATAAGCATGGGACATCTTGTCATACTGCAAAATGAAGATTAGTAGGGTGTTGTTCAAAAGTCTTAGGATCCCAACTACCTGAAAGGGACTCATACTGGCCACAGAGGAGACCACTTCATGATCAGTAAGAATGAAACTGTAATTGATTAAGATAGATAAAATTTGTCTAAATATACAAGCTCAAAATGATATTTAAAATGAAAATTTTGGGAGAATACTAGAAGATTAATATTTTCTTTTGGAAATTGGGAAATAAAGGGAAAGATTCAAGCATTTGTCAGTCCTTTCTTATACAAACTTTAGATGAGGGAAAGAGTGTCTTTATAGAAGTATTCCAACAAAGAAATGAAGGAGTAAGATAGCTTTGGATTATTACCATTTGCAACCTCTAATAAATTAAAGATCTAAGCATTAAGAATCAGTGGGTACTGACAATATAAAAACAGACAACAAGATACAATGTGCCTCTTGATGAAGAATGCTGTCCCACCTACAATGTAGTCTTCCCCACAAAATATCAAACTTGAGTCTGATTATACCTCTAAATCCAACTGCCAATGTGCAACACATGTTGAGGATACTTGGGCCTGTTAAAC
>SJXQ01006630.1:0-49751 GCA_006408695.1 Aepyceros melampus
GTATACAGGAGTGTATGGTTTTTGCTGTATTTCTTTTCTCTAGAAGTATATGTGAATTGATCCAATTGATAATGACTTGAATATTTTCTTTCCTCCACCTGTTTATAGTTTAATTTTTTTCCAACAAAATGACATGTGAGGTATATACTTGGCTCATTCCTTACAGATTACATGTCCAAGGGGTGTTTTGCTCTTCATCTGCAGACGCCGTGATATGATGTCATGGATAAGAGAGCAGTATTAATCTTGACTTGCATTCTTGTTTGCATTTGTTTCCTAACTAAACCTGTATTTCAAATTGTGGTACTGGAAAAGACTCTTGAGAGTCCCTTGGACAGAAAGATCGAATCAGTCAATCCTAAAGGAAATCAACCCTAAATATTCATTGGAAGCACTGATGCTGAAGCTGAAGCTCCTATACTTTGGCCATCTGATGTGGAGAGCTAACTCATCGGAACAGACCCTGATACTGGGAAAGATTAAAGGCAGGAGGAGAAGGGGGTTACGGAGGCTGGGATGGTTGGATGATATCACCAATTCAATGGACACGAGTTTTAGCAAACTCTAGGAGATAGTGAAGGACAGAGAAGTCTAGCATGCTTCAGTCCAGGGAAGAGTCAGACATGACCTACCAACTAGGCAACAACAAACCTGTATTAGGCAATAAACCCTTTTTCCTTTCTGTAAGGTCAAATCATTTTTCTCTACTTCCTGCTTCAAGTTTTTTGACCTGACCATGATTTCTTATATCTAAATCTCATTCTCTGCAGTCTCTGTAAGCACTTGCAAGTATCTGTATCTGGGTAGAGACCTGGGAACAGTGGCATCTGGCTATGAAGTTGTGTTTCCTTTAAGAGACAGAGGATAACCAGAGAACTTGGTTCTGACACTGGCTGGTGATTAGAAGACAATTCTGACATTAAGAATTAGTGCAGATCCCACATTGTTAAACACATAGTCCTCAATGAGACTGACTTCACTTCAAATTTCAAAGATGCACTTTAGGAGTCTTTGGGCCACTTTACTTTGGGAGCCCTTGAGCCACTTGCACTTTTGATCAACTGGCTATGAATTCTAGTGTCTATAGCTTCACTGGAAAGACTCACAGAACTCAGTAGAGGACTGTTATTTATGATTATAGTTTTATTATAAAGGATACAAATCAGGACCAGTCAAATAAAGAGAGACTTGAGAGAGGTTCAAATGCAGTTCTTATACCTGTCTCTATGGAATCAGTGCACAGAATGGTTCTGTGTGTTCACCAACCAGGAGGCTCCAGTGAGTTCTAATGTCCAGACTTTTTACTGAAGTCTTATTTTACTGGCTGGCTTGATTGAAATATTGGCCATGTGGTTAAACTTAATCTCCAGTCCTCTGTCGCTGGAAGCTGGACTGGTTTAGAGTGCCAAAACTAGTCATGGGGTCGGTCTCCCTGGTGACCGGTGATCATCCTGTGGCATCTGATTAAACTCACTGTGATCCAAGGGCTTGCCTGGTCTCTCAATGGTAAAGAAACCACCTGCAATGAAGGAGATCTGAGTTTAGTCCCTGGGTCAGGAAGATCCCCTGGCATGGTAACCCACTCTAATATTCTTGCCTGGAGAATCCTTGGACAGAGGAGTCTGGTGGGCTATATAGTTCACGGGGCTGCATAGAGTCAGACATAAGTGAAGTGACAGTACACACACACACCCACTCACTGTGGTCCAAAAGGCTAATAAATAACAAAAGCAATTCTGGTGTTTAGAAAGGTCTTAGGATTTAGAGTTTTCCTCCTGAGAATCAGAGACAGTGGTCAAATGTTTTTATCATACAGCACAAACTAAGGGGAAGGGGTGAGGAAGATAAGAAGAGAGGCATGAGGAAACATGGAGCTGGAAAGGAAAAACAAATGGTTTCTAAATCCTCTGGGAGGACCCACTTTAAAGGGCTGATGTTTTTTCCATAACTTGTGTGTGCATGTTTTATAAACCACTCATGCTGATTAAGCTGCATACTTTTCAATTGAAATGCACTCCAGGCATTCCTTTTAATGGGTAAGGATAGAAAGTGGGCAAGAGACTGAAGTAAAATACCTTACCAATAAATGTAACAAGAAATTACAAAAAATCATAACCATAATCATAAAGAGAGTGACATGGTTTGGACTATGAAACAGACTCATAACTCCATTTACTTTGTGAATTTGCAAAACCCTTTTCTGTTGCTAAAATAATACCTTTCATATACTCTTATCAATATTAACTATAATGAAAATGACTATATGTTTCCATGTGCTTCTCTCTTCCTATTATATATTATATGTGTTATAATATGTATATACAAACACTCATACATACATATATATGTATGTGAAATATGTATACATACCTGTGTATATATATATTAATATATATTTCTTTATCCACCATATAAATGCAACACACACTGGCTATAGAAAAATCATAACATAATCAATATATTATATCTGGCTTATAATTTACAAAGTACACTTTTTATTATTGCCAATTTAGGCAAACAAGTTTATAGTATGCATTTCTAATGGTGAACAAAAAGGAAAGAGGATTTTTGGTATTTTCTGAGGTACATTTCTGAGATATCCAATAAAATACAATGGCCATTTTTAGTTAGTTTTCTTTATATTACTTTTTTTGTATTAATATAAAGTTATATTCAATTATGTTCCATGACATATAAATAAATGACAGATATTAATAAATAATGTTAATAAACAGAAACTGTTTATCTGTTTTCTATATTTAAAAATACCAACCTTCCTAAGGAGATTTTATACCTCCTCAGCAGAAAATATTTTAGAAATTACATTGAAAGTTAGGCTGGCACAGTAATTTTCATAGGAGAAGCAAGGGTAGCTAATGACCAATGTAGCTGCTTATAGTTAAATCTTTCTCTAAGGTACAAAATATACACATTTTGAAATATATACATTTTGCAAAAAGTGACAGTTAATGACATAAAAGATTAATTAGAATTAGAGTTTCATGGAGTATGTGTGGTAAGACTGGAATGAGTTTTTAAAAACTTTGAATTCTGAGTTCAGAATTGATAATGTAGAAAGATTACTTTTATGCTTGATGGAACTGTTTACTGTGGTGCCTCAACAAAGATTAAAGAGATACATAAACTAAATCTATAGTTTTTTGATCAGCATCCAGAATGACTATGTTACAATTAGAGTAAGACATGCTTTCAAAAATTACAAATGATTTGAAATTTCCTAAAAGATAAATATGCCTACAGGTCTCTTACTGATCTGAAAAGTAAAGTCTCTAGGGGAATAGAGTTAAGAAAAATTAAAAATAAACATAAAAGAAAGTAAATTAAAAGAAACTTTTTCATGTTTATAAGATTACTCCCGGTAGATGTAGCTTACTGTTGCCAGGAAACATACAGGAACTTGCTATATTTATGAGAAAAAGGTATGGCTTTGCTAGACTAAAAGGTAAAAACATTAGCGAATGACATATGTATGCTTGTATTTCTAATCGTGTTTAGTATTAGATATATTTAATTATAAGCTATAAGAATGTGCTTTTATAGGTCAGTGTAATCTATCATTTCCAATGCTTCCCACTTTCATTTTTGCATAACACATTATCTTGTTTGTTCTCATTATTGTTGTTTTGTTTGTTTATAGCATCAATACCTACAGAGAGAGCTTCATGGCCTATGTACGCTTAGTAGAACACACTTGATAGCTAGTCTCTTACTTAAAATAAGACTCAGAATTATTCTCTTGAAAAATGATGATAGAACTTTTAAAAAATCACCTTATGGGAAACAGAAATAAAAAAGTCTATAAATTTAAAATATTTAGGAATCAAACATAGAGAAACATACACTGTGAATTGTTAACTTTTGGGAACAGTGAGATATAATAACATGTAAGAGTGTAGCAATAGATAAAATCATATCAATGGTGGAATTTTCTAGTGAGGTTAAGAAATAAAACCATCCCAGTTTATCAAATGATACTATATTCATAGAGACATGTTTAAGTGCCTAGAGATTTACATACAAATCTTTGAACCAGATATTACCCTAAGTGAAAGCAAAATGATTCAAAAACCTTTTATGATGTTTTGTAGTTATTTACACACTCTGCATCCTTTTCATCTTCTGGATTACATCATTCACCCATCTATCCACAGTTCATCATGAAATAGAGATAAATTGTGATGTATATATAGATTCAATGATAAATGATACAAAAACCAATAACCTCAGTAGAATAAGTAACTATTGCTGTTTTTAAGACGAAAACAGGCTGCAGGAAAGAAAAATTGGTTGCTATCTCTCGCTTCAGTTCAGTTCAGTCACTCAGTCATGTCCAACTCTTTGCGACCCCATGAATCACAGCACGCCAGGCCTCCCTGTCCGTCACCAACTCCCAGAGTCCACCCAAACTTATGTGCATCAAGTCAGTGATGCCATCCAGCAATCTCATCCTCTGTCATCCCCTTCTCCTCCTGCCCCCAATCCCTCCCAGCATCAGAGTCTTTTCCAGTGAGTCAACTCTTCACATGAGGTGGCCAAAGTACTGGAGTTTAGCATCAGTCCTTCCAAAGAACACCCAGGACTGATCTCCTTTAGGATGGACTGGTTGGATCTCCTTGCAGTCCAAGAATTCTGCAATTCAAGTACATATTAGTAAACCTGTCATTATCTGCTTTATAGGTAGAGATGTCTTCACTTTTAGGTTTGATTACTGTTGTAGGCTCCTGGAGAAAAGTGAAAATAATTTATTGTTTTATCATCAGTAGTTTTAAAAAATTTAGGTCCTCACATGAAGAAACTTTTTTGTTTCAAAGAAAAAAAAATGAGTGTTCCTCCTAAGGCAAAATGTTTTCCACAGTCTTTCTTATGGTCAACAGTGTCCTTCTAAATAATTCTGAGGACAAGGAGTTCAATACTTTGTGAGGAAACTAATTTCATTGTTGGATATTTCTAACAGGGAAAAAAATACTTCATACTTTAGACAAATTTGCTTTATGTGCTTGCTATTTTTGCATATTCTTTTTTTTGGTGTGATTTCTGAAGTAAAAAATGTGTGATCTTTTCTCTACTTCTTTTAGCTAGCCTTTCAAAGTGTATAAGTGGCTGTTCTCAGTTTAGTCTTTCTATGACCAGAATAAAAAGCCTTGCAGGCAACTGTACAGCTTCTGGCATCAGACCTGTTGGGTGTTAAACCAAGCTTCTTCATTTGACACCTAATTGGCTTTTCCCGGTTATTTTCTAGTCCTAAAATTAAGATTCCTATCTTTAAAATGAGAATAAATTACAACATTCTACATCCTAGGGATGCTGTTTGGATTAAGTGGTATTAAGAGAACAAAAACAATCCTTGGCACAGAATATGAGATTCATAAATGTTAGCTTCTCTAATTACAACTGCAGTTGAGTTCACATTTCTTTCAGTAATATTTATAAGAAATATTCAGGGTAACGTGAAAGTAAAAATAGAGATTTTTAACATTGAATAATCTGTCAATTTAGATTATTTAACTCTCATCTGTCATTATTTAATTATCATATTCATTTGATTATTCTAGCAGCATAACAATAAATTAAGTTTTTCATTATTTAATTGGCTAATAGTTATTAATTAGCTAATTATTTAATTAGCTAATAGTCATTAGCTAATAGTTCTTAGGGCTTCCATGATGACACAGTGGTAAGGAATTTTCCTGCCAGTGTAAGAGTCACAGGTTAGAGTGTTTTGATGAGAGTGAAAGAGGAAAGTGAAAAAGCTGACTTGAAAATCAACCTTAAAAAAAACTAAGATCACAGTTCCATCACTTCATGGCAAACATTGGAAAAAGTGGAAGCAGTGACAGCTTTTATTCTCTTAGGCTCCAAAACCACTTGGACAATGACTACAGACAGTTTCTTCTTAGAAAAAAGCTATGGCAAAACTAGATGGCATATTAAAATCCAGAAACAGCACTTTGCTGACAAAGGTTCATATAGTCAAAGCTATGTTTTTTCCAATAGTCATGTATGGATGTCAGAGTTGGACCATAAAGAAGGCTGAACACTGAAGAATTGATGCTTTCAAACTGTGTTGCTGGAGGAGATTCTTGAGAGTCCCTTGGAGAGCAAGGAGATCAACCAGTCAATCCTGAAGGAAATCAACCCCTGAGTATTCATTGGAAGGACTGATGCTGCACCTGAAGCTATAATACTTTGGCCACTTGATGTGAAGAACCAACTCACTGGAAAAGACCTTGATGCCAGGAAAGATTGAGGGCAGGAGAAGAGGTTGACAGAGAATGAGATGATTGGATGGCATCACTGACTCAATGAACATGAGTTTGAGCAAACTCAGGGAGAGAATGAAGGACAGGAAAGGTTGGCCTGCTGCAGTCCATTCGGTCACAGAGTCAGAGACGACTCAGCAACTGATCAAAAGCAACAGTATTTTTAACAATAACTTAATTGTGTCTTTCCTTCTAAGTGCCTTCAAATCTAATAATACATTTACATATGTTGCTGAAATTTAGTATCAAGCATACAAGTTTACCTCATTTACTGCTTTATAAAATTGGGACACACAGACATAGTCTCAAGTTTCTACAAGATGATTAATATTACTCCCAAATTCAGATGAATCAGAATATTTTTCAGTATCAAAAAACATACAGATTAAAATATTTACTATTATATTGATGTATTGTTATTGTAATACTATGAGAGAAGTATTTTAAAACCAAATAAAATTTCATGAAATAAATTCAGTGAAATTCTACTTTCTAAAAGTAAAAATTTCAAAAATCAAATGTTATTTAAAAACCTATAATTTTTTAATAATCTCAACATTTATCAACATTCATTTATTCTTCTGACTAATTACCTCAAAATTGGTGTCTCTCCTCTTTTCTTGATTGTATTATTTCCTTTGGAATTGTCCAGAGATAAAGATTACCCCCCTCCACTACATTAGCATTTTCTACTCAAAGGCTGATTGCAATATTATGCAAAATGGAACTCACCAAAAATAGTTGAAAGACAGAGAGGGCACTAAATAATTTATCTCAAATCACTCCAGATGTGGGAAGATGTCTTTGAAATGCCAAATGCATGATTTTGAATGCCCTATTAATATATATTTAGTGGGTTGATGAGCTATATTAAATATAAATTGTGAATTGTTTGATGGGTTCTTCAACTTCAGTTCTAATTACAATGTAGTCAACTCTTGATTATCCATTGTAATAGGGACATGAATAGTAGACATAAACAAAATCTACAGATTTTCCTTATATTTTTGAAAACCAGTAGTTTTGTTTTTCCACATGCAACCTTAAGCTGCCCTCCACATTCTTTCACCTTCTATTTTGAACAAATAAGTAATAAAGTAAGCTAAAATCTATGACAAACATAAGTCTACCTCTTATATTTGTTAAACAGTATGTGAATTTGTAAAACCTTACATGAAACTTCTGTATCCCACCAAAGACATGGGAATATGAAATATTAAAAGTCATATTCCAATGATTCCACTGCACACTTGTGATATAGAATAATATGGACTAATTAAGTATTCAGAGGTATGATCATGTCAATTCTAGATACTTTCATTATGTATAGATAAACTTACCTTTTTACAGGTGGCACTAAATTTGGACACATCTAAGCATATGCCCTAATTATTTCTTCTTTCTGTTTTTTTTTTTAATTTTATTTTTACTTTATTTTACTTTACAATACTGTATTGGTTTTGCCATACATTGACATGAATCCTGTGAAACCCCAACTCCAACTCTAGGATAAAATCTAAAGCAAGGCTAACAGGTTTAAAGAAAGTAAATAAGACAAATGCAAAGATGTTTCTCCCTCTTTCTTTTCTCCAGAAATAGACAGCTATAATAATAAGAAATAGCCACAGAAAATTAAGATTTTAATACATATTTTTCCAAGTGTTAATTATAAAGATTTGAGAAATTCTTTTAATAGCTGAGAAACCAGGCAGACGTTAAGAGGTCACTGTTTAGTAATGTGCTGGAACATGGTGGTATAGATATCTGAGAACTGACTCCTATTATTTCAGGACTTTTGCCAGCAGCATTGCTATCTTAAAAGAAACTGTGGTAGAAATAGTTAAACCAATATTTGCAAAGGCTCTAAATCTGGTTTTGATGATTTTTGTTTTAACGTCCATCACTAGTACACAACTGTCAGCATTTGGCCAGTTCCTTATTTTTATATGGGGCTGTGAAGAAGGGAAATAATTAATACCCTCCTCCATGATAGGAAGAGTCAAGTTATTTGTAAAAGCAGCAAACTTGTGAACTCCAAATTGTATTTAAATGATTTAGCAAAAGTTATGCTTCCTGATACTGTCAGCGTTTAAATAACTAGATCTTTTATTTCTCAGATTCTACACTTCTCTGAAGACTCTTTCTTATAAGTTTCATGCAGTCAGGATTAGGCAAAAACATAAATTCATCACGTCTGAAACAACTAACCCAGCTCCTGGCACATAATACCATTCAAAAATATTTGCTGAATTAATAAATTAATGAATGAATTGCTCCAAATTAGATGCTCTGAGTTCTAGTCTAAGTCTTGCAAGCCTACTGGCAACCAGTTCTCAATAAATGGACTCCTAAATCAAACACTAAGAGGTCTGGTGGTGATTTAGTCACTGAGTCATGTCTGACTCTTTGTGACTCCATGGATTGTAGTCCACCAGGTTCCTCTGTCCATGGGATTTCCTAGGCAAGAACACTGAAGTGGGTTGCCATTTTCTTCTCCAGCGAATCTTCCCAACCCAGGAATTTAACCTGTGTTTCCTGCACCTCCTGCATTGCAGGCAGATTCCTTACCACTAAGTCAGAAGGGAAGTTCAAAGAGGTCTGAAATCTGTTAATAAATTTAATCTGATTTAAAACTTGAAGTTGGTCCTCTCTAATACAGTGTGAATGGGATTCTGGCTGTTCTCTATGTTCAGTATATCATTGCATACCTGCCTACTTTCCTCCTTTTCTTCCTTATGGCCTTTTATGTTTTTCTAAGAGGCTATTCTGTTGCTATTTTCAGACACATCTTAGACTGGTTAATCATTTACCATCCAATCCAAACGAATAAAAATTTTAAATAAAACTTAAAAAAAAAATCCTTTCTAGTTTGTCCCAGTGTTAACCCAAGAAAAATCACAATGTTACAATGAACACTAAAAAGAAAATTCAGGTTTTCTCCCAGTGGTTTGATCTTTATTTTTCATTGAAAATGAGTTTAGCAGCCAAGACACACTTTTTGCCACCCTGCTGAGCCTTCATCAGCTCACCTTTGCTCTTCTGCAGAACAGCCATCAGGGTCTACAAGAGGGAGACCAAGCTGGCACTTTTGTTATTGCCCCCGAGTTACTTAGCTGTTCTCATTCCCTGCTGTTTCCAGTCATATGATCAAGTAATTCCTGACACTACCCATCTAACTGAAGCTGGAGAACTGACAAGATCTCATAGATTATGTCAAATTGAAGTGGTGAAAGGATTTCAGTTTCGAGATAAGGGAAATAGTAAAGAAGTGATCATAAGCTTTTCAGTTTCATGTAGTCCAACTTGTGTATTTGTTTTTGCTCCCCTTGGTGTCATAGCCAAGAAATCATCATCAAGGCTAATGTCAAAAGGCTTTTTGTTGTGTTTCCTAGGAGGCTTACATCTTCAGATCTTATAGTTAAGTCTTTACTCTGTTTTGAATTTATTTCATGTCTGATGTAAGATTTTGATTCAAATTTCATTCTTTTGGATTGGATATCAAGTTTCCCAATGCCATCTGGTGAAGAGACTATTTCACATTGTGTATTCTTGGCATGTGTTGAAGATCAGTTTACTGTAAATGTGTGGGTTTAATTCTAGGCTCTCTATTTTTTCCACTGGTATATAAGTCTGTCTTTATGCCAGTGTCATACTGTTTTAATTAATGTATCTTGTAAAACATTTTGAATGAAAAATACTTCCAGACCACATATCTGGTAAGGACCTGATCCAAAGTCCAAAATACGTAAGAACTCCTATGATTCAATAGTAGGTACAAATAAATCAGTAAGTCAAACAAAAAGTAGGCAAAAGTCTTCAAATATCTCCAAAAGAAGACACACAAATTGCCATGTATGGATGTGAGCTGTTGTTGTTGTTCAGTCACCCATTCATGTTTGACTATTTGAGACCTCAAGGACTGTAGCAGTCCGGGCCTCCTGACACACATCTCCTGGAGTTTGCCCAAGTTCATGTTTATTGCATCAGTGATACTGTCCAGCCATCTCATCCTATGATGCCCTCTTCTCTGTCTGCTCTCAATCTTTCCCAGCATCAGGGACTTTTTCAATGAGTCATCTATTCACATTAGATGACCAAAATACTGGAGCTTCAGCTTCAGCATCAGTCCTTCCAGTGCATATTCAGGGTTTATCTCCCTTAAGATTGATTGGTTTGATCTTGCCGCCCAAGGGAGTTTCATGAGTCTTCTCCAGCACCACAGTTTGAAGGCATCAATTCTTTGGTGTTCTGCCTTCTTCACAGTCTAGCTGTCACAACCATACATCACCACTGGGAAGACCATAGCCTTGATTATACAGACCTTTGTTGGCAGAGTAATGTCTCTGTTTTTCAACACACTGTCCAGGTTTGTCATCACTTTCCTGGCAAGAAGCAAGCATCTTCTGATACTGTGGCTGCAGCCACCATCTGCAGTGATTTTGGATATGTGACTACTTTCATGTTTTCCCCTTATATTTTCCATGTAGTGATGGGGCTAGATGCCATGATATTATTATTATTATTTTAACATTTATTCTTAATCAGGCTCTTTCACTCTCCTCCTTCACCCTCATCAAGAGGCTCTTTAGTTCCTGTTTGCTTTCTGCCATTAGAGTGGTATCATCCACATATCTGAGGTTGTTGATGTTTCTCCCACCTTTCTTGATTCCAGCTTGTAACTTGTTCAGTCCGGCATTTCTCATGATGTGCTCAGAGTGTAGGTTAAACAAATAAGGTGACAGCAGACAGCCCTGTGGTACTTCTTTCTGGATCCTGAACCAATCATTTCTTCAATACAGCATTATAAATGTTGCTTCTTCACCCATATACAGTTTCTCAGGAGACAGGTAAGATGGCCTGGTATCCCCACCTCTCTAAGAGCTTTCCACAGTTTGTCATGATTGACACAGTCGAAGGTTTTAGCATAGTCAGTGAAACAGAGATAGATGCTTTTCTGAAATCCCTTGATTTCTCTATAATCCTGCAAATGATGGCAATTTGATCTCTAGTTTCTCTTCCTTTTCTAAACCTTGCTTGGATATCTGGAATTTCTTGGTTCACATAATGCTGAAGCCTAGCCTGCAAGATTTTAACCTTGACCTTACCAGCATGGGAGATGAGTGCAGTTGTCCAATGGTTAGCACATTCTTTGGTACTATCTTTCTTGGGAATTGGGATGAAGATTGACTTTTTCCAGTCCTGTGACCACTGCTGGGTCTTCCATTTGTTGGCATTATGAATGCAAAATCTTGAGGACATCATCCTTTAGGGATTTGAATACTTCTGTTGGAATGTCATCATATCCACTAGCTTTATTAACAGCAGTGCTGCTCAAGGCCCACTTGACTTCACATTCCAGAATGTCTGCTCTGGGTGACTAACCACACCATTGTAGTAATCCAGTTCATTAACACCCTTTTTAATATAGCTCTTCCATGTATTCTTTCCATCTCATACTGTTCTCTTCAGTCTACTAGGTCACTACCATTTTTATCCTTTATTGTGTCTATCTTTTGGCAGAATGCTCCCTTGATGTTTCCAATTTTCCTGAAGAAATCTCTAGTCTTTCCCCTTTTGTTGTTTTACTATGAAAAAAGGCTGAGTACTGAAGAATTGATGCTTTCGAACTGTGGTGCTGAAGAAGACTCTTGAGAGTCCCTTGGACAGCAAGGAGATCAAACTATTCAATTCTAAAGGAAAACAACCCTGAATATTTACTAAAAGAACTGATGCTGAAGCAGAAGCTCCAATACTCTGGACAATTGATGCAAGAGCTGACTCATTGGAAAAGACTCTGATGCTGGGAAAGATTGAAGGCAAAAGGAAAGGAATGGCAGAGTATGAGGTGGTTACATAGCATTCCCAACTCAGTGGACTTTAGCAAACTTCAGGAGATGGTGGAGGACAGTGAAGCACAGTGTGCTGCAGTCCATGGGGTCACAAAGTGTCGGACGTGACTTAACGACTGAACAACATATTAAAAACACTCAACATTGTTAATCATCAGGGAAAGGAAAAGTAAAACTACAGTGAGGTAATACCTCATATTAGTTATGGTGTCTACTACAAAAATAAGCAAAAAAGATAGGATTGGTGAGTATGTGGGTAAACTGGAACTTTTCTTCACTGCTGGCAATGTAAAATGCTGCAGCTGCAATGGAAACTAGTAAGTATAGTCTTCAAAAAATTAAAAAATAAACTACCAACAAAGCCATTTCTGGGTATATACCCAAAAGAATTGAAATCGAGATCTGAAAGGCAATCTGTACTCTCATATTCACGATGGCATTATTCATAACAGCCGAGTCATGAGAACAACTAAAATGTTCATGAACAAATGAATGGGTTAATAAAATGGGGTATATGCACATAATGGAGCATTCAGTTCAGTTCAGTTCAGTTCAGTTCAGTTCAGTCGCTCAGTCGTGTCCGACTCTTTGCGACCCCATGAATCGCAGCACACCAGGCCTCCCTGTCCATCACCAACTCCCAGAGTTCACTCAGATTCACGTCCATCGAGTTGGTGATGCCAGCCAGCCGTCTCATCCTCTGGCTTCCCCTTTTCCTGCTGCCCACATTCCCTCCCAACATCAGAGTCTTTTCCAATGAGTCAACTCTTTGCATGAGGTGGCCAAAGTACTGGCGTTTCAGCTTTAGAATCACTCCTTCCAAAGAACACCCAGGGCTGATCTCCTTTAGAATGGACTGGTTGGATCTCCTTGCAGTCCATTATTCAGCCTTAAAGAAATCAGGCTGTTTGCAAACAACTTGGATGAACCTTAATGGCATTATGCCAAGGGAAAAAGCCAGTTGCCGAGGAAGGAATGCTATGATTGCATTTAAATGAGGAACCTACGATAGTCAAATTCACAGAGGCAGTGAATAGAATGTTGGTTACCAGAGAACATGGAAAGAGACAACGGGAAGTTCTTGCTCAAGGTGTATAATGTTTCAATTATGCAGGATAAATTTCCTTTACAGATCTCCTGTGTAGCATAGTGCCTAAGTATACTGTATATAGTAATACTGTACTATCCACTCAAAACTTGTAGGAGAATATATCTCCTGTTAAGTGTTCTTAGCACACACACACACACAGAGAAAGGACACAAGGAGACTTTATGAGATGATTGGTTGAGAATCACAGGTATATATATTTGTCCAAACTCACACAATTGTGTTTATTAAATACATGCAGATTTTTGACTATCAAAAGTAAATAAATAAAAATAAAAGCCTTAGTTGAAATAAAGAATTGATTATAAGTAGGCAAGAGGTCAGCAATAAAAATATCATATGTGTTTGCAAGAAGGAAAAATCATGCTTTTAAATTTGATCCCCAAATGTAAAAAAAAAAAAAAAAAAGGAAAGAAAAAAGAAAAGAAATGTTTGCCATGTCTGTTTTTGAAAGGCCAATTAAACCTACCACAACCTCCCTTCCCTCCAAAAAAGGACAACTATTTGGGGAGAAAACTCATAAATAAATAAGTGCTGTCAGTCTTGCCAAGAAGTATTGGAGAACATATGCTGACTTTACAATAAGTCCTAACGTAGAACACAAAGGCACTCTACTCCCACGTTGAAAAATATCTCTGAGCAGAAAAAGAAAAATCTGTAGAGATTTGGACAAATCCACCACAGCTGTGCCAACATATGGCACGCTGATTAATACAAGTGTCACTAGTAATAATGAACTGTGCAAAAATATTATCCATGTAAACTGTTTATCTTAGAAATGCAAGTGTTTCTTTCCAAATTTATTCTTCAACTGTTTGATCAAAAAAAAAAAAAAAAACTTTAATTTTCAAAGATTTCCAAAGAAGTGTGTAATTTAAAATATTAAGATAGTCAGATAAACATATTTTGAATCATGTTATCAGTAAGTCCTCTTCCTTTGATGGGTCTTTGTCTCCTTCAAAAATGACCTCTTAGGAAGGACTTGAGTGTTTAGCATGTATAGAAATTTGCTCCAGAAATTTAAAGTACAATATTGTCTCTTTTTATGCAATAGAGTGAGATATGATTATTTTTCTGGAATAGAAATCTGAAATATTTGATGTTGAGGCAGATCACCTAATAGAACAGTGATTTTTAGGGATTAATGCATCCATTATTGCCCCAGGGGAGCCATAATTGGTTTGAGGTTGACAAACATATCTTATATATTACAAGGTCTGTGGTCTTCTAAAAGGTCATGGTAGATAGGTATATAGTAAAAGTGCAGTGTCAAAAGGTTGTGGAAATTGGGAGAATGATTAGTAAAATTAATTATGTTTAAACAGTTTCTGTAATTAGTGATAATAATTTTGAAAGTTGATTAACCTTGGCTAAAAACTGCCTTGGTCCAAGTGAGGGTTGTCAATCCCTGGGGCTAAAACCAGCTCTCAGAACTAAAGCAGGGAGAAAGACTGCAGTTGTGGGGCAAGGAAAGAAAGTACATATGTAGCAGGTATTTACTGAGAGTTCATGGTGTAGCAGATATGCATTTAGAAAGTGAAATGCACAGGTTAAGAATTTCAGGGACTTCCCTGCTGCCAGTAGCTAGGGCTATACTTTCTCAATGCAGGGGGCCATGGTTCAATCCCTGGCATGCTGCAACTAAGAGTTTATGTGCTTCAGGGAAGATCCATGATCCTACTTGCTACAATTAAGACCCAGGATAGATAAATGAATAAACTTATGACCCAGCAATCCCACTGCTGGGCATACACACCAAGGAAACCAGAATTGAAAGAGACGCGTGTACCCCAATGTTCATCGCAGCACTGTTTATAATAGCCAGGACATGGAAGTAACCTAGATGTCCATCAGCAGATGAATGGATAAGAAAGCTGTGGTACATATACACAATGGAGACTCAGCCATTAAAAAGAATACATTTGAATCAGTTCTAATGAGGTGGATGAAGCTGGAGCCAATTATACAGAGTGAAGTAACCCAGAAAGAAAAACACCAATACAGTATACTTACATGTATATATGGAATTTAGAAAGATGGTAATGATAAACCTGTACACAAGACAGCAAAAGAGACACAGATGTATAGAACACCTTTTGGACCCTGTGGGAGAGGGAGAGGGTGGGATGATTTGGGAGAGTGGCATTGTAACATGTATGATATCATAAGTGAAACGAATCACCGGTCTAGGTTCGATGCAGGATGTAGGATGCTTGGGATTGATGCACAGGGATAACCCAGAGAGATGGTGTGGGGTGCGGGTGGGGGGTGGGGGTCAAGACTGGGAGTTCATGTACACTTGTGGCTGATTCATGTCAGTATATAGCAAAACGAATACAGTATTGTAAAGCAAAACAAACTAAAAAATAAAAATTAATTTAAAAAAAGAAGTTCATAAAACAAGAGTATACAGTTGTCAGCTAAAATATAGGTCACTCAATTAAATTTGATTTCAGATCAATAATATGATCTGGAGCATACAGGTAAAAGTGAAAGTGTTAACAGCTTAGTCATGTCTGACTCTTTGTGACCACATGAATAGTAGCCCACCAGGCTCCTCTGTCCATGGGATTCTCCAGGCAAGAATACTGCAGTGGGTAGTCATACTCTTCTCCTGGGAATCTTCCTGACCCAGGGATCAAATCTAGGTCTCCTGTATTGCAGGCAAATTCTGTACTGTCTGAGCCACTACATATCATTCATTATCTTAGATTCAAATTTAACTTTGTATTTCATATTTTTGATGAATCTGGCAACTTCTTCCTGCCCAAGTGCCAGTTACATATTGGAAAAAATGAAAAATACATGAGTCCTAAAACTTTCAGTGATCTAAATATTCATGGTCCCTAGAAAGGCTCTCTTTGTTTTTAGGTTAATTTATAAGTTAAGGAATTAGTCTACACTCAAAAAGGCTGAGATACTAATCTCTTCTTATTTTTTTGCAGTCTTTGTACATCACTGTCACCCTAGATCAATGTATCTCTGCTGACATGGAAACCATCTAAATACAAAATTAAAAATTTGCCCATGAAAATATATACAAACACACGTTTAAATATTTATAATCACATCACAGGGAGGAGCTACCACACACCAGAAGTAAGGGACAGTGGCTGGAGGAGCTACCCCTGAGGGGGCAGTGACTGGGAAGAGCTACCCCACATCCAAAGTAAGGAGCAGCATCTGCGCTTTGCTGGAGCTGCTGTGAAGAGATACCCCATATCCAAGGTAAGAAAAAACCAAGTAAGACAGTAGGCACTGCGAGAGGGTATCAGAGGGCAGACAGACTGAAACCACAGTCACAGACAACTAGTCAATCTCATTACATGGACCACAGCCTTATTTAACTCAATGGAACTAAACCATGCCATGCGGGGCCACCCAAGACAGACGAGTCATGGAAGAGAGGTCTGACAGAATGTGGTCCACTGGAGAAGGGAATGGCAAACCACTTCAGTATTCTTGCCTTGAGAACCCCATGAACAGTATGAAAAGGCAAAAAGTTAGGATACCAAAAGAGGAACTCCCCAGGTCATTAGGTGCCCAATATGCTACTGGAGATCAGTGGAGAAATAACTCCAGAGAGAATGAAGGGATGGAGCCAAAGCAAAATAACACCCAGTTGTGGATGGGACTGGTGACAGAAGCAAGGTCCCATACTGTAAAGAGCAATATTGCATAGGAACCTGGAATGTTAGGTCCATGAATAAAGGCAAATTGGAAGTGCTCAAACAGGAGATGACAACAGTGAATGTCGACATTCTAGGAATCAGCAAACAAAAATGGACTGGAATGGGTGAATTTAACTCAGATGACTATTATATCTACTACTGTGGGCAGGAATCCCTTAGAAGAAATGGAGAGGCCATGGTAGGCAACAAAAGAGTCCAAAATGCAGTACTTGGATGCAATCTCAAAAAACCACAGAATGATCTCTCTTTGTTTCCAAGGCAAACCATTCAGTATCACAGTAATCCAAGCCTATGTCCTGAGCAGTAATGCTGAAGAAGCTGAAGTTGAACGTTCTTTGAAGACCGACAAGACTTTCTAGAACTAACACTCAAAAAAGATGTCCTTTTCATTATAGATGATGGGAATGCAAAAGTAGGAAGTCAAGAAACACCTGGAGTAGCAGGAAATTTGGCCTTGAAGTATAGAATGAAGCAGGGCAAAGGCTAGTAGAGTTTTGCCAAGAGGATGGAATGATCATGGCAAAACCCTGTTCCAACAACACAAGAGAAGACTACATGTGGACATCACCAGATGGTCAACACTTAAATTAGATTGATTATATTCTTTGCAGCCAAAGATGGAGATGCTCTATACAGTCAGCAAAAACAAGACTGAGAGCTGACTGTGGCTCAGATCATGAACTCCTTATTGCCAAATTCAGACTGAAATTGAAGAAAGTAGAAAAAAGCACTAGACCATTCAGGTATGACCTAAATCAAATCTCTTATGATTATACAGGGGAAGTGAGAAATAGATTTAAGGGAAGAGAACTGATAGAGTGCCTGATGAACTGTGGATGGAGGTTCATGACATTGTACAGGAGTCAGGAATCAAGACCATCCCCATGGAAAAGAAATGCAAAAAAGCAAAATGGCCATCTAAGGAGGCCTTAAAAATAGCTGTGAAAAGAAAGGAAGCAAAAAGCAAAGAGGAGAAGGAAAGATATACCCATTTGAATGCACAGTTCCAAAGAATAGCAAGGAGAGATAAGAAAGCCTTCCTTAGTGATCAATGCAAAGATATAGATGAAAACAATAGGGAGTAGCTCCTCTTAGCCGCTGCCTCTGACCTCGGATAGAGACATCAATAAGAGCACCACTTCTGACTAAGATTTGTTTTGTTTTGTTTTCCTGTGAGATTTTGTTAGTATCACATATTTAAAATCCAAAATTAAGTATTTTTTCAAAAAATTTCATTGTATTTCCATTAATCTTATATAATTCTTTTATCCACTACAAACAATATAATAATTTAACAGATTTTATTATTTTTCAAAAAGATGAACATGAAAATGAGATGGCTGAATGGGTGTCCAATCTGAATGAGGCCTGTACTTCTAAATATAGGTACTCACGAATCAGAAGAAAATTAGTGCTGTCAATATTATGGTCAATGTAGAGAATGTAGTCAGAAAATGTAATAGAACACTTTCTACATTTTACAAATTATATGCACAAGCTCAGTGTAAGTAGGACCCACTAAGCCTCCAAATAAATATTAAATAAGTGAGAAAGAACTCCATGTTATGATGCCTTTAAAATAGAGAATAAGGGGGCCAGGATCAGTAAATAAAGACAAAATATTTTTCAATTCACATCTGAAGTGTAGCTCTAGGTAATTATATTATACTCTACTCATATTCGGTTGCCAGTAAAAAGAGCATTCTATAGCTATAGTACATTGAATTCCAAGGATACAAGTACATTTCACAGTTCTCAGAAACTTGATAATAAATTAATTGGAAAATTGTGGAAAAAGAAAATAATAATTACATGGAGTATCAAGAACATATAGTGTAAAGTTGTGGTAATATTTATGGTGTATTTTAAATATTCTGATAGATTAATGATATTCATATGTTTGCTAAGGTCTTACTGAAAATTAAAGATAAACATATTTGAAAAAATCTCAATAATAAATTTTAAGATAAATATTTAAATATTAATAATCTCCTATTTGAAAGCTTCTCTAAACCAACCTACATAAATTCTAGGCAATACATAGTTTTCCAGTCTGATCTAAGGAAACTATGTAATGTAATGAAAAAACTATTTTTTTTGTTTGTTTTATGACATGAGTCAGCTGCATAAAAGGCATTAATTTTTGATCATTAAAAGTAATCTGATTTCTCGTATTGTTGCACAAGGATGTTAAAAATTCAAACTTTACTTCTTTCATCTTGTGATCACTTTGATTTCCCGGTCCTTTGTATCTCCCTGTCTCTACATCATCTTATCCTCAATTAAGCACATAACTAGTGCTAATAATATATGCTAAATCTTAGAATGGATATTAAAATCATTTTCCTCAAAAACTTGTGGGCTTAATAAGAACGTATTCCTTTAAGAAGATATCTAGAATATATTTATCTTCATTCCAGAATTCTCTATACTTTTAGCAATGTATATTAAACAGTAAAGGAACATTGCTGTTTTGATACCTGCTCAGATACCTTGTAGCTCAGTTGGTAAAGAATCTGCCTGCAATGCGGGAGACCTGGGTTTGATCCCTGGGTTGGGAAGATCCCTTTGAGAAGGAAATGGCAACCCACTACAGTATTCTTGCCTGGAGAATCCCATGGACAGAGGAGTCTGGCAAGCTAAAGTCCATGGGGTTGCGAGAGTCAGATTTGATTTAGTGACTAAACCACCACCACCGCAGCACATGAAAATATTTCCAAATGTAAGAATTCAGCCAAACAGGAAGAGAACTTCCATTTTTGTATACTCTTCTTTTTATAGTCATTCTAGTCAATTCAAGACTTCAGACATGAGGCATCATAAAGCTGAGAGACTGAAAAATAAAGGATTAGAAACCCAGCAAAGGATTTTTGTGTTTTAGTGTCAAGATAAAGAGGTAAGAAATGTAATAAGCAAGAATGGGAGAACTTAATTAAGCTTGATAATAAGGTCAACTATGATACTTTCTACTAGTGCCTAAAATAACCTGAATGTGTGAACTGATCTGTATCTATAGGTGTTCACTCTTCTTTTTGAAAAGAGTTATAAAGTGAAAAGAAAAATTGGCAATCTTCCATGATCTACAGAATATAAAATATATCCTAGTTTCACCCATTCTCCCAAAACATATTTGAAAGTTTCATTATCATAGTTGTGCTCTCTGGCTGGGTTATTTTAGTACTCCATTTTTCCTTGATAATTCTGTTTATTCAGAACTAAGTCTGTTCTTCCAGGAAGCTTTCATAAAGTCCTCCAGACTACACATTTTCTTCTGCATCAAGCATGTTGTTTCAACCCTTTTTCCATTGTGGTTGGCTCAAACAAATAAACCTCATTTTCATGAAGGGTGGGGCTATGCTTCTTCTATTTTGTATCAGCAGCAACAAAAATCCTGATTCATAACAAGGGAGCAATAGATGCCACGTTAACTCCTTCATTCATTTATTCAACAACAAATGCTATTTCAGGTATTTATAGAGAGCATGTAATGGGCTAGGTGTTATGTATGAGAGAAAAAGGTTCTTCTAGACCAAGACCTAGGACATTTCAGCTTTTAGTGTTTGTGGTTGTTCAGTCACTAAGTTGCGACCAACAATTTGTGACTGCACGGACTGCAGCATGGCAGGCTTCCCTGTCCTTCATTGTTTCCTGGAGTTGGCTCACACTCATGTCCGTTGATTCTGCGATGTACTCGTAAGAATAGCCTATCAAGTGCCTTCTCTGTTATAAGGCATAGGCAGATATAGGAGTAGATAAACCAAAGTCCTCCTGTTGAAGCACTGGGACCATAATAACACTGAGTGCCTTAAAACAAGAGCATTGGTGGTTGTCATTTCATGTAACTTTGTCAGGAAAGTCTCTTTTATTATAATGACATTGAGTAGGACTTAAGATGTATTGGGAAATAGTGTTATAGGAAGAGAAATCTCAAAATCCCTAATTTGAGAGCATTCTTGGAATATTTGGGGCAAAAAAGGAAAAAGAAAAAAAAAAAAAAAAGCAGGTGTAACCGTAGGGAGCAGTCTTCCGTGGTTGAAGGGAGCCACCAGATCGAATGGTGGTTGTGGCTGGATCTGGATCACTTGACTTCTGAGCTCCTAAAGTTGCTACAATTTGCATGCTGAATAAGATGAAGTGCTGGCTTTTGAGCAGTCTGGTGTCACTGTTGATTTTGCTTTGAAAGATAATCTAGAAGATGTATAGATGTGAAAGTGAAGGGTTCTCTGACAATCAGCTGCAATCCCAGCGTGAATCTCCATGGACACCCACAGTCAAACCTGAGTGTAACATATGCTGAAGGAGATCAGCCCTGGGATTTCTTTGGAAGGAATGATGCTAAAGCTGAAACTCCAGTACTTTGGCCACCTCATGCGAAAAGTTGACTCATTGGAAAAGACTCTGATGCTGTGAGGGATTGAGGGTAGGAGGAGAAGGGGATGACCGAGGATGAGATGGCTGGATAGCATCACTGACTAGATGGACATGAGTCTGAGTGAATGCCGGGAGATGGTGATGGACAGGGAGGCCTGGCAGCTGCGATTCATGGGGTCGCAAAGAGTTGGACATGACTGAGCAACTGAACTGAACTGAACTGAAGCACTGATGACCACAATCTGGCTGGGGTGTGAGTCAGGCCAGACGTAATCTGCATTTGTTATCTGCTTGTCCTCATAGTTTATGAAATAATGTTTGTACCTGGCTTCTGTTGTGTCTTTAAAATAAAGCTTTCCTTGTTCACATCACCATGGCATTTCTTTCTCTTGACCGCACTCAGACTTAACACACTGGGCCTTGAGGTTCTCTGCATGTGAGGCTATCCATAAGGGATGCCTTGGGGTCTCAGTGTCTTAAAAGAGATTTTGGTAAAACTGCTTTATTTTTCACTACTTTATTTTCTTTCTCTCCCTAAGAGGTACTAGGGCAGGCTAGAGAATAATCAAAGCAATCACATCATGTATTAAGGCCCTGATTATAAGTTTTCCTCACCAATATTTTTGCACTTTGCCTACTATGATCTCTTTCAGGAAAGGCTCATTTTTTTTTTCTTCCTTTCTTAATGATTCTTGGTAGCCCAGATGGGACTTATTTACAGGGTATACTTGGCTGCGTTTCTATAACTTAAAATTCCAAATCTATGTGATTTTGGAAAATTGTCAAGAAATACACACACACACAGTGAACTGTTTTGAAATGATTCAAGATATTAAATGTCTAACTCAGATAATACATTGTTTGATTTCTTTTGTTTGTCAACCGAGAGCCAGAAAGCATCATAGAAATCATGTTAAGGGCAAATTTGTTACCCCAGAGAACCAAATATAATTATCCTTGGTATTTAAGGAAGTATACCAACTACATTAAAGGCTAAAAACAACAAAGAGCTTTACTCAGTTTTCTTAATACTCTGTGGAGGGTTTGTTAAAATGCTTCCCCTTAATCCTAATTTGTAAAAAGCTTTAGGGAATTTGAATTCTTCAAGTTTTTCAATATATTTGATCTGTTTACATGGAGAACCAACTCAATCTCAGTTATGGGTTAGAATTTCTTAACAGAATTACTTAATAGCTGTATAAACATCAGCATCAAGGGCATAGAATGCAATCCAATTAGCATAATTTTTCAAATTTCTTTCAGTATTAATGAATTATATAAATAAACATGGAGAGTATTTTCTTTCTTTTTGATTAATGTTGGCTTTTGCAATGGAAAATGCATATACAAAGTCATTATTCAATAATTTTAATAAATAACATTCTAAAAGAATAAAAACTGTATATATTATATGTGCTTAGTCGCTCAGTCATGTCTCATTCTTTGTGACCCCATGGACCTGGCTCCTCTAACCATGGGGATTCTCCAGGCAAGAATACTGGAGTGGGTTGCCATGCCCTCCTCCAGGGGGTCCTTCCAAGCCAAGGATAGAACCCAGGTCTCCCATATTGCAAGCAAATTCTTTACCATCTGAGCCACTAGGGAAGCCTATACACACACACACACACACACACACACACACACATATGCTGCGGCTAAGTCGCTTCAGTCGTGTCCGACTGTGTGCGACCCCATAGACGGCAGCCTACCAGGCTCCTCCAACCGTGGGATTCTCCAGGCAAGAGTACTGGAGTGGGGTGCCCTTGCCTTCGCCATATATATGTGATTTTAGGAAGCCATTATCAATTAGGTTCCTATAAGAGAAATATAGGGCTTCCCTGGTGGCTCAGATGGTAAAGAATCTGCTTGCAATGCAGGTGACCCAGGTTCGATACATGGATTGGGAAGATCCCCTGGAGGAGGGCATGGTGATCCACTCCAGTATTCTTGCCTGGAGAATCCCCATGGACACAGGAGCCTAATGGGCTACAGTCCATGGTGTCACAAAGAGCTGGATGTGACTGAACGACTAAGCACCCATAAGAAAATTAAAAGTAAAAGCCAATGTAGAATTTCCCTGAGATTTTTATTTCCAAATTTATATGTGCATCACTTAAGAGAGTCAAAATGCGGGCTTAGATTAACAAATCAGATAGATTACTGTAATAGAGATATTTCATGTGAATTTAACTCAAAAGTGGCAAAAACACTTTAAATTAAACCTTACTTTTCCTGCAACTGGCAATGGCAACCCACTCCAGTACTCTTGCCTGGAAAATCCCATGGACAGAAGAGTCTGGTGGGCTGCAGTCCATAGGGTCGCTAAGAGTCGGACACAACTGAGCGACTTTACTTTCACTTCACTTCACTTTCCTATAACTACACATATGCACACATACACACTATGTAATAAAAATTAAACCAAATAAAAAATTTTATAAGGAAATAAAAATCTCAGGGAATTTCGACATTGACTTTTATTTTTATTTCTCTTATAGGAACTTAACTGATAGTGGCTTCCTAAAATCACAGAGAATTTTTACTAAATATTACTAAATAGTAGCATATACTACTGTATTTTTTTCACAGTTCCTATTCATAGACACGACCTGATTGCCTAGAGCTGTAGAGAAGAGAAGAAATATAAAGTTACTGTTTTAGATTTAGTAATCTATTCTTAAATATTTATGCAGTAATATAGCATTAGAGTAATGAGCAGACAAGAATTCGGAGGCACTTCATAATGACGATTCTAGAAGCCTCTGTGTATTCCCTTAAAACTTTCAGATTCTCTGAAGCTTTGATTTTGAGTGGTTCCTCTTATGCCCTTGATAAGACATACATAGGTTATAGATTCATTGTAGAGTCCTCATTCTACACAACACATTTTTTTTTATAAATGTGAAGGAATATAAACTTCATCTGATAAGAAATTCTTTCAAAGACAAACAGTCAAAAGGAAAGAAAAACGTGTCAAATAGGTAGTAGCTATGACTGCATAGAGCATTGTTCATTTAAAGGCATTCTGGCAGATTCAAAAAGCCTTCTAAAAAAGCTCTCAAAGACATAAAAATGATTTCTGAGACATCTGAGTCAACTGCCCTGTACTTTTCTCCAAATAAGAAAGAGAGAGAAGAAAATACAGGAACAGAGAAAGAAAACCTAAGAAAGAAAAAGACACTTTTATTTTGAACAGTTTCTTTTATTATTCTTTTCCTCACTTTTGCACATTCCTGTTACTTTCTGTTCTTTTTATGAGTGGATGTGAATTTATAGATCCAGATAATATGTAAAAGGATGAAGATCTCCATACTAACAGGATATCAGTGGCACTCATAGTGTTGATTCAGGGAAGAGAGAAACCATGGTACCACTAGCTGAGTATTACTTGAAACCTCAGTGGTCTTGTCTGCTTAGGAATGGCTCGATTTTAAGTGAGCTGAGGCATTTGTGTGAATGGCCTTCAGGAAAACCTATTCAAGCAGTAAATGAGAATCCTGGAAGAAAACAATGCATATTGAAAGTTGGGCAAGTTGGGAGGCATTTAGTAAGACAAAATGTTAATAGACTCTAGTAAATCCTAAGGGATTGTGCTATTTCCTGTTGCTTGTAATAATAAGGCACCATTGGTACCTTTGATTCAAAGGAGCAAGTTGTGGAAACCATTACCAAAGAATGGAGAGGGGGCTCCTTGAGAAGCACTGTGACTCCTTTCTAAGTGATGCTCATACAAAGCTTGAAGGAGGAAAATGAGTCCAGGGATGTAAATCACCAGTCTCACTCTATGCTTTACTCCAATTTCTTGCTATGCTCTCCTTCCTGAGAGAGATCCGGGACTGCTTATTTGCATGGTCTTTATTGATCAGTGTCCCGATCTGCACTGATGATAAAGCAGGATAAAGAAATGTGGAAAGTTGGGTCTAGACTAAAGGGCAAGTGTGAAATATTCAGCATGGTTAGAAATAATGACAAGGAATAGAGGAGATACATTTAAGAAACAGCGAAGAGAAAGACATGTCAGAAACAATTATGTTTTCCTAGGGAAAAGGCAGAAGTATACAGTGAATCCCAGAAAACCTTGCTTCTTTGGTTTTATTGTGACTTGTTGCTGATGAAATCATTTGTTTCATTTGAGTCGTTTCTTTCCTTTAAATGGAAGATACTTTCTGGAACACGTTGGACTGAAATAGCTGGGGCCACATCAGATGCTTATTCTGTTCAATGTGGTAGGAAAGTCCCCAAGTTGTGGAATATGTGTGCTCCCTAACTAAATTTCAAAAGCAAAGACAGAATCAAAAATATATAAGAATTTTATATTTGCCACACAG
Source organism: Aepyceros melampus (assembly GCA_006408695.1). Classification (NCBI taxonomy): domain Eukaryota; kingdom Metazoa; phylum Chordata; class Mammalia; order Artiodactyla; family Bovidae; genus Aepyceros; species Aepyceros melampus. The sequence continues at coordinate 25,630 of SJXQ01006630.1, forward strand.
GATTTTCAGGACTGTTTCAGTTATCTCTGGAGAAGGAAATGGCTACCCACTCCAGTATTCTTGCCTGAGAAATCCCATGGATAGAAGAGCCTGTTGGGCTACAGTCCATGGAGTCACAGAGTCAGACATGGCTGAGCAACTTCACTACAGATATCTCTACTTATGTAGCAGATTAGCTTACAGGTGGTAGCTTAAAACAATAACTTTTATTTGTCATGATTCTGTGAGTTGACTGGTCACCTGGGCAGTTCTTTTGCTCCACTTAGTAGAGTTGAAGTTGCTCATGTGGTTTTATCAACTCTGAGCTCAGTTGAAGCTGGAATGTACACGGCGGCATCTTGTCCTCCATGGTCTCTCACACTTTGGTAGTCTAACTTGCGTTTATTGCATAATGTAGACTGCTTTCTAAATGGAACATTCCAAGAAGATAAGACCCAAGTGCAAGTGTCTATTAAGCCTCTGTTAACATCATATCTGACAATAACCTTGGTCAAAGAAAATTGTGCAACCAAGCCCAGAAGCAGTGGAGGAAGGACTGTAGATGGAGGGCATTATTCACTGTGGATCATTGATGTGGGAGTTGAAAAAAAAATTGCTTAAGCAACATGATGTCTTTATCCTGCAACTTTTTATGAATGCCGATAACTCTGATTTACGTGGGACATGAAAAGAAAAAAAAGGTTAAATTCATGTGTTCAAGTACTTTGCAGTGCTACAAATGAGATGGGTACTTTCAGAGAAGTGCTGTAATAGAAGCAGAAGTGTTTGGAGAAATCTGAAAATGGAGTCACAAGCTTAATCTAGGGTTTGGGATGATGCAAATGATTTTCTTTCTTTCTTTCTGTGTCTTGAGGAAGAGCTAGCTTTTTGTGAGTATAGAAGGAATAATATCAGGATAGAGCAGGAAAGTGATGGGAAACAATGTGGTAACATGATTGTTTGTATGTGTTTGGGGAAGTGTGAGAAGCTTTGTCTGAATAAAAAGAGATTATGAGGAGTAAACTGAAAGTGACGAGGAAGATCAGTCTAGTTTTGAAAATATTGGAGATGCCCAGCTTCTGTGTCATATAAGAGAAAGACACATCAAATGTCTGATAATCAAAGACAATGTGAGATACTTGACATTTCCAATAAAGAATATCCATATCCAGATGCATCATATCAGATATCCATGGGCTATTTCAGGTAGGAGCCAAGCTTGCAGATGCTGTGTTAGTGAGGAAGAGAGGTCAAATCTTCCTCAAAGGTCAAATCCTTCCTGAGTCGAGTGGGAGCCAGTGTTAAAACTGGCTTAAGCCAGGCTTAATAGATAACTGCACTTGGGGTCTTATTTTCTTGGAACTTTCCATTTAGAAACCAGTCTACATTATGTAAAAGAAATATTTGTGCCATATCAGAGGAATGAAGCAAAGGAATAATACTAATCATGAAAACAGCTAATGGAACTCTGTTATTACAAACTGATATAAGTCAAGATATAAGCTCAACCAGGGGCTTATCAGCTTCTTTTAAATGTTTCTAAAATTTAGGATCTTCACATTAATTTGGATTCAATGATACCTATTTTAGACTACTGCTTCAATAATTAAATCATGTATGCATTCACGCTAAGTCTCTTCAGTCTTGTCCAACTCTTTGCCACTCTAGAGACTGTAGCCCTCCAGGCTCCTCTGTCCACTGGATTCTCAAGGAAAGAAGCCATTCCTTTCTTCAGGGGATCTTCCCAACCCAAGGATCGAATCCACATCTCTTATGTCTCCCTGCATCAGCAGGTGGGTTCTTTACCACTGGTGCCACCTGGGAAGCCCGTAACGTACAATGTATATAAAGTATTAATTGAACTGCTTACAGAATGCAGACAATTAATAAATTGTAGTGGCTATTGTTTTTATCTATATGATTGACTAAATACCTCATTAGACATTTTACTATCATTAATCCAACCTCCAGTAATACCCTACAAAGAAATGTTATTTTTATTGTATATAAATGAGTTTTGGAAACATTAAGTCCTTATCCAAATTCACAAGGTGAGTCCGCAGAAAATTCCCCATTCAAAGTCAGATCCTCCTAATTTACAAGGCTGGTCACTCTTAGATTCTACCATAATATTGAGAGTATTGAAAAATGACACTTTATTAGGTGTAAATTATCATGTAAATGTGAATGATTTCACCATTTCATCACTGGTTCTCTCTAATTGCTGGCTCTGTTTTGTACCAAAGAAGACATCTTAAAGCTGGTATAAAAAGCTTACAGAAAATATAGAGGGGACAGAGGTTCCTGGGCTTCCCAGGTGGCTCCGTGGTTAAAGAATCTCCCTGCATTGCAGGAGATGTGAGTTCAATCCCTGAGTCAAGAAGAGCCCCTAGAGGAGGAAATGACAGCCTACTCCAGTATGCTTGCCTGCGGAATCCCATGGACAGAGGAGCCTGGCGGGCTACAGTGTTTGGGTCACAAAAAGTCAGACACGACTGAGTGACTGAGTGAGCATGCATGCATGGAGGGTCCTTGGATAAAGACCTTATTGCTTTTGAATATATTTCATTTAGGATATCTGATAATTCCTTTTGGAAATTAATAGTGTGCCTTTGTAAACATAAATCTGAGTTAAGGAGGAGCGCTTTAAAGAGAACATACAGAGCAGACACAAAAGACCTTCACCACATGGGCAGGAACACTCCATAGGGTGGAGTTCATCTTATGTGATACTGAGTTGAACACTTTGGGGGTGAAGGTCAGTACTGGCTTCGACATTCTCCATGAGAAGTGTAGAGCTGTGGGATGGCTTAGGGAAAGACAGGACCTCAAATACATACAGTCTCCTTTGGAGAATCCATCCCTGCCTCTCCTTTCCCTTTCTTGATGTCTACCCCCAAGATAGTAACCCTGGCCTTGGTTTAAAGGATCCAAAGAAAGACATAGATGATCGTATTATTTCCTGAAGCTTAGAAAGTGAGATATCAGGATATGAAATAGTTTTCTCTGCTAATGTCATAATGTTACTTCATACTCTGTAATTGATTTTCATTGAATGCTTGGAATAACCTAGTGAGGAAATGCCTGATACATCTCACCTCAGTTCAAGTTCAGTTCAGTCGCGCAGTCCTGTCCGACTCTTTGTGACCCCATGAATTGCAGTACGCCAGGCCTCCCTGTCCATCACCAACTCCCGGAGTTCACTCAGACTCACGTCCATTGAGTCCATGACACCATCCAGCCATCTCATCCTCAATCGTCCCTTTCTCCTCCTGCCCCCAATCCCTCCCAGCATCTGGGTCTTTTCCAATGAGTCACCTACATCTCTTTAAATACCTCTACTCTCTCATTTTTTATTCTTCAGCAGTACTGCTTTTCTTCAGAAAAAAAAAAAAAAAAAACAAGCATATTCCTTCCTGAGGACCTTTGACCATACTGCTGTCTCTCCCCAGACTCTCTTTCTCCAGTGTCTGTGAGGATAAGACTGTTCAGGTTGCAGCTCAAATAGCACCTCTCCTCCACAGTTTTCCTTGGTGATTCAGTTTAATGGAATCTCTCCAGTCTTACTCATAAACATTCTTTCAATTGGTCCTTTTGCAAATTTCTTTATCTTACAGATAGCAGCCTGAAATTCATGTTGCTTAAGTGATGTCTCTTTTCTATTATTGTTACTTCCTCATATTAGAAAGTAGGATACATGGCATCATAACCTTGCTTGTCTTTCTCTTCTTAGTATTACTGGTATTTAGATGACTGAGAACTTGACTTAATAGTAGTGACCAGTGCATACTTGTTGCATAAAGGAGTGGATTTTGAATTTAGTTGCTAAAAAGAGAAGGTGAAGGTGAAGTCGCTCAGTCGTGTCCGACTCTTTGTGACCCCTGGACTGTAACCTACTAGGCTTATCCGTCCATGGGATTCTCCAGGCAAGAATACTGGAGTGGATTGCCATTTCCTTCTCCAGGGGATCTTCCCGACCCAGGGATTGAACCCGAGTCTCCCGCATTGGAAGCAGACGCTTTAACCTCTGGCCACCAGAGAAGCCCATAATAAAGTTAGATGTGTTCCCATTGCTTGGGAAATTTTTCCAGTGAAGAACCAAATAAATAATATATATATGGGACTTTGACTCCATGGATTATGTTACAACTACTCAAAATTACCATTGTAGCATGGTTGTATTCCAATAAAACTCTTACAAAAACAAACAGCAGGCTATGGTTCACCAAATTCTATTGTAGCATATAGAAATAAGGCCCTGATATATGTGTATAAGCCATGAATATGGGATCATCTTCAGATGTGCCAGTAGCTGTGATAAATGTGTATGTGATGAGTCAAATTTTCTCCCATTTTCTTTTGCTCTATATCAAGTAGCCAAATATCTACAGTATTTTAGATTTAGGTGGCTTGTTTTATGAACTAGGTTGGTGAATCAAAAGGAATATGATACTTGTTCTCATAAGTAAAACACTTAATAAGTAAGTTAATCTTCTCTAAACAACATTTAAAGAACCTACATTTGACTTTATTTCTCTTTCATATGGTCTTATCCTAGCTACTGGGAAAGTTTTTAAATACATTTTATTCCAAATATTATAGTTTAGAAGAATTATTTAAAAATATGTATAGATTATGGTTTAAAAATCACAGCTTCTATAGAATAAGAACTAGAAAAGCAACATCATGTCATACCCTCAGCCTACACAATTTTTTCTTTACATAGTAATTACTGTGTATTAATTTGTTTGTCTCCCTCTACATGGCTTCATGTTTACAAAAGAGTTAAACCTAATAATGTCACAGAATACTATGAAATAATTGGGGAAATTATTTCACCTCATTAAATAATGTTATACCAGCGACTCAAGAAACACAAAGCTGCTGTAACATAATTTCTATCTTCTGCTTGAGTATATAAAAATAATGCAGAAAACATAGTAATTGAAAATTCCAGAAAACAATAGTTTTGAATTTATTTCTGATTACCTATGAATTATATTGCAATGTTGAAATTTGATTGAAATATTCATCAAATGTTATCAAGTGAGAGATTGATAAAATTTAACAAATTAACCTATATACATTGAAAATTCATTCTTCAGTATCTACTGTTTCCAAAATTTTCTGCAGGTATATTTTACTTTTCTTCAGAAAGACAATTCATCTTGGTGATCGATAACTGTGGATTTGGACGTCTCTCTGTCACACTGCTAAATGTTATCTTTGACACCGGCATGTTTATCTTTTATTTACACATTATAAATATGTCTTATTTTCTGAAATTCAAAGAATATGTCATTTGATCCTGTATATTATTCATATTTGGATGGGGAAATATTCCCTAGGTTTGGCCCTCAAGAAGATTGATTCTTTTAAATGAAAACCTGTTGTTTTGCCAAATAATTTTTTCATAGGTCCATTAAATAGTCCATTAAATGACAATAATTCATATGCATTTCAGTTAGGACTTAAATCTGCCAGATGGTTTATAGCACAGTTGACTTCAGCCATTTAGAATGTTATTCATAAACATTTGTCATCTTAAATCTTGTCATGAATCTCTTTCATGCCAGTGTTTTTCTTTGTAGGAAATCATTACATGTAGGTTAGTTACATGGCACTAATTCTTTACGAGCTACTTCTTCCTTCTACAAACTCATTAGTTTTTCCTTTTTCCCTAAATAGATTTGCAGAATAAAGCCAAAAGTCTTTTATAAAAGAGCTGCCATGTAACTTTGAGCTGGTTTTATACCACTTGTACTAAAATAATTAACTATGACCTTAAGAAAAGCAGAGATTTAAGTGATAGAAATTAGATTTTTGAAAAAGTAAAATCCCATTTTTGCTAAAAAGACTGTATAATTGTGTTAAATCCTTTATAAAAATGTGTCATTTAGAGAAAAATACATCTTCACATATGGAGCAACCAATGATCATATACATGACTGCAGTTAATTATACTATCAAAATCTGAGGCTACTCTTAGGTAAAGTAAGTGTTCAAAATGTTAGCATCTGCACCTTCAGTCTCTGTGTTAGCATACATGTTTAGTGTGTAAGTCAGTATTGTAATGAAATGAAATGAATTTTAATGGAAAATGCAGATTTGTTGATTATACATCAAGTAAATTTACTATCATAAAGTATGATTTTATTAGTCCTGACACACTGAGTTCAAACATTAATGTACATAATGCTATATCATGTTAAATATGATAGCACACATGCAATGTGCACTTGGTCTGTTCATAGTCTAAACAGTATTTCCAAAGTCAGTATATTTTAAGATGGATATTCCACATGTCTATTAAGGAAATGTTGAGTGAATGAATAGAATGTGTACCTGTAAAGGTTCAGAGACATATGCTTGAACATAATATAAATATTATATTTATTTTAAGGTTGGAGTAGATAGCTCTATTAAAATCATGTAAAAGTACTATATTTAGTGATGAGATAAAATACACTGTAATTATTGTTTGAAAGGATATTTGAAATTCAATAACATTGCTATAAATATGCATAAATGTGGCCCATGACCAAAATTTATTTTTTAATTAAATTTTTTTTTACTTTGAGATATTACTGTCATGTAATATATGTGAACTTAAGGTATACAGTGTGATGATTTAAGATATGTATAAATTGCAAAATGATTATCATAAGTTTAGTTAAAACCTATATCTCAAATGGAATCACTTAATCATATGTATAGTTCAATATATTGCAATTAGTTCATTATTGAACTTTTATGACTAAATGAATTGAGAAATGGCCCAGTAAATCATATAGCGTACCAAAAATAATTAATGCTTTTTCTATGTTAGCTATCAAAATGAGTTTTTTTGTATCTAAAATGTGTTTATGTGTACAAAGAAATTTCAAAAACAAAACATAAACTGAACATATGATACATTATTCACCCTTATGTCTAGACCCTTTTTCATGTGTCTAGTTCGGAATATTTTAGATAGATTCTAGAACAATGTTAATGATTTCCAATGTTCTGTGATATTTTCAGCAATATTGGGCTTAGACAGTTATATAAGCTTTAACAATGGAGGTGTGTTAACATTCAGTTCAGATTCTTTTTGGGTAAGCAAATTTTCAGAACTCATGAAACAAAATAAAGGACCATCATATACTACAATGTATCCTCTAATCTTAAATCAGATACAAAGAAGTATTGTAAAAAGTCTGTACAGTGATTAAATATTTGTGGACATGTATACTCAATGGACATGGGTTTGGGTGGACTCCAGGAGTTGGTGATGGACAGGGAGGCCTGGCGTGCTGCAGTTCATGGGATCGCAAAGAGTTGGACACAATTGAGTGACTGAACTGAACTGATATATTACTGAAGGTAACATTATTAAGTTCTTTAAATAATTCACATGTTCATATGTAAGAATGTAAAAATAATGTTAGGATATAAACAAATAGATGCATTTTAAACAACTTGCAAATAATAGATGCCTTTTTATTTACTTTTTATCCCATCGCCACAGAATAATAAAATACTTCCTGCATTTTTCATTTATCTAATGTGATTAATCTCACAGCTTTTCTCTTCTTCTTTTGTGGCATGATACTTGGGAGTTATTACTAAAACAGAGCTTATTTGAATTTATAATCTTCTACTCTTAAGAATTACTATGTTCATAAGAGAAATTTGCAACATATAGACACCCACCTTCTATTGTTCTCTATTTTACAGAAAGAGAGGTGCTAGGATTTGCAGTATATCCCTGTACTCTACACAGCTTCATCATACCCCCACCAATTGTATAATATACAATTAATTGAAAGGAAAATATGATTAGGGAAATCATTCTCTTAATTATCTTATTCTATATCTCTTTAGAGATTCATTTCCATGTAAAGGGGAAAAAAAAAGTAGATTAAAACACTTTCAGAAGACTTTCCAAATAAACAGAAAAATACATTTACTATTCACCGAGGAAAAAAAAAAAGTATGGAAAATAATTTTTCTGTGAAGTTTGTTTTTAAAAGTGAAGGGAAATATTTTCCAAAAGCAACACTCCCCCAACTTGATCTAATAGCTCTTTGACCAGAACAGGATCTTGTGGGCACCCCTAACTTCAGGGATGGGGGCGGTAAATGGCTAACCTGTTCATGGAGATGGCCATTGGATGACACACAGAGAAAGTTTGCTTAGTCAACCAAATAGCACAGTACTTCACATCTTGATTGACTCCAGCCCATGCATCAAGTCAGTGTCTAAACACTCTTTCCTCCAGGACTTGTGCCTTGGCCCTTAGATATGGCAAGACCCTCTGTTCTATGCTTCCATATTATATTAGACATTCTTATTCTGTCATAACATTTCTAACAGCAAATTTAAGAACTCATTTGTCAACATTTCTTTAGATGTTAAACACCTTGAAAAGACTGTTGTTGCTCAATAATAAAGAGCTAGAGTAAAGCACAAATTGAACATAGAGCAATCATTTAAGACATGTTTCCCAGAAAAGAATGAAGGAACTAAAAATGAATGAACAGCTATTTAAAATACTTGGAACAACTTAGGTACTTACTAATTTTAGCTCCTTTCCTTTTTGTTCTATTTCTTTAACTTTTCAAATTCATAAAATTTTGAAACATGAAAAAGATGATATTTGAAGAACCTAAAAGAATTTTAAGTGGTATCTAAAGCATATTCATACATACTCATGCTCAGTTGCTTCAGTTATGTCTGACAGTTTGCCATCCCATGGACTGTAGCGTGCCCAAACTCCTCTGCCCATAAGATTTCCCAGGCAGGAATACTGAAGTAGGTTTCCCTGCCTTCCCCCAGGGCATTTCCCAACTTAGGGATCAAACCCGTGTCTTCTGCATTGCAGGATTCCTTGCCACTGAGCTACCAAGGAATAGCTAAAGCATAATTTGCAGTAATTTGGATTCAGAATTCATTTTTTTTGAGTTCTAGTTTCAAATCTTACTTAAGAGGTGATAGAGGCACCTAGCTTATAGGGTTGCTACGGAGAATAAATGAGATGATTAAAGTTAAATAATATCCCCATAATACTAGATAAGCAATGAATATACATGAGGTCAGTTTTTTTCAGATTTTAAGGCAACTCTCTATTAAAGTAGATCTAACAGTGTGAATAGGCTCCCTGGTGGCTCAGAGGTTAAAGCGTCTGCCTCCAATGCGGGAGACCCAGTCAGTCCCTGGGTTGGGAAGATCCTCTGGAGAAGGAAATGGCAAACCACTCCAGTATTCTTGCCTGGAGAATCCCATGGACTAAAAAGCCTACTAGGTTACAGTCCACGGGGTCAAAAAGAGTCGGACACGACTGAGCTACTTCACCTCAACAGTGTGAATGGACTGCTTGCCCTTTCATCATAATTATATTGATGTTATTTATCTAATAAATCTGACTTTCTCTTTTCAACTTACGAAGATGAACAAGTGAAATGAGGGTAAACTCAGAAGAGTTATGAAAGTTTTATCCTTAGTGGCTCAAATTACAGAATAAATCCTGATGATTAATCTATTCTTGGAGTCTTATACTTGTTAATAACCTGAGCAAAGCAATTGAAAATCTGTTCATCAGTTTTGCAGATGATACTAAATTAGGCAAGGTTGTTAATGACTCTGAAAGTGAGAAGTGTGATTTTAAATGAATTTGAAAAACTGTGAGTATTCTTTTCCAAAAACTTAAATAAATAATACATTCATGATGACTTTATTTATTTATTTTAGGACCAGAAAGCAGAATGAACATATATTACGGGAATATTAGCCAGACAAAAGCACGGAAGAATGGAATGAAAGACAAAGGTAGGTAGAAGAGAGGAAATGTGAGTTAGCATTTTTTTTTCTTAAAAAAAAAAGTTTTAAAAATGAAGTTCAAAATTGTGTTAAATACACATTTTCCTAGATATTTTTACATTATTATTTTGACTTTCTCTTTCCTTAGCAACTAACCAATGTGCATGAGTTGAATACACTCTTACTAGTTTAAATTACTCAGTCTCTTGAAAAATGACTTCACCTGCTGCTGTCTTTTTCTCCCTCGGTTCAAACGTCATTTGTGCCCTCAATAAAGAAACCTTGTCATCATTTACTGTATTTGCTCATCTCTCGAATAAATCTTAGACTCACTTGGTTGTATTATGACACAGCTGTTATAAGAGGCTGTGAATTAAGGATGAGTTCCTCGCTTTAATAGATGTTGTGTTTCTGACAGGTTGAAGCTCAAAGGTTGATTTTCCGTGGTATTGTACAACTCTCTAAAGAGCACTTTGGTAATTTAGAAGGTATTATTGTCATTACAGTGCTTGAGGAGTACCGTTGGCCAGGAATGGAAGGGCGCCCAGGGCATTGCAGAGCACAGGATAATGCTTCTCGTCATTCGGTTGGTATAAACTAAGTTTAAATACCCTACTGGACATTCATGTGCAGGGATTTGTGAAAAACAAAACCCTCTTCAAATCATGAACCTAGAAACTCACTCTTTTACTGCATAAGCACAAATAATGTTTCAGGATACACTGAATTTCCAGAGTATACTAATTTTGCCTCTGGGGAGGCAGCTCAGGCTTTTTCTAGCTTTGAGGTGGAAGGGGGTGCTTTCTGTCTCCTACCTTGAGGGAATGTCTAGGATTGAGATGTGATGTGTTAGGAGCGTTTTTTTTTTTTTTTCCCCTAATAGTTGTTTAGTTCAACTTTTATTGAGGATATAATTAGGAATCAAAAGTTGTCCCTGTCCTCAAGGTGCTCATTGTCAAGTATGGGAGACCAACAGGGGGAAGCAGTAGGATGGTGTACACCCAGAGAACTGCGGGAGCCCTGCAGGGATTGGAGAGGGGAGGCTCAAGGTGTGGTAGACATGTCAGAAGGCGCATGAAGGCAGTGGAAGTTAGACTTTGGCTGAGACCTGATGGTTTCAGTGTAGGAAGAGAGGAAGGCCTGATGGAAACCTGTGTGCAAAGACAGGAGGCAGGAGAGAATGCAGTGTTTTCAGGCCCATGGTGGTCCTGCAGTGAGTATAAAGCAGTAAGAAATGGATATACCGTTTGACTCTACATCTACTAATGAATGAATGAATGAATATTGACTCTATATCCACTAATTACTTTACATCATGATTGACTCTTTACTCAGCTTTTGCATTTCCTAAAGAACTATTTGTAATGTTTTTTTTTCCAGTCACTCCATGTTACTTATGGAATTATTATCAGACCTGTCACTGATGAAACATATTAGGAAAAGTTATTTGAGAACCCATTCAAACCAGTCTGAATTTGTACTTGTCACACGTATGGTGATTCTACATTGAGGTGCAAACAACTGGCTACTTTATTATATATTCTGATTAATCCACCTTAAGCATTTATTTAGTGAAATATGTATTATTTTATTATAAAATATATGTGATTTCATAATAGTATTTATATAATTATATTAATTTTAATGATGGTTGTGTAAGTCATACCATCTTTAATACAATTTTATGAATGCATAGAGATGTATAGAGTACTTATTATTATAAGAGATTTTGTTGAAGCTGAGTGCCAAGGCTATAGGTTAAGATAATGCTATTTTGAGCAGTATTGTTACTGGAGATCCTCTAAAGGAAAGATCGTCCCTGTTAATCATTTGGGGATCCCCATTTGGGAACTCTTGTCTGGAAGATGAACCTTAGACATAAGTAAAAGACCTCTGTTGCTCTGAGAATAAGAATACACGTGAGATTGTTTTTATTTGGGGTTAAATATGTTTTCTGCCAAACAGAAGCAGATAGAGATTTAGACAGGGAGGTCTCCATGTTGTAGGTCACAAACTAAAAGTCACATTAAGTAGTTGCTTATTGTTGGCTGCGCCTATTTACCTTTTCCTAATCCACAAACTTCAGTAATATTTAGGAAATCTCAACTGTGCTCTAACACATTAAGAAGAGTACACTATTTGTGTGCTTGGAGCATATTGCTTACAGGGAGAAAATGCTCTCTTAATCAAGTTTAAATAGTAGCAAGAAAGGTGCCTTACAGAATAAGAAAGGAATGTTAAGATCCATTTCTTATATTTCTTATTATTTGCTCCTTACAACTTTAAGGCTCATGGTATGAAAATCTTAAGGGTGCTAGCCAAATTCCTTACACTCTCCCAATTAACAGATTGATTACAAATAGCCAGTGTCTCTTCTTCTAAGTCTGGCTGTTAGGACATCCATTCCTTTTTTGCCTCATTTCTTCTCAGTCTCCATCAGTGATTTCTTTTTTCATGTCACACTTTTAAATAGTGGTGCCTTCTGTCTCCTAGTCACAATCTTATTATTTTTCCCCATAATATATCCTCATCATGAGAAATCTTATATGCATGAGTTCCTCTAAAATCTAAACATTGAGGGTGAAATGTAATACTTAATTATTGAGTTCTACATTTATCTTTTCCAATTTTCCATTATGCATCTTCATCTAGATTTACAAAAGCTACTTCAAACCAAACATTTGTTTTTGCCTCGTTATCTAGCTTTTCACTCCCCCTAAGTGGTACCTCATCTTGCATAGCATGCCTATTAATCTCTCAACAACCACCCTCGGTTGTAAAATAAGTCACTGAATTCTCTGGCTGCACCTCCTGAATATCCATGAGATTTCCAATTTCTCTTCATCCCCATTGTCATGATCACTACTCTGCATGGACTGTAACAATACATTCATAAATATTTTCCTGTGCTCTAACTGAATCTCCTTCTCTGTGTCCTCTTTATCTGATTTCTAAAATGTGTGTGTGTGTTCAGTCACATCTGACTCTTTGTGACCCCATGGCCTCTAGACCACCAGGCTCTTCTCTCCATAGGATTTCTCAGGCAAGAATACTAGAGTGGAGTGCCATTTCCTTCTTCTGGGGTTCTTCCCAGCATAGGGATCTAACCCACATCTCTTGCATATCCTGCATTGGCAGGGAGATTCTTTACCACTGGCCACCTGGGAAGTCCAATTTCTAAACTAGGATGTAGAAAATGATCCAACAGTAAACAAAAATATTATCACTCCTGTGGCAGTTTTATTAAGCCACAAGTTCTTTTTCACCCCTGCCACTGAGAGGCGAGATATATGTCTGTCCCCTGAAGCTATGACCTGTGACCATTAGAACATGTAGAAATGATACTCTGATGGTTTCAGGTCCACAAAAATGGAGGTTTTTTTTTTTTGCATTAAGAGCAGGTTATCTCTCTAGGAAAAATCATAGCTTACAACTTCTAAAACCCTAGTTGCTTATTGTAGAAATATATATGCTTTATTTTTTCAGAATAGATTTAGATTCATAGCAAAATTGCAAAGAAGGTATAGAGATTTCCCATATACCATCTGCTCCCACCATGCACTATTGTTGTTTAGTCGCTCAGCTGTGTCTGACTCTTTGTGACCCCATGGACTGCAACATGGCAGGCTTCCCTGTCTTTTACCATCTGCCAGAGTTTGCTCAAACTCATGTCCATTGAATCAGTGATGCCATCCAGCCATCTCATCCTGTGCTACCCGCTTCTCCTCCTGCCTTCAGTCTTTCCCAGCATCAGGGTCTTTTCCAATGAATCGGCTCTCCACATCAGGTGGCCAAAGTATTGGAGTTTCAGCTTCAGCATCAGTCCTTCCAATGAGTATTCAGGACTGATTTTGTTTAGGATTGACTGGTTTGATTTCCTTGCTGTCCAAGGGACTCTCAAGAGTTTTCTCCAATACCACAGTTCAAAAGCTTCAATTCTTTGGAGTTCAACTTTCTTTATGGTCCAACTCTCACATCCGTACATGACTACTGGAAAAACCATAGCTTTGACTATACAGACCTTTGTTGACCAAGAGATATATGTGCTTTTTAATATGCTGTCTAGGTTTGTCATAGCTTTTCTTGCAAGGGGAGAGAATAGCCTCCCCCATTATTAACATCCCCAACAAGAGTAATACATTTGTTTTTAATACAATTGATGAACCTACAGGAAACATCATTATCACCCAAAGTCCATAGTTTACATTAGGCTTCATTTTTGTAGTTATGATAGTCTATAGTCCATAGTTTACGTTAGAGTTCATTCTTGGAGTTGTAGCATCCTATAGGTTTGTACAAATCTATAATGAAAGATACCTGCTTTGATAGTTTCACGAAAAATATTTTCACTGTCCTAAAATTTGTGTCATTTACTTTTGAGATATTTTTCAGTCTTTATCCAAGCTTATATGCTTCCCTTTAGTTTCCCAGAGGCTTCAAACCGTTTTTAACCCCATGCTTTTTAACCTCACATCTTGAGTACTCTCACATTTAACTTTGAGTTGCTCCAGTCTTTGTATTTGTCCTTTTTAAGAATCTTGACATATATAGTTGGCCTCGTTTTTTTCTATTTATTGATGCTAACATTCATCTGTATTTCTAACACACCACTCTAAACCCTACTAGGGAAATCTGGAGTGAGATATTGTAAATGCCAGGAACATAAACCACTCAAATTCTGAGGAATCTTATTCTCCTCATGATTCAAGCAACATCTAATCCAGGTCCAGAATCTACCTACTGAATTTCAACCTGTCTCCTTTCTAGTTCACACTATTCCATCTAAACCATCCTTGGTGCTGTACTTCTCTAAACAGTCTCTTAAAGCAGAGCTCCCCAACCCCTAGGCTGAAGACCAGTCCATGTCCTGTTAGGAATGAGGCCTCATGGCAGGAGGTGATCAGTGGGCAAGGGAGCAAGGGTTCATTACTGCTCCCCATCACTCACATTACTGCCTGAACAACCCCTGCCCTCAGTCAGGGGAAAAACTGTCCTCCACTGGTCCCTGGTGCCAAAAGCCTGGGGACTGCTGCCTTAAAGCAAACTACCTCTTCTTTAAGGAGTAGTCAGCATTCAAGGCACTTAGAAGTCCGGATCTGGAATTGCAGCATCAGTTAGCATGACTCAACATATTCTTACTGAGATGAAACTTCAGATTTATAATAATTTAGAAAGTCACAGAAGACACCCAGAAATAGATTTTCTTCAGTTCAACTTAAGTGTAATATGTGGAAGCAGATATTGGTTGGACTTATGGATGAGTTTTCAATCTCATTTCTCTTTTTTTCTCCTCTGCTCTTTGTCTCATTTTCTGTTCCACACTAACCCCCCTGCCAATAATTCTTTTAAAATGAGGGAGACAGTGACATATCATCCCAGCTTATGACCCTCACCAAGAGACCCCACATCTTAGGATCACTTGAGCAAATTGTTGTTATTGAGCAGTGAGACTCCTATCTTAAAAAAATATCCCTAATATTCATAGATAGAGTGGCCATAATACACTGAGAAAGTGCTCTCATAAAAATAGGGAGCAGTTGGTTGAAATATTGCAGTGCTCATTTAATTAGGATTTTCAGGATAAAAGTTGTCCCATCTAGGCTTACTGAAACTTTCCTGTGTGGTTTTGGTATATTTTACTTTTGATGAAATAGCAATGAGAGACCAGATGGCAAAAACCGAGAAACTACATATTTTAGAATAATAGATAACATAACAGGAGGCTTAATTTTTAATATGAATGATGGTGGTTGTTTATCACACAATCTGAGAATGTTTAACACGATATGAGTTTTCTTGCTCATAATCTTGTAAGACATGCCACATCCCACCCTTAGAAAAGCTAAAGGAACCCTGCCAGTGGGGCATTCTAAATGTTTGTTATAAACACATCCTCTCCCAAATTCTGCAGTAGTACAGCCTGTTGTCAGACATCTGAAGGTAATCTGAGAGAGGTTGACATTAGAGCTGCCATTGTACTGGCAGATTTTTATGGGATGTTATAAACTCTGGCTTAGTTCTGTCAGCAACTGCTGAGTTAAGCAGTCTGAAGTCAAGAGTACATTCTTACTCAAAGAGCAACCTGACTGCATTCATTGTAAGCTCAGCAACTCAGATTAACAATCCTCCTCAATTTAAACATATGTCCTTTGCCATAATGGTGTGCCATGGGTCTCTGGAATTCCTGGTGTTTTTTAATCAGAAGCCCTGATGGCCTTTGTCCTGGACTACAATTCTTAGGATTTTGTACAGCAGGTTGGCTTACTGTCCGATACAAGAAAGATAATGCCTCCGGTACTTTGGCCACCTCATGCGAAGAATTGACTCATTGGAAAAGACCCTGATGCTGGGAGGGATTGGGGGCAGGAGGAGAAGGGGACGACCGAGGATGAGATGGCTGGATGGCATCACGGACTCAATGGACGTGAGTCTGAGTGAACTCCAGGAGTTGGTGATGGACAGGGAGGCCTGGCGTGCTATGATTCATGGGGTCCAAAGAGTCTGACACGACTGAGCGACTGAACTGAACTGAACTGAACTAACTTTCCAACCACTATACAAGACTAGGGTTTCCTAAACTTTGACATTTGCCCTGACTCCTTGGCACTGCCTCCAGGAGACTTAGGGCAGCATGGGAGTCAGTGTGAAAATGTTCATGCCACTTGTTTTTCTGAGTAATAAACCCATTTGTCTCTACCCTAAGAGGTATGTATCTTCTTCTACTATTAAAGAAACTTTGGCTACAACATCCTACATCCATTTAGGATTTGGCCTGGAATGTAAAATGAGATGAGGGGCAGGGACTCTGGGCAGAAACACTTCCGAGTTTAAGAAACACTGTAAAAAATATCAGCGCCACAACTCACTTCATTTCCTGGCATGGGCACATTTAGGGACTGAGAAGTTGCAACATAAGAGATTTTTGAAAAGAAAGATATACATTTCACTACTGATCACAGCATGGTTACCACGTAGATGATGTGGACAGGCGGACTAACAGTTGATCCTTCATAGGTACAGGGAGTCTTGCAGTGCCATGGGGCTTTGGGAACCAGTGTAAGGACACCAAAGGATAATTCCCAATAATGTGAAGTGAGAACCTGACCCAAAGTCATGTGGACTCTCAATTGTCCGTTTCCGATATCTTACCTCATCCCCTTTATTTATTGCATGGTCTCCAATGAGAAGTCTGCTGTAATACTTATCCTTGTACCATCATACTTTTTTACTTTTTTTTTAATTTCAGGAATTATTTCTTTGCCTGTGATTTCCTGGAGTTTTAATATACTATCCCCCAGGTGGGATAGTTTCTTATTTGTTGTTTGTTTGTTTTTCAGCCTTGCTTGTTGTTGTCTTAGTTTTCTGAATATGTACTATGATGTCATTATTTGTAAGCAGTTCTGGCATTACTACTTCAAATATTCAATTTTTTCTCATCCTTCTGTACTCCAATTATGATTTTATAATATTCTTTAAAACTGTCCTACAATTATTTGATGTTCTGTTCTCCATGTCGTGTTTTTTTCATGAATTTTCTTCTTAGAACATCAATTGTGAATGTTCCTGTTGACTTGTATTCAAACTTATGATTCTTGGTTCATATCAAGTCTACTGGTGATCTTGTTAATCTTTATTTCTGTTATGGTGTTTTGATTTATAACATTGCCTTTAGATTCTTTTTTTTAATTTAAATTTATTTATTTTAACTAGAGGCTAATTACAATATTGTATTGGTTTTGCCATACATTAACATGAATCCACCATGGGTGTACACCTGTTCCCCATCCTGAACCCCCGTCCCACCTCCCTCCCCTACCATCCCTCTGGGTCATCCCAGTGCACCAGCCCCAAGCTTCTGTATCCTGTATAGAACCTGGACTGGTGATTCATTTCTTATATGATATTATATATGTTTCAATGCCATTCTCCCAAATCATCCCACCTTCTCCCTCTCTCACAGAGTCCAAAAGACTGTTCTATATATCTGTGTCTCTTTTACTGTTTTGCATACAGGATCTCTCTGTCGACATTACTTATCTGTTCTTGCAAGTTTATTTATTCTTTTTTAATCTTAGAGCTCTTAGCATATTAATTATGCCATTTAAATTTTCCATTATTATTCCAACATCTTTCTCATATATGAATCTGATTCTGATGGTTACTTTGCTTCTTCAAAGGACTTTCTTTTTCTTTTCATGTGCCTTGTTATTTTTGATGAAAGTCAGGCATGTAGCAAGTAATGGAAAATGTGTAAAATAGGATTTCAGTGTGAGGATGTATGTTAAGCCAGCTAGGAACTGAGCTGTGTTAAATGTTTGCTTGTAGCTACAGGTGCCAGAGACATCACAAGCATTTAGTGTGCTTGTTTTTGTCTTCATATTAGCTTTGTGCTTTCCTAAGTACTCTTTCTTAGAAGGATGCTGTGTGTTACAGCTTTCAGTTGTAACTCATTGTTGTGATACTAGAGACCTGCTAATGTGGCGTTGAGTTTTGAAGACAAAGCAGGACATTCTATAATCTTATAATAAGTCTCATCTTCAGTCAACCAACTGGGCTGGGACTTTCACCAGTGTTTCTCCTGTGAATACATTCATCTTCCCTCACTCCCAGCTTCTTACTCCCTTCCCTGGCTGCATGAAGTCTATTTCCTTAATGCCTATGCATTTTTCTCCCCTTTAACTGGGACCAGAGGACTAAGGGATCTGGAAAGGGAGTAATGTCCTTTTATCAGGTGAGATAAGGCTTTGCTCCTGAGAAGGAAGTCTTTCTCCACGGAGAGTGAAAGAAAGAAAGAAAGTGAAGTTGCTTGGTCATGTCTGACTTTTTGCAATCCCATGGACTGCAACCTACCAGGCTTTTCCATCCATGGGATTTTCCAGACAAGAGTACTGGAGTGGGTTGCTATTTCCTTCTCCAGGGGAAATCTTCCTGACCCAGGGATCAAACCCCAAACCCCAGTCTTGGTCTCCTTCATTGTAGGCATACGCTTTACCATCTGAACCACCATGGAAGCTCACCCATGGAGAGAAGCCTTTTGTTATGAAAACATCTCTAGGAGAATTTCACAGTGACTACTCTTATTCTTCCCTTGCTATCAACAAGAAGTTTGTTTCTCACATTAGACTATCTGACTGGGTTCCTGAAAGTAAAGCACTCAAGTGTGGGTATCCCTAGTACTACAGCTTTAAAGCAATTCTCGATCTTATATCGGTGTACACACAACATCCAATCAAAATCACCATTTATGTGCTTCTAGCAGTTTATATTTCCATTCTCTTCTGCTCTGGGTAAGCAGATCTTAGCTGCGACTCTCTGGATGTACTTTCTCCCTGGTTTGGGTTGTAGTTTTGAGGTAACAGTTTGCCTGTGACCTTAGTTCTCTGATGATTTAGGACACATTTTTGTATTCAGTTTTTTTCTCATTTTAAGGTTGGGAGTGATGGTTTCCAAGCACTTTGCTTGTTGAAGCTGAAACTAGAAGTCTAAAAATTATGTCTTAATTTTTAAAATAATTTTTTCTGTATCCCTACAAAATTAATAACTAATATATATTCTTCAGTAAGCAAGATTTAAGAAAATATAAAGTCCCTCCACTCCCACAAAAATATGAATTTGCCATTTTCTTGGAAAATATCCTATCATTTTTGCCAACTCTTCTCCCACACTTTAGAATAACTTGTCTTTCTTTTCATTCCTCTGAATCAACCATCCTGTTTCCATCTCTTTTTTAATTAATTAATTTATCTTAATTTGAGGATAATTACTTTACAATATTGTGGTGGTCTTTGCCATATGTCGACATGAATCATCCACAGATATCCCATTTCCATCTTTTCCCACTCCTAGAAACTACTACAATAAAGTGCAAATTTGACAATCGTTAGAATTAAAGACAATGTAAGCAGTCACCTGCATAGTTTGGAAGTGCACAGTTTCAAGAATGTCTCTGCAAGCATGTCAGGGCAAAGCTCAGTGTGTGTAGGACACTTCTTTGACCCTATGTACCAAAAATATGGTAGAAAGACATATTTACTAGATTCTGAAGAGAATTGACCAAAATAATTAAAGAGGTGAGCAGTATAGATTGTGGGGAAAGATGAAAAGATTTTAATTCTTTTGTTTGAAAGTGAACATTTGTAACTTGGATCTGAGATTACAAAGCAATGAAACAGGATAGTAAATGAAAGGACAATGCTTTGATTCCTGAAAATATTCAAGGAGAATAGAGACTGTGATCTTTTAAAAGATTTGTATATATTATATAGTTTTTTCTAAAGAGGAAAATGGGCCCTCAGCTATTTATGGCTCTTCAAGAATTATAGTTCTGTGAAGCTGACTTAACTCTCTTCCATCACATTCAATTTGACTTTATGTTCTTCACGATAATTCCATGACCTTAACTTGGCTTTGTAAATAGGTTTCTTCTAATGCGAAAGGAATACATTGATAGAAAACAAGAGGAAGGTTATCTTGGTAGTTATAATTCCCATGGTAAATGAATATATTGACATTCTCTTTAACAAATTAGTGTTCTGTGAATTTGGTAAGCCTATGGTAGATTGTTAATAAACATTTTAATCAGGAAAAAGAAGACTTGAAATTGGGGTAACTGACTCTAAGACCTTTAAGGGCAAAGATATATGCCACCAAAGGAAATCTGTATATGCAAGTAATCTACAACTTGCAAATATAAGCTATATTATTTGTTATTACTTTACATTGGTTATTGGATACTGATGAGGAGATGTGTTGACCTTGGCATATTAGCAATGCCCCAAATGCAACACAACTAACTTAACAAAATGTGATTAGCTAAGTGGATTATTAATGTAATCATTGCTGTGGGCACTAATTAAGATGAAAATTAATTTCATGACCTGGTATAAGAAAACATCTAATCACATAAATTATCACGTTTATGGAAAACCATTTGCCTTAAGAAGCCACATCTTTAAAAGGATTGTAATAAACCACCTTATAAGAATTATTTTTCATATCCATCAAGTCATTGTCCATGAATACATATTAAATGTTTATGAGATTTTCTATGACAAATGTTGTGGTTTTCAATGATATATAGTTATTATTTAGAATTTTATTTACAATCTTCATTTCAACTAAATGGAAACTTAAGGAAATTATATACTGTATTATCACACTAAACTTTTTGCACATGTTAATTTTTTAAAAAATATGTATGTGTATGAATGCTATACTGATTCTTCTAAGAAGTCAGTTTCTAAATGGATACAAAACAATCCAAGGTGCAAGAAACACTTTCCAAGATTTGACTTAGTTAGAAAAAAACTTCATTTATAGAGCATTCAGTCACTTCTTAAATATTAGATACATTTTCTGAGCTTTATATCAGGAAGTAAGACCACATACATCAAACACAGGTGCCTATTCCATACTGATAGTACAAAGATAGATGCTACCAGGTCCCCACCTTCTAGGGGATTAAAATCCAGTGACACAGACATACTCTTTCAACACAAAGTGATAAGTTTTAAAACAAAGTCATGAACATAATAATAAATTATACAAAATAAAGACTACATTAAGAGTTCTGTTGATTATCTGCCAGATGTTAGGCAAATTTTTGAGTTATCAAATATTTCTAAACTTCATAAGACAAATAATATTAGTCTCTCAAAAACTGATACCTAAAGAAATTAAGTAATTTACCCATTTATTGATATAAATTACTAGAAGAATTGATGCTTTTGAACTGTAGTGTTGGAGAAGACTCTTGAGAATACCTTGGACTGCAAGGAGATCCAACCAGTCCATTCTGAAGGAGATCAGCCCTGGGATTTCTTTGGAATGAATGATGCTAAAGCTGAAACTCCAGTACTTAGGCCACCTCATGCGAAGGGTTGACTCATTGGAAAAGACCCTGATGCTGGGAGGAGTTGGGGGCAGGGGAGAAGGGGATGACCGAGGATGAGATGGCTGGATGGCATCACTGACTTGATGGATGTGAGTCTGAGTGAACTCCAGGAGTTGGTGATAGACAGAGAGGCCTGGTGTGCTGCAATTCATGGGGTCGCAAAGAGTCGGACACGACTGAGAGACTGAACTGAGCTGAACTGAACTACTACCCAGAATTTGAACCCCAAAGATCTGATGTCAAGAGTACCACCAGTGCTCACATACATCTGCAATATTAAAGGCATAGTTCACAGAACACAGATGAAGTCACCTTAAAGTTGTTTCGTAGTGGGAACTAAAGTAGGGAAAATGCACAAGAATATCAAGATATTTGAAAAAAATGCTTTTATACACTACTATGTCTAAAGTAGATGACTAGTGAGTACCTACTGTATAGCCTAAGGAACTCTACTCAATGCTCGTTGGTGACAAAGAGACTATATACATACATACATATATATATATGTATCAGATATACAGATATATATATATCTGATTCACTTTGATGCATATAGCACAATCTAACACAACATTGTAAAGCAACTGAAATAAAAAAAACAACCCTAAAATATAGAAATTTGAATGGCTTTCTTCTTTGCAAAATACAGTAATACTTATATCTCTATTATAAATGACATTGATTAGAAAATTTAGATAAGAGTGGAAGCAAAGCTAGTTTAACCTCTGTTGCGCTCTGTAGAAGCAGCTGTTTAGGTTACCAAGTTACTTTTAGGGAATATGTGCTTGGGATGCTATTGAGTGTCATTAAAATACTGGCATATATTTTAGGTATATAGGTATAGGAATAGATATATAATTGCACTTCCCTCGTGGCTCAGATGGTAAAGCATTTGCCTGCAATGCGGGAGACCTGGGTTTGATCACTGGGTTGTGAAGATCCCCTGGAGAAGGAAATGGAAACCCAGTTCAGTACTCTTGCCTGGAAAATCCCATGGACAGAAGAGCCTGGTGGGCTATAGTCCATGGGGTCGCAGAGAGTCTGACACGACTGACAGACTTCACTCACTCACTCACTCATAGATATATAATTATCACTAATTTGCATTGATGTCAGAGACCACCACAACATTGTAGAATAATTATCTTCCATTTTTTTTTAAATATTAAACACCACAAAATAATATCAGAGGTCTTAGAAAAACATTACTGGCAGATGAGAAGTAAAACAATATAGGATTAATATTAATGTAGAAGTTTCTGTAAGTAAGCAAAGATTAAGTTTAAAAAATGCTCTTTCCAAACTAAGAACTAAAAGCAAAAGGACTGGGAGTGAATAAAAATAGAGAAAGAGATCAGCTTAAACAAAAGACGTTGTTATATTAAAAAAGAGAACACGAGGCTCTTTTGATCATGTAAAGCATGTATGATACCACTCTTTTAGAAGAAAGACTCCACAGTAGTCAAATGAAGTTGTCCTAGACTTGCCCCATGTTATAGCAACATGACAACAGAAAGAACAGTAACTAAGAACAAATAGATCTCATCTGGAACAGAAGAGCAACATCCCTCTAAGACCTTTGTTAGGACGTTGATGAGAAGGGATCCTGGGTGGGTTTAACAGGGAGAACAGAGGCAGCATGTCTGGTTTTGTGTACCTGTGTCACACCTGGCCTGAAAGTGTGAAGAACTCTCGTTCCTGCATATACTTGTCTTTCTACTACTGCTTTAATCACAGGCAATATGAATAATTCTACAGTAAGACATGCTGTCTCATTTCAGCATCTCTGTATGAATGGCTTTCTGGACGAGACAGTATAGCTCATCCTGTTGGTGGTCCTTTGAAAAGAGAACTGAGATTGTGGCATTCATGACAATGTGCTCTCTTGTCTCCTTCTTTCCCTTAATTACTGTTGAGGAGGATGGTTTCTTCCCCAAATTGGGAGAAGGGAGGAATTTTTAAAGCATCTACATCCAGTTTCCCCTTGAGTAAGATTTAGATGACAGCAGTTACTCCCAAGAGCAGCAGGCTCTTCTTCAGCTGTTTCTTAAACTATGCTTGAAAAGATGAGGGGAAAAAAAGACCAACAGTGGGATGACAGTTTCTTTTTTCAATATCATTAGGAAAAATATCAAATACCTTCTAAAACGCTCTTTAAAAAACTTCAAGAGCTTTGCTAAGACACAGGCTTTGTAAACTTGTATTTTTCACGTTTAATTTTCCTTTCTTTTCTTTTTCTAATTAATTTTTATTTTTTAGTTTGTTTTGCTTTATAATACTGTATTCATTTTGCTATACATTGACATGAATCAGCCACGAGTATACATGAACTCCCAATCCCGACCCCCACCTCCCCCCTCCCGCCCCACACCATCTCTCTGGATTATCCCCGTGCATCAGTCCCAAGCATCCTGCATCCTGCATCAAACCTGGCCTGGCGATTCGTTTC
>SJXQ01006630.1:49849-61522 GCA_006408695.1 Aepyceros melampus
CCTCCCCCCTCCCACCCCACACCATCTCTCTGGATTATCCCCATGCATCAGTCCCAAGCATCCTGCATTCTGCATCGAACCTAGACCGGCGATTCGTTTCGCTTATGATATCATACATGTTACTCTGCCACTCTGCCAAATCATCCCACCCTCTCCCTCTCCCACAGAGTCCAAAAGGCTGTTCTATACATCTGTTTCTAGTTTGCTGTCTTGCATACAGGTTTATCATTACCATCTTTCTAAATTCCATATATATGTGTAAGTATACTGTATTGGTGTTTTTCTTTCTGGGTTACTTCACTCTGTATAATCGGCTCCAGCTTCATCCACCTCATTAGAACTGATTCAAATGTATTCTTTTTAATGGCTGAGTAATACTCCATTGTGTATATGTACCATGGCTTTCTTATCCATTCATCTGCTGATGGACTTCTAGGTTGCTTCCATGTCCTGACTATTATAAACAGTGTTGCGATGAACATTGGGGTACACGTGTCTCTTTCAATTCTGGTTTCCTCGGAGTGTATGCCCAGCAGTGGGATCGCTGGATCATAAGGCAGTTCTATGTGCAATTTTTAAAGGAATCTCCACACTGTTCTCCGTAGTGGCTGTACTAATTTGCATTCCCACCAACAGTGTAATGCAAATTAATTTTCCTATTATTCATCGCCTCAAGCAACCACTTAATCCGATTGAAGTCCATTCTACTTTCCTGTTGTCTGTTCTTTTCATCAGCTTCTGCAGTGGCTTACTGCAAAAGGTCAGTTTTTCTTCCAATCCCAAAGAAGGGCAATGCCAAAGAATGTTCAAACTACCTTAAAGTTGTACTCATTTCACATGCTAGCAAAGTAATGATAACAATCCTTCAAGTTAGGCTTCTGCAGTATGTGAACTGAGAAATTCCAGATGTACAAGCTGGATTTAGAAAAGGTAGAGGAAGCAGATCAAATTGTCAACATTCACTGGATCATGGAGAAAGCAAGAGAGTTCCAGGAAAAACCTTTACTTCTGCTTCATTGGTTACACTAAGCCTTTGACTATGTGGATCACAACAAACTGAAAAATCCAGTAAGTTAACTAATAGAATAGGATTTGACATATTGTTTTGGCACCAGACAATATGACATGGCAATTAGGTTATTTCCTATAATATCTGTAATCTTATGCTATCAATATTTCATATTACTTGTTTTTAAGGATTTTTTTTAAATGAAAGAATGTTTACTTCTTGCCCATTGTCCACTGCTGAAATAATTTTAACACACTGGCTTTTCTTAAATTTCTGACTGTTTGGAGTAGAGAAGGATGGAAACTATAGGATCTAATAAAGTATTCATGTTGTTTCATTGTTAAAGATAACATTGGGTTATATTCTCAAAAATAGATAAAGCAATGAGAATTAAATGCAACTTTATTTTTGGAAATTTGAAGTCAGCCTAGTGTATTTTCTCATAGAAATCTCTAACTCTTATGAAGGAAAAAAAATGGCACAAAATGTATTTAGTAGAATTCTTTCTTTCACTGATGGAAATGTTAGAAAACAAACCCCATTTGAAACTGATTTAGTTAACAAAGTGCACGATTAAAGCCCTAATTCAGTGAAGTGGGTCATAGGGCAAGTAGGGTCAAGTGTTCTAAAACTCAGGATTTTTAATTTAAGCTATCACATTAGAAACAGCACATTTTATATTTTTCAAAAGTGACTTTGGTATCAAATCCTGATTGCTGATTTTCTGCAAAGGCCATGAAAATAGAAAAATTCTCTAGATGAGCAAATATATGTCTGACTGTGGGTGGGTGTCAAGAATGGAGCATACCCAACGGGTAGCCAGCTGTGGGACTCTAATCATGAGAACCTGTAATCAACTTTCAGGGAAAGAAAAACTATATGCAGCCACTTACTAAGCCAGTTGCTCTTTGTCATCATTAAACTCAGAGGGTATACCCTCCATTTTTAATTCTTATCCTCTCCCAAATAAGCTGAATTTTCTTCCTTGTATGCTAAAAAAAAAGTATAAAATTAAAAGATGAAAGAAAAATGAGTTTATTTACTTTCATTAAACTCATAGACGATGACATTATTTTTCTAATACTGTTTTGCTCATGCTCAGTTACTAAGTCATGTCCAATTCTTTGTGAACCTGTGGACTCTAGCCCGTCAGGCTCTTCTGCCCAG
Source organism: Aepyceros melampus (assembly GCA_006408695.1). Lineage (NCBI taxonomy): Eukaryota > Metazoa > Chordata > Mammalia > Artiodactyla > Bovidae > Aepyceros > Aepyceros melampus. Next base: position 52,026 of record SJXQ01006630.1, read on the forward strand.
GGGATTTTCAGGCAAGAATCCTGAAGTGGGTTGCCATTTCCCCTCTTATTTTCTCAATTCTCAGGCTCCTCTTTTTGCACATTTCTTCCACATACTCTTTATTTGATTGGTATTCCTCAAAAATTTCAGTTTTCCCTTTGTCATATGCTCCTACTGGAGGAAATTCTCATGACTTTACCTATTGCCAAAATTATACTAGCTGTCATATGTGTAATTTTGTACCTAATTCTTCTCTGTTTCAAACTCAAATTTCATACTGCACATTATATATGTATGTATATATATTATACATATAATCTGAAATGGCTCAAATAAACATGGTCGAGGACAACATAGTTATACCTATCCATGCTTTCAGTCTGTTACTGAGCCCAAGAACGCAATAGACATGATCTTTCTAGTGAGAATTTTTGTTATATTCAACTATTCTCCTCAAGCAGCCAAGTTTTATGTCATCAATTTGTCATTTATAAATCAAAATGTCTCCTACTTCTCTCTTCTTGTCTAGACTGAAACTATTGCTCATTCCTACCTAATGATTTCAATATTCTGTTTATTGATCTTCTTTTATTTTATCTCCACTGGTGTATTTTTTTTTTTTTTATTGAAGGATAACTGCTTTACATAGTTTTGCTGTTTTCTGTTAAACCTCAACATGAATCAGCCATAGGTATACATATTTGCCCCTGCTTTTGAACCTCCCTCCCATCTCCCACCCCATCTCACCCCTCTAGGTTGATACAGAGCCCCTGTTTGAGTTTCCTGAGCTATAGAGCAAATTCCCGTTGGCTATCTACTCTACATATGGTAATGTAAGTTTCCATGTTACTCTTTCTATACATCTCACCCTCTCCTCACCTCTCTCCATGTCCATAAGTCTATACTCTGCCTGTTTCCCATTGCTGCCCTTTAAGTAAATGCTTCAGTACCATTTTTCTAGATTCTGTATATATGTGTTAGAATACAATATTTATCTTTCTCTTTCTGACTTACTTCACTCTGTATAATAGGTTCTAGGTTCATCCACCTCATCAGAACTGACTCAAATGTGTTTCTTTTTATGGCTGAGTAATATTCCATTCTGTATATGTACCATGAATTCTTTATCCATTCATCTGTTGATGGACATCTAGATTGCTTCCATGTTTTAGCTCTTGTAAATAGTGCTGCAATGAACAATGGGATACATGTGTCTTTTTCAGTTTTGGTTTTCTCAGGGTATATGCCTAGGAGTGGGATTGCTGGGTCACATGATGGTTTTATTCCTAGTTTTTTAAAGGAGCTTCCATACCATCTTCCATAGTGGCTGTATCAATTTACATTCCCACCAACAGTGCAAGAGCATTCCCTTTTCTCCACAACCTCTCCAGCATTTATTGTTTGTAGGCTTCTTGATGATGGCCATTCTGACTGGTGGGAAGTGATATCTCATTATAGTTTTGATTTGCATTTCTCTAATAATTAGTAATGCTGAACGTCTTTTCCTTTTTTAGCCATCTGTATGTCTTCTTTGGAGAAAAGTCTGTTTAGGTCTTTTTCCTAATTTTTGATAAAGTTGTTTGTTTTTCTGGTATTGTATTGTATGAGCTGCTTGTACATTTTGGAAATCAATCCTTTGTCAGTTATTTCATTTGCTATTATTTTCTCTGATTCTGAGGGTTAACTTTTCACCTAGCTTATAGTTTTGTTTGCTGTGGAAAAACTTTTAAGTTTAATCAGGTCCTAGTTGTTTACTTTTGTTTTTATTTCCATTACTCTAGGAAGTGGGTCATAGAGGATCTTGCTTTGATTTATGTCATCGAGTGTCATGGCTATGTTTTCCTCTAAGAGTTTTTTGTTGTTGTTGTTGTTGTTATGGTTTTTGGTCTTACATTGAGGTCTTTAATCCATTTTGAGTTTATCTTTGTGTATGCTGTTAGAAGTATTCTAATTTCATTATTTTACATGTAGCTGTCTGGTTTCCCCAGTACCATTTATTGAAGAGGCTATCTTTGCCTCATTGTATATTCTTGCCTGCTTTGTCAAAAATAAGGTAGCCATAGATGGATAGGCTTATTTCAGGGCTTTCTATCTTGTTCCATTGGTTTATATTTTTGTTTTTTTGTGCCAGTACCATACTGTCTTGATGACTATAGCTTTGTAGTATAATGTGAAGTCAAGAAGGTTGATTCCTCCAGCTCCATTCTTCTTTCTCAAGATGGCTTTGACTATTCGGTCTTTTTTTGTTTCCATATGAATTGTGAAATTTTTTGTTCTAGTTTTGTGAAAAATGTCAATGGCAATTTGATAGGGATCACATTGAATCTGTAAATTGCATTTGATAATATAGTCATTTTCACATTATTGTTTCTTCCTACCGAGGAACAAGGACTATCTCTCCATTTGTTTAGGTTATCTTTGATTTCTTTCATTAGTGTCTTATAATTTTCTGTGTACAGTTCTTTTGTCTCCTTAGGTAAGTTTATTACTAGATATTTAATTCTTTTGGTTGCAATGGTGAATGGGATTGATTTCTTAATTTCTCTTTCTGGTTTTTCATTGTTGGCATAGAGAAATGCAAATAATTTCTGTGTATTGATTTTGTATCCTATAACTTTGCTAAATTCACTGATTAGCTCTAGTAATTTTCCAATATTATTTTTAGGGTTTTTTATGTACAGTATCATGTCATCTGCAGACAGTGAGAGCTTTACTTCTTCTTTTCTGTTCTGGATTCCTTTTATTTCCTTTTCTTCTCTGATTGCTGTGGGCAATCAGCGAAGGACTTCCAGAACTATGGCTTTCCATAACTCTGTTGAATAATAGTGGGGAAAATGGACACCCTTCTCTTGTTTCTGATCTTAGGGTAATGCTTTCAGTTTTTCACCATTGAAAATAATGTTTGCTGTAGGCTTATCATATACAGTCTTTACTATGTTGAGATGGGTTGCTTCTATGCCCTTTTTTGAAGAGTTTGAATCATAAATGGATGCTGAATTTTCTCAGGGTTTTTTCTACATCTATTGAGATTATCATATGGTTTTTATCTTTCAGTTTCTTAATATGGTATATCACATTGATTGATTTTCATATATTGAAGAATCCTTGTATTCCTGGAATAAACCCAACTTGATCATGGTGTATGAGTTTTTTGATGTGTTGCTGATTTTGTTTGCTAAAATTTTGTTGAGGATTTTTGCATCTATCTTCATCAGTGATATTGGCCTGTAGTATTCTTTTCTTTGTGTTATCTTTGTCTGGTTTTGATATCAGGGTGATTGTGGCCTTGTAGAATGAGTTTGTAGTGTTCCTTCCTCTGCAATTTTTTAAAATTAATTTTTTATTTTTTAGTTTGTTTTGCTTTACAATACTGTATTCGTTTTGCTATACATTGATATGAATCAGCCACGAGTGCACATGAACTCCCAATCCCAACCCCCACCTCCCCCTTCCCCCTCTACACCGTCTCTCTGGATTATCCCTGTGCATCAATCCCAAGCATCCTGCATCCTGCATCGAACCTAGACCAGCGGTTCGTTTCACTTATGATATCATACATGTTACACTGCCACTCTCCCAAATCATCCCACCCTCTCCCTCTCCCACAGAGTCCAAAAGGCTGTTCTATACATCTGTGTCTCTTTTGCTGTCTTGTGTACAGGTTTATCATTACCATCTTTCTAAATTCCATATATATGTGTAAGTATACTGTATTGGTGTTTTCTTTCTGGGTTACTTCACTCTGTATAATCGGCTCCAGCTTCATCCACCTCATTAGAACTGATTTAAGTGTATTCTTTTGAATGGCTGAGTAATACTCCATTATGTATATGTACCACAGCTTTCTTATCCATTCACCTGCTAAAGGACATCTAGGTTGCTTCCTCTGCAATTTTTTGAAAGAGTTTTAGAAGGGTAGGCATTAGCTCTTCTATAAATGTTTGATAGAATTACCCTGTGAAGTCATCTGGTCCTGGGCTTTTTTTTTTTGGGAGATTTTTGATCACCGTTCCAATTTCAGTGCTTGTAATTGGGTTGTTCATAATTTCTATTTCTCCCTGGTTCAGTCATGGAAGATTGAACTTTTCTAAGAATCTGTTCATTTCTTCCAGGTTATCCATTTAATTGCCATATAGTTGTTCATAATAGTCTCTTATAATCCTTTGTATTTCTGCATTGTCTGTTGTAACCTCTCCTTTTTCATTTCTCATTTTGTTGATTTGATTCTTCTGTCTTTCTTCCTTGGTGAGTCTGGCCAAAGGTTTGTCCATTTTATCTTCTCAAACAAGCAGCTTTTAGTTTTATTAATCTTTACTATTATTTCTTTCATTTCTTTTTCATTTATTTCTGCTCATATATTTATGATTTCTTTCCTTCTAGTATTTTTTTTTTGTTGTTGTTGTTGTTGTTCTTCTTTTTCCAGTTAGTTTAGGTATATAGTTAGGTTGTCTATTCATTGTTTTTTCTTGCTTCTTGAGGTAGGATTGTATTGCTATAAATTTCCCTCTTAGAACTGTTTTTGCTGCATGCCATAGATTTTGAGTTGTTGTGTTTTCATTGTCATTTGTTTCTAGAAAAAATTTTTTTTATTTCTTCAGTAGCCTCTTGGTTATTTAGAAACATATTGTTTAATCTCCATGTGTTTGTACTTTTTACAGTTTTTACCTTGCAATTGATATTTACAAGTCTCATAGCATTCTGGTCAGAGAAAACGCTTGATATGATTTTAATTTTCTTAAATTTACTGAGGTTTGATTTGTGACCCAAGATGTGGTCTATCCTGGAGAATGTTTCATGTGCACTTTAGAAGAAGGTGTATTCTTCTGCATTTGGATGGAATATCCTGAAGATATCAATAAGATCCATTTCATCTAATGTATCACTTAAGACTTGTGTTTCCTTATTAATTTTCTGTTTTAATGATCTGTCTGTTGGTGTGAGTGGGGTGTTAAAGTCTCCTACTTTTATTGTGTTACCATCAATTTCTCCTTTTATGTCTGTTCATTTTGTCTTAAGTATTAAGTTGGTCCTGTGTGGGTGTATAGATATTTACAATTGTTATGTCTTCCTGTTGGATTAATCCCTTGAACATTACATAGTGTCCTTCCTTATCTCTTGTAATCTTCTTTATTTTAAGTAAGGTCTGTTTTGTCGGATATGAAGACTGCTACTCCAGCTTTCTTTTGCCTCTCGTTTGCATGAAATATATTTTTCCATCCTCTCACTTTCAGTCTATATATGTCTTTATGTCTGAAGAGGGTCTCTTGTAGACAGCATATATATGAGTCTGTTTTTTGTATCCATTCAGCCAGTCTGTGTCTTTCGGTTAGAGCATTTAATCCATTTAACTTTGAAGTATTACTAATATATATATTCCTATTGCCATTTTCTTAATTGTTTGGGGTTGATTTTGGAGATCTTTTTCCTTCCCTTGTATTTCTTGACTGTATAAGTCCCTTTAACATTTATTATAAATCTGGATTGGTGATACTGAATTCACTCAACTTTTGCTTGTCTGAAAAGCTTTTTTATTTCTCCATCAATTTTGAATGAGATCCTTGCTGGGTATGTAATCTTGGTTGTAGAATTTTCCCTTTCAGTACTTTAAATATATCCTGCCCTTCCCTTCTGGCCTGCAGAATTTCTGCTGAAACATCAGCTGTTAAATGTATGGGGTTTTCCTTGTATGTTACTTGCTGCTTTTCCCTTGCTGCTTTTAAATTTCTTTCTCTGTATTTAGTCTTTGTTAATTTGATTAGTATGTGCCTTGGTGTATTTCTCCTTGGGTTTATCCTGTGTGGGTCTCTTTGCACCTCTTGGACTTGATTGACTATTTCCTTTTCCATGTTGGATAAATTTTCAACTCTAATCTCTTCAAAAATTTTTCTTATACCCTTTCTTTATCTCTTCTTCTTCTAGGACATCTAAAGCTCTAATATTGGTGTGTTTGATATTGCCTCAGAAGTTTCTGAGACTATCCTCAGTTCTTTTCATTCCTTTTATTTGATTCTGTTCCTCAGAAGTTATTCTACCATTTTTCTTCCAGCTCACTGATTCATTCTTCTGCTTCAGATATTCTGCTATTGATTCCTTCCAGAGCATTTTTAATTTCAATAATTTTATTGTTTGTCTCTGTATTTTTATTCTTTATTTCTTCTGGATCTTTGTTAATTGATTCTCACGTTATCTCCATTTTTTTTCAAAGTTTTTATCACTGTTACTATCATTATTCTGAATTATTTTTCAGGTAGTTTGCCTATTTCCTCTTCACTTATTTGGGCTTCTGTGTTTCTAGTTTATTCTTTTCTTTGTGTAGTATTTCTCTGCCTTTTTAATTATTGTGTCTGAGGTCTCCTTTTCCCAGGCTTCCAGATTTTTTTCTTTCTTCATTTTGATTTCTTCCCTCCTGAGGTTGGTCCAGTGATTTGTATGAGCTTTATATAGTGTGAGATTTGCACTGAGTTTTTGTTTGTTTCTGTTTTTCCTCTAATGGACAAGGCTGAGTGAGGTGGTGATCCTGTCGGCTGATTATTGGGTTTGTATTTTTGTTTTATTTGTTGTTTAAATGAGGCATCCTGCACAAGGTGCTACTGGTGATTGGGTGATGCCAGGTCTTGTATTCAAGTGAATTCCTTTGTGTGAGTTCTCACTATTTGACACTACCTAGGGTTAGTTATCTGGTAGTCTAGGATCTTGGAGCCAGTGCACCCACTCCAAAGGCTCATGGCTTGATCTTTGGTCAGTAAAGAAGATTCCACAAGTGGTTTGTTATGGCATTAATTTTCTCAAGTGCACACAGAACCTTCTCCAGGATAGATCACATCCTGGGCCATAAATCTAGCCTTGGTAAATTCAAAAAAATTGAAATCATTCCAAGTATCTTTTCTGACCATGATGCAGAAGATTAGATCTCAATTACAGAAGAAAACTATTAAAAATTCCAACATATGGAGGCTGAACAACACACTTCTGAATAACTAATAAATCACAGAATAAATTAAAAAGAAGTCAAAATATGCATAGAAATGAGTGAAAATGAAAACACAACACCCAAAACATGTGGGACACTGTAAAAGCAGTGCTAAGGGGAAAGTTCATAGTAATACAGGCATACCTCAAGAAACAAGAAAAAAGTCAAATAAATAACCTAACTCTACACCTAAAACAACTAGAAAAGGAAGAAATGGAGAACCCCAGGTTAGTAGAAGAAAAGAAATCTTAAAAATTAGGGCAGAAATAAATGCAAAAGAAACAAAAGAGATCATAGCAAAAATCAACAAAGCAAAAAGCTGGTTCTTTGAAAGGATAAATAAAATTGACAAACTATTAGCCAAACTCATCAAGAAACAAAGGGAGAAAAATCAAATCAATAAAATTAGAAATGAAAAGGGAGAGATCACAACAGACAACACAGAAATACAAAGGGTGATAAGAGACTACTATCAGAAATTATATGCCAGTAAATTGGACAACGTGGAAGAAATGGACAAATTCTTAGAAAAGTACAACTTTCCAAACTGAACCAGGAAGAAATAGAAAATCTTAACAGACCCATCACAAGCACGGAAATTGAAACTGTAATCAGAAACCTTCCAACAAACAAAAGCCCAGGTCCAGATGGCTTCACAGCAGAATTTTACCAAAAATTTAGAGAAGAGCTAACACCTATTCTACTCAAACTCTTCCAGAAAATTTCAGGGGAAGGTAAACTTCCAAACTCATTCTATGAGGCCACCATCACCCTAATACCAAAACCTGACAAAGATGCCACAAAAAAATAAAACTACTGGAAACATAGATGCAAAAATCCTTAACAAAATTCTAGCAATCAGAATCCAACAACACATTAAAAAGATCATACACAATGACCAAGTGGCCTTTATCCCAGGGATGCAAGGATTCTTCAATACCCACAAATCAATCAATGTAATACACCATATTAACAAATTGAAAAATAAAAACCATATGATTATCTCAATAGATGCAGAGAAAGCCTTTGACAAAATTCAACATCCATTTATGATAAAAACTCTCCAGGTAGCAAGAATAGAAGGAACATACCTCAACATAAAAAAGCTATATATGACAAACCCACAGCAAACAGTATCCTCAATGGAGAGAAATTGAAAGCATTTCCCCTAAAGTCAGGAACAAGACAAGGGTGCCCACTTTCACCACTACTATTCAATATAGTTCTGGAAGTTTTGGCCACAGCAATCAGAGCAGAAGAAGAAATATAAAAGGAATCCAAATTGGAAAAGAAGAAGTAAAATTCTCACTGTTTGCAGATGGCATGATCCTCTACATCGAAAACCCTAAAGACTCCACCAGAAAGTTACTAGAGCTAATCAAGGAATATAGTAAAGTTGCAGGATATAAAATCAACACATAGAAATCCTTTGCATTCCTATACACTAAAATAGTGACATTAAAACAAATACCCAAAAATGAGAAGCCAAAGATAAACCCCAGACAAATGGCAGTTAAATAATAATTAAAATAATGGAATATACACATATACACCCATAAGCAAAGTCAAAAGTGTCCAACAGAAATAAAGTATAGTAGACTGACCCAGTGGACAAAGAAAATCAAAAATTGTACTTACCAGTTAAGAACAAAACTAACTAAAGAACAAACTGGAAAACAAACTAAAGCAAGATGCCAAGTGGAGAATAAAACATTGAAAACATATGTTGAGAGGGAAGGAAAGAAAGATAAGAAAGAATAGATTTGCAAAGTTACATATAAGTAGATGAAGAAGATTTGTATATATTGGAGCTTAACTGCAAGGGGGAAAAGAACAGTAGGAAAGGCAAACAAAGGAATAAATGTAGAAAAAGTATAATATGTTAATAAATTAAAATTATTAATAAAGAGAAAATAAAAATAAATGGAAAAAGGAAGAAAGAAGGAAAACTCCACAGAACTGCAAAAGCCCAACATAGAGGCAGAGGTTACTAATAATAAAAAGTGTGACTGAATATACATATATACACATAAGCAAAATCAAAACAGTCCAAGAAAAATAAAGTACAATAGATTGACCCAGTAAAGAAAGGAAACCAAAAAATTGTATCTACCAGTTAGGAAAAAACTAACTAAAGCACAAACTGGGAAAAAAGAAAAAAACAAACCCTAAAGCAGGGTGCCAACTGGGGAATAGTGTAATGAAAATAAAACTAACAAAGATGTTGAGAGGATGGGAAAGAAAGAATAGATATGCAAAGTTAAATAGAAGTAGATGAAGAAGATTTATATACATTAGAGTTTAACTTCAAGGGGGAAAGAACAGTAGGAGAAACAAACAAAGGAATAAATGTAGAAAAAAATAATAATAAGTTTAGAAAATTAAAATTAAAAAAGAAAAGAAAGGATAAAAGGAACACGCCACAGAGCTGCAAAAGCCCAGCACAGTCAGAGGTTTATAACAACAATAAAAAATGTGACTGATGGAAAAAAAAGGTCAAAAGCTTAGTTAGATTTCATAGTGCCAATAAAATTGACAACTACTATGA
>SJXQ01006630.1:61731-90708 GCA_006408695.1 Aepyceros melampus
GGGGGGGGGTGGGGGGGAGGGCGGAGAAAAACAAATCCAAAAGAATCTACAGAACAAGTCAAAACATAGAATAGTAAAGATTTTTCTTGAGTCACTGCTGTCAGAAGCCTTCCCCTCCCTGGGAGTCACAGTCCACCTCACCTCCCTAGGATGCCCTCCAACACTGTGCTGATCTCTGGACCTGCTGTGGTGGCAGCTCAGATTCTAACCTGGTTCTAGTTCTGTGTGTTCTTTTCTCTAATGTCCATAGCTATCAGAGCTGGTGCGTTTTCTTTTTTGGGACCTTTCAATGTCTTTTTATTTATCCCCTAGATGCAGAGTCTGCCTAGTTAATTGTGCGGATTTAATCTGCAGCTTGTACAGCTGGTGGGAAGGTTTTGGGTCTTCTTCCTTAGCCACACTCCCCCTGGGTTTCAATTGTGGTTTTATTTCCACCTCTGCATGTGGGTTGTGACTGGGGTTTGCTCCCGAGGCTGCCCTGGAGGACTTGAGCTTGCCCTTGTGAGGGCCAGGTGTGGAGGTGGTGCAGTTGCTTGGGTTGCAGGGGTTCTGGCAGCACCAGGTACTCAGGGGAGTTGGCGGCTAGGGTAGCAGGAAATATAGTGCTCTAGAAGGGTATGGCAACCAGTTATTGGCCAATACGCTCCAATATTCTTGCTTGGAGAACCCCCTGACAGAGAGGCCTGGCAGGCCACAGTCTACAGGGCTGCAAAGAATTGGACATGACCAAAGCGACCCTGCATGCATAGATGCAAGGTTTTTTCTTTTTTCTTTTTCTTTTTTTTTTTTTTTTGTATATGATAGCAGTGAGAGTTGAGTCTGAAGGTAGTGCAGCAGCTTGGTTTGCTGGGACCCTGGCGGTTCAAAGTGTGCACAGACACAGACTGCCTCCAACCAGGAGTTATGGCCCTATCAGAGTCTTTTTTCAAGCCTCTTGTAGCTGGCAATCAGAAGGCCTCTTGGCCAGTCTTTCCCCGTAGCTCCGCCCATTCAGGCACTTAGAGGATTCCCTTGTCTGGGGTCTTCTCTGTTGTTCCACATATCAGGCACACAGAGGGGCCCCCCTGGCTGGGGTCCTACTCTGTAGATTGGGGCATCAGTCACTTAAAGGAACACCCTGGGTGTAGTCTTATACTGTAGTTCAGTGTGTCAGGCCTTTAATGGGCCAACCCCTCTATTGTTCAGCTGCCAATGCTGGTGTATGGGGAGAAAGAGGCTGTGGTGATGGCTCCACCCTCTCACATGACTCAGCAGTATCGCCTTGTTTCTCCCGAATTTCCTCCACAGGTATTTCCCACCACAATCACATCCCCTCAGTCTGGCTCTCCTCAGTCAACAGCAACCATCGCCCTGAAATTGTTCCATGATCCCTAAACTCCACTGCACCTTCTAGGGGACCTGTGTCCCTGTCTGGGGTATGTATGGCTGCAGCAAGTACTGTCTGATTCTCATTCCATTTAGGCTGCCCCACATCAGCTATTTCACTCCCTGCCTTAAATGTTCTCATCTGACTCAGACAGTTGCCCCAGTGTGGGGATCGGACCACTGCTTCAGTTCCCTCACCCACTGAGGGCAGGTCCAGTCCTACTAACACTTCTATTTCCCCCCTAGTTCCCTCATCCTACTGAGTTTTGTGTGGGTCTATATATATATAATTTTTCTGCTGGTCAGGTACTCCTGTCTACTCTCAGCTGGTATTCTGTATGCATTTCTGTGTCTGAACGTATATTCCTGATATATCCATGGAGAGATACATGGATCCATGTCCACCTACTCCTCCACCATCTTGTTCTCTCAACTGGTTTATTTTTGTCATTCTCTTTGGTGAAAAAAATTCTCTACTCTGTTCCATTGCATTTTTGCGTTGTAAAGGGAGATTGTGTGTGTTCTGATATTATACTGGAAAAGAAGATTTTGTATGTATAATATATAAATTTTAACAATGTAAATATATATATGAATATGCATAAAATCATATTTGTATTTTGACTGAAAATGGGGAATGACTGGGCAAGTTCTCCACAAGAATGGCTTCAAAAAGACCTGCAGAAATTTGTTACTTTGGTTCAGATGAAAGGTAAAAATGGCTGGGGCAAGTTAGTGGCAACAGTAAATGCAAAGAAGAAAATAGAATTGTGAAATAGTAGGTGTAATTAATAAAACTTGGCTTTTGTTGATTGCAGACTGTAAAGGAGTTAATTTTCAGATAAGAAGTTGGATGTACCTACAAGGCATGCAAACTGAAGGATATATGAGCCTAGAACTTTTAAGGGAATTCTGAGGAATAGTCTTGAGAGTCAGCAATATTCAATGGAATTCTGGATTAGTTCACTAGGGGGAAACCAGTATGCGACAACAAAAAGAAAGTATGAATCAGAAGCATCAGTGTTACCATCATCAAAAAGAGAATAAGGAAGAGGTTAAAAACAAAAACAAAACTGAATTGTCCCCTAAATCTTAGAAAATCAGTTGAATCAGTTGAATGTGTTTTCCTTGGCAAGAGAAAACAATATGAGAACAGGAATTTCTTCCCTGTTCTTACAAGTATTGGCCTCAATGGGACTTTAATTTCTGTTCTTATGATAGCAAGCTTATTTCATCTTTTTTTTTTTTTTTTTTGTACATGAACTTACATTATTTGGCCAGAAATTTACTTCTTAGTAGAGCTGGGTGTATTTTTCATTTAGCTAACTTTTGAAAATCTAGTCTTCCAAGCCTCTTTCCTTATTTAATAGCCTTTCTTCATTTCAGTCTTGTTACCCGTAAAAGTAATTATACTGTATTAGAAGTCATAATATTTTTTCAAGTAACCAAGGCATTAACAATGTCTGTACCAAAGCAACCATCAGCAGAAAAGAAATAATCCAGTCTTATTCATCTTGGGTTTAATGGAAATCACAACTGAGAAGAAAATGAGAGAGATCATTACACAGCCCTGTAGAAGAGATCTTTTGCTTTTCACGAAATATTTCTCCTTGGTGAACAAACCAGGATGCTGAAGGATACCAGTAACACAAAGAAACCATAAACCTTTTGTAATTCTTGGAGTGGAATTCTCCCAGCAGAGAAGCATATTTTATCATGTGCTAGTAATGGCCATGCAAAGAAATCACTCACAAAAAATGGCTGTGTGCTCAGGGAGAATGATGACTTTCTGCACATGCTAAGGTGGATCAGAAGTGCTTCTATCTGCTTCTTCCCACATCTGCTTCATCATTGCTGCATGAAATTTACATTCAGACTCCTTATACAATAGGTAATTACATTCAAATTATTTCATAGCTTTTAATCTTCAAACTGAGTTCAACATAGTATTTAAACTATATTTAATTTATTTTTCATCTAATTAATATGTGTGAAATGAAGTGAAAGTTGATCAGTCGTGTCTGACTCTTTGCGACCCCGCGGACTATACAGTTCATGGATTCTTGAGCCCAGAATACTGGAGTAGGTAGCCTTACCCTTCTCCAGGGGATCTTCCCAACCCAGGGATCAAATCCAGGTCTCCCACATTGTTGGCAGATTCTTTACCAGCTGAGCCACAAGGGAAGCCAAATTAGTATGTGTACATAATTAAAACTATAACAGTGCAGACTTATGATGAAAGGCAACAGTCCACATTGCAACCCCTGATTCCTTTTTAAAGGCAAGTGTGTTTAAATCCTAACTAGTTCTAAAATCTAAGTCAGTAATACTTTCATTACTAGAATGGTTTATTTAATTATTTTAGACTGTATCTGTTTATCTGCTTAAATTTCTCCTTTCTTACTCTTTCCACATATTTCCAATGTTGTTATTACTAATTTTAGTTCTTTCATCTTTTCATTTTGTTTTATTCCATCAACCTTAAATTGAATATATTAATCCCTTATTTTGTTAGGGGAGGATATTAATGCTCAAAGATTAGTATTCAAAATATTTAAAACTTTTACCGGAGAGAAGCTAATTAGAATGGACTCTGAACTCCTATCCAGTCAGTAGAGACCCAGGAAGTGAGCAGCCCCATGGTGGACCCTGTCTTCCACACTTACCCTTTTCACAGCCCCTCACTTTTGAATTCCCAGCCTCCATCACTTCCATTTTTCTATTCATTTAAAAAATTAATTTGCACTTTTCTGAAATTATAAGGTTGATATATGTGTTTTATCTGTATTTTAGGTTGTATTTTGAGTGCTTCTTAACTACATTATCAACAAATCTGAAGCCTTTTTGCAAACAAATTCATGCCTGTTCCCTGATACCAGGCAGTCTAACTTAATTGCTTTGAAGACGGGTTAAGAACTCCTGGTCTATAGCTCAAATATAAATCCCTTTATGTTAATAGTGCCCATAGACAAAGATTACATTTCCTCATGTGTGGAATGGTGTGTGTGTGTGTGTGTGTGTGTGTGTGTGTGTGCACGTGTTGTATAATGTTACTCCATTTTCTACAAAGTTAATGTGTCCTTAAAATTTCCATTTAAATGGCTACTCTGTTGAAGCATTTTCCTTTGCATTGTTTTCTCCTGGAGATTACTATTAGCCATTGTTCCAGTCCTGGAAGTCTTCTCATATAAAAACGTCTTTAATAAATCATTGATTTGATGTTGAATACTTAGAGAAGAGTCACTCTCATTGAGACACATGAAGGCATTGTTGTCTGGTTTTGCTGATGAGAACACTCATGTAGTCTTGGTCTTGTGCAGATAATGTATTTTATTCTCTGAAATTTTTAGAGGCATCTGGAGTTTTTTAGATATTTAACATCACTGGTGTTAGGCAATTTCAGTGTTTGCAAATGTATAGATATATTTTACAAAAATTTTGCCCTCTGGTCTTGGCTAATGTCGATGCTTTGAAGAGTTTGATATATAAATCTATTTCTGTACTTTCACTGAAACCTCTTTTTTTTTTTTTTTTTTACAAACCTGCATCTTTCTCTACTCCCCATTACCTGGTGCTTGTGAGTCTTGAGTTTCAGGAATTTTGCTGATGGTTCAAGTCCTCCCTAATGTAGTGTCTTCATAGTATTGTAGAGTTTCATCTGCTCTTTTTCATCAACCACTTATCTTCTAAAATCTTCCTCAGGTAGATGTGGAAAATGTTAATATATTATTGAGTTCTCTAAGTTTGATTGGACAGGGAAGTCTGGCGTGCTGCTGTCCATGGGGTCACAAAGAATTGGACCCGACTGAGCAACTGAACTAACTGAATTCAAGATTTAATTACTCTTTCCATCCTCCCTTTCTTCCTCTCCTCTTCCTCTTTCTGTCTTCTCAGCTTCTCTGCTCTCCTACCCTACCCTTGCCCACTCCCTGCACCTACTCTTGATTTCACTCCATTAATTTACACCTGGCAATGACGTGCCACTCCAGTACTCTTGCCTGGAAAATCCCATGGATGGAGGAGCCTGGTAGGCTGCAGTCCATGGGGTCACTGAGAGTTGGACACGACTGAGTGACTTCACTTTCACTTTTCACTTTCATGCACTGGAGAAGGAAATGGCAACCCACTCCAGTGTTCTTGCCTGGAGAATCCCAGGGACAGGGGAGCCTGGTGGGCTGCCGTCTATGGGATCACACAGAGTGGGACACGACTGAAGTGACTTAGCAGCAGCAGATTCTTGGGAGTGAAAAGGACTTGTAGACACAGCCAGAGAAGGAGAGGAAAGGACGACTTGAGAAAATAGCATTAACATTTATACACTATCATGTGTAAATTGAATATCTACTGGGAAGCTGCTATATAACACAGGGAACCCAGCCTGACATTCTGTGATGACTTAGAGGAGTGGGATGGGAGAGGGGAGGGAGGCTCAAGAGGAAAGGGTTTATATATATATATATATATATATATATATATAAATATAAATTATGGCTGATTCACAGCAGAAACCAACACAACATTGTAAAGCAATTATCCTCCAATTACAAATAGAATTTAAAAAGAAGTAAATTCAGATGGCTTTTTATCTTTGAACATAAGGCAATTTATTCTAGAAAAAGCTTAGCAATAAAATTTATATCTATACTTTTAATATTGTTGTACAAAGATAATAATTATAGACTTGTGTATTCAGAGAAATTATACCAAGTATAAAGTGTTAAACTTCTTAGATATTGGGCAAAGTGAATAACTAGAATAATAAATGACATAAGCTACTGGGTTCCCTTAGATTTGTTTCTTTTATTCACTTTTTCTTTATTTTCTGGAGTTTCCCTGTTACTATTTCTTCTATTGGTTTTACTCAGCCACACTTACTAGACATTGCTCTACTTATTTTGTGAATTCTACATGTTACGGTTTTGCATTCCTTTTGAGGGAGGCATAAGTACATCATTTTCATGTTCAAGTATTCAAGATAACCAGCACCCACTGTACTTAATGTGGCTGAGATATAATGTGGTAGAGGTATTTAATATGGTATATGGTATGACAAAAGATCATTGAACATAGAATGAGAAACCCTGAATATCAGGGTTTAATCTGGCTTTTGTATGATCCTGTGAATTTGGGCAAGATATTATAACCCTCAGAAATTTGTATTAATTATTTGTAAAATGGGGTTTGGATATCCTTGTTGGCTTTTTTATGAAAGAGCTCTAGAAACCTAAAAGTGCATCAAATACACAACATTAATTAAACCTGAAATACTTTTATGTAAATATTGCTTTCACTAAATGAATGAGCTTTCTACTTTATGTCATAATTCATAAGAAATGGTCATTAAATGTTTAGAAAATGCATTTAACAAAACCTTCTTTTGATAGGAATCTATTATTTAGATTTGAAAGTGCTTCTTATAAGAGTGATTGCAGTCATTTAAATGATTTTCCTTTCATATAGTGAGACAGATGTGTAAATTGTTGTATTGATCTGCAGTAGTTCTATGCATTCTAGAAGCCATTAGATCAGACAATGCATAAATATAAATATCGAGAGAATATGAAAAAGAAACACGGGAAAATCTCTTTTATTTGTTTACTAGTCTATTTAGGATTACTTAGTTGATTAATTAGGTCTTTGCTATATGGGCTTATTTTATTTATATGCTCCACTTTTGAAGTAGTATCTATTGTGGATTTTTTTCTCTTATGCAGATCAAATCATGCATATATAACAGTGGTGCAGTGAGGAAAAGCAACAATATTTCAGCTCAATGCTTTTCAATTAATAGCCCAGGAGGAGGTGATATGAATTGGAAATTCATAGGTTCAAAGAATATCTGATGATTTTTGACAGAAGGCCTATTATCTCCTAAATATTTATAGCACCTAACTCAGATACCGTGAAAGCAATTACTTATCATCTAAATCAAATATCATGGACTTTATTAACAACAAGTAGAGTAAATTCTTATAATACTTTAACATTTCATAATCTTTTGCTGTATAATTTATTATACAGGTGACAGTGCATAACATCAAAATGCTTAGATATTATTGATTTAAACTCTGAGGTACAATAGCATCCTTGGTCCAGCAATTATTTTATGCAACACAGTTTTATTGAATGTAATAGCATCTCCTACTACCCATCACTTACATTTTTAATTGCCCTCTGATAAGCTGGTCAAGAGGGCTCAAACGTTTCCTAGAACCTAGTGCACCAAACCAAACCACAAAATAGCTATTTATAAGTCACACTTGGTAAGATGTCCCTCAAACATAACAATTTTTCCAAAATCCATGATGGGGTTAAAATACTTCTCATTCTCCCAATGAATAATAAGTCTTAAGGAACACCTAAACGTGATAAAAACTTGATGGCAATACATCTGTGTTTCCTACGAACACCCTTTCTAATAATAGACCTGAAAGTGATCTGTTTATGATTTTTTCATTTTTTTTAAAGAAATGTATTATGAGTACATTTTCAGGTGATTGTATTGCTCCTAACAAGATGGGCATACTGTGTTCGTCCAAGGTGAAGCAGGGTGGGTCAATGTTTCCTACTTGGAGGGAGCCTCAGCCTCACTGTCTCATAGAGAGAACAGTAGAAGCTTGGCTTAGGGTCTATTCTAGAAAGTACCATGCCATCCTCTTTGCCTGTGTCTGTTCCATAAAACACCATGGCTTGCCTCGGTGTCTGTTCCAGAAAAGCCATACCACCCTCTTCTTCTGAGGGCTTCAGATATACAGAGAAAAGTGGTAGTATTTTGACTTTTTATAAGATAACTGTAGCTATGATCCTTGTCCTTATCATAAGCTGTGCTCAGTTGTTTCACTCATAATTATACCAGCCCATCATTCAAATTTATTCTAAGTACAAGAGAACATTTATGTCATAATAATCAAATGTTAAGAATTTAGGCTTGAAATAATTTTATCAATAGTCTGGAAATTGTCTTAATCTATTACATGTTGAACAAGGAAAAAGTAGTCTTATATTTCCTAAATATTTCAATTTGCTAAGGTAAGAAAGTCAGAATATAGCATGGTGAAAATACTATGAAATTATCACTAGAAATGTCCATAAACTCAGAACTTATACTGATTCTGTATAAATTATGAAAGGATGACAGAGCTTTTGGAGTCAAGCTTCCAAAGTTTGATTCCAAGTTGACCATTTCTTAATAATGTATCCTTGGATAAGTGACAATTTTAAGCCTCCTTTTCCTCATTTAAAAAGATGGTGTATTGTCTGGTGGGGGAGAAAGAAGAGGGTGGGATGTATGGACAGAGTAACATGGAAACGTACATTACCGTATATAAAATAGTCAATGGAAATTTGTTATATGACTCAGGGAACTCAAACCAGGGATCCTTAACAACCTAGGGGGTGAGATGGGGAGGGAGGTGGGAGGGATGTTCAAGTGGGAGGGGGCATAGTTAAACCTACAGCTGATTCATGTTGATGTTTAGTAGAAACCAACACAATACTATAAAGCAGTTATCCTCAATTAAAAATAAATCACTTTTTTAAAAAGATGGTGTATAATAATACAAAGAAGTGTTATCATAATCTATGTCACACACTTTGCATAGTGTTTAGCACATAGCAAATGTCCAATAAACATTTCCGTTCTTTCATCATTCCTGCCCTTAAAATCCTAGAAAAACCCTCTGTGTATCTGGTCGAAAACATTATGTATGAAAACAATCACACAATACATATGTCATATGAACCTAAAATCTCAGTAATCAGAGAAAAGGCACTTTACAGGAAATCATTGTATCACTGATGCAAAGTTTCTATTAAATATAAATTATTCATCAGGTTTTGAAACACTCATTCCTTGGGGGAGAAAAGAACACTGGCGGTATACTTTGTAGTCTGTGTTTCTAGCATGCTAAGAGCTTATGTTATACAAATACCTTCAATCTATCTAGCTGAACTTTGACACTTGAATGCTTGGGAGAATGGAAGATAGAGAATGGCAAGTAAGATACATTTTTTGGTGATTGAGAAAAAGCATACATGTTTAGTTACCATTCATTTACCAGTAGAAACATTGGGTATTGGAGACAGTCAACTTAAAAGACACACACACACACACACAAAAGCAAACAGAAAGCATTTCTAAGCTGGTAAATATACACATACAAACACAAATATAGCATAAAAAATTACTTCTTACCACTCTAAAAATACCTTCCAAGGCCAACATAGGCATATTAACTTAAATAGAATAACCTGAAGTCATAATTTTAATTCTGAAACTGGCCCTGGTTTCAGTGTGTTCTTTTAAACTATGTAATTAAGACTGCGACTCATGGGGTCGCAAAGAGTCGGACACGACTGAGCGACTGAACTGAACTGAACTGAACTGAATTATGACTTAAGCATTACGAGATACAAAATATGCACTACTGTATGTAACTTCTCTCACCAACATACAGTGGAAATACGTATCACAAGGCAGTTTTGGCCCTGTTTGACCTGTTGAAAAATGAGTGTTTCAATGATATCCCACACCCTGGGACTGAGTCTGAAGTATGTGGTAGAGACAATTTGCTATGTCCAAGGGTTTCACAGGTTTGATTAGGAGCAATGTCACTTTTATCTCTTTGCTACTCAAAACAATGTGTCTTTCTGTTATACTCTGGGATCTAATGATTTCCCAGGTGGCTCAATGATAAAAAATTCGCCTGCCAATGCAGGAGACACGGAGACCTGGATTCAATCCCTGGGTCAAGAAGATCCCTTGGAGGAGAAAATGTCAACCCACTTCAGTATTCTTGCCTGGGAAATCCCATGGCCAGAGGAGCCTGGCGAGCTACAGTTCATGGGGTCACAAAACTCAGACTGAGGGATGCACCAACTAGAATCTAAAGCTCATCATACTATTCTTGGTTATTTTGATGAGTTCTCTGAAGAGATACATTTTAAATATAAACCCGGAAAACCTAGCTATCAGCAGGAATATGATACCATATGACAATTAGGTGTGTTCAAAGAAAGTTCTTTGACTCTTGAAGGAGATATCATTAATAGATACTCAATTGATTGCTTAGACCTATTTGACCTCATTTTAAAGACCTTGGAAATATTTGATGATTTCTTATTGTTTGCAAAGGAATGAAGCCTAGTTTAGATAGCCAGGCTAGTTTAGTCTTTAAAATTTTCATTGGAGATATAAAAACCTTATTTTGGTCCAAAATCTACATATTATGTTTTTTGTCCGTGTGTTACAGGTACAGATTTAACCATAGTTTTGAGTCAGTTTCTGAATATACAACAAAATAATATTTTTAAAGGCAGTACAAGAAGAAAATTGCAGATGAATTTGTTTTATATGTGAAACATAATATTAACCTCTTAGAAGTGCAAAAGATGTTTTTCAAAGAACATGGAAACAGCAAAAAAAAAAAAAAAAAAAAAATTACTGAAGTCCAAAGTCATGAGAATCCTTAAGCTCTTGTATCATGTTCATTTTTCCCAACTTATCATGTCCCTTTCCAGATAAAAATCTGCTATTTTTAAGTTATATTTAACATTTTTCTTTTATGTTATATTTAAAATTATGTATATATAATTTTATTTTATGTACATATAAATTTTTTTGAAATTCTTTGGGTGTACACAGTTCAAATAGTATATACAGTGTACTCTTAATATGTATAGTGTGTAGTATATATACTCATAGAAGTACAAACATAAGGAGCTATCACAGATGAATTGGGTTTCCCTGATGGCTCAGCAGGTAAAGAATACACCCGACAGATGAGTCTGGTTGGCTACAGTCCAAAGGGTCGCAGAAAGTCAGACGTGACTGAGCAACAAAGTGTGCGTGCGTGCACACACACACACACACAACACAACCCACACGTCTAGATGGGTAAATAAGGTAAATAAGGCCTCTTATTTACAGAGAAGCCAGAGACAGTCCTCAAAGCTCTGTTCCCACATCTGTCCCCAAATCTCTGTCCCCACAGAGATTACTCTGAGAATGTTGAGCACCCACTGACCTCTGCAGACACAGGAGGTCTACACCAGAGAAGAGGGTCTCTCAGATTTTGAAACTCAGCATTCTTAGATAGACAGATGGCACAGATACCCGTCCTCTCCTTTCAAGATAGAGAAATATCGCTTTCTTTTTCATTCTGGACTGGAACACTCTCTTGGAGAAGGACAGGAAATTCCTTACCCTGAAATATAAGCAATTGCCACCAGGGAGATTAGAAAAATGTGTCTAAACTTGATTACCATTTGAATGGGAGCATATGGCTCTGGGGAAATTCACTATCTCTAACTTCAGAGGCAAGCTACTATTTAATCATCTTTGTACCAGATCTCTTTGCTCAAAAAGGCCTGAACTTGGAGGAGCAAACATCTCCTGACAGAAGTTCATACCAGGAGGACATGTTAGTGCAGTGAATTAATAATTCAATTGGCATTGCATTTTCAATGATTATTTTCAACTTGATAATTTTTATTAATATTTCAGAAATATAGAATCTCTAATTAAAATGAAATTAAGTAATATCAACAGTACACTTCAAGTGTTTGTATCCAATGTGACTGGAAATGGATGAGTGTTTCCAATTTGTAATTTTTTTCAAGCACAAAATTGAGAAAAAAATATAAATACAGAGATTAGAAAGTTAGGCAAAGAGTATGAAAATGAATTTTAGAGTAAGCAGTGTAAATGTCCTTTAAAAATGAGATACACACAAACTTACTAGTACACTAAAAATGTAAAATAAATGCAGGGTGCTTGGGACTGGTGCACGAGGATGATCCAGAGAGTTGATATGGGGTGGGAGGTGGGGGGGCGTTCAGGATTGGGAACTCATGTACACCCAAGACAGATTCATGTCAATGTATGGCAAAACCAATACATAATGTAAAATAAAATAAAGAGAAAAAAAAATAAAGTAAAACAAAAATATAACACCTTTACTCAAGTAAGGTTCTTGATGAAAATTTAAACTGTTGACAGTATCAGTATTAACGAAAACATAAGCAGAAAGGCACTTTGATAAACTGCTGGTGGAATGGGATATATTTCAATCTATATTAACTATTATCAATGAAGACATGTGTGCTCCATCATATCCAACTCTTTGTGACCCCAGGGACTGTAACCAGCCAGGCTCTGTCCATGAAATTTCCCAGGCAAGATTTTGGAGTGGGTTGCCATTTCCTACTCTGATTATCTGTTAAACTTTGTATAAAATAGTCCACAAAAATTTATATTTTTTTTCCATATTTTAAACTTGTTCAGAGTTGCTGACAAAGACTGTGCCCCTGTCTCCTTGCTAGTAAAGTGTGGATTCCTATCTGAAAGCATCATTCTCCCCACTCCCCATCCCCAGATATTCAATGGACAAGAGCTTTTATAGATGGAGGAAGGGGGCTATGTGCAGAAACAGCAGAGTCAGCTCTGACCATCATCATGAAATTAGTTATGCTATGGTCTGATCAGTGTTATCTTGATTGTTTTAAGAACAGTTAATCTTCAGTTCCAGAATCAGTTTGTTCCCATTTTCTTGAGGCCACTTCTCAGAATTGTGGCAGCTTATATCATGGTCATCATGTACTTAGCATTCTTCCACCTGGTCATGATTTCAGTATCTAAAAGACAGTTCACAGACTATGGCTCATAATATTGTCTGTAGCCCTTGAGAAGGAACTAAATGTCCTTGATTTTGTTTATTGACTAAACAGTTATTGCTTTGTCCTGTTTTGCTGTTTTCCTTTGTTTCTGCATTTTCTAACTTCTCTGATTAAATTTATTCTTTAGCTAAATCTTTTCTACAGACAAAAGGCAGGTGTAGGACATGGCAGGGCAGGGTGATAGAATCCTGCTCTGTTTCAGAGGCATTCCTTCCAGATCTAGAAGGATGTGTGTGCTGAGGGGGAGAAGACTTTCCTTTACCCTTCTAGGTTCTTCTGGCTGGTCTGAGAATTAAATTGACATGAGACAGATTAATAAGGAAAAATCAAATTTAATTTTAAATTCCACTTACACGAGATGGTCAGATACTCCAAATATATGAGAATTCAAAGACAGAATGGTAAAATAAATGCCATTTTGCCACCTGGCCAAAGGAATAGGATAGGCCCCTAGGGCTTTCAAGGGCAAGAGAGTCATTCACAGGACATTAAGAAGAACAGATGTTTAGGAATTAGGTATGTGCCCTGCCAAGTAGGAGGGCTTCCCCAGTGGCTCAGTGGTAAAGAATTCACCTGCAGTGCCAGGAGATGCAGGAGCTGTGGGTTCAATTCCTGGATCAGAAAGATTCCCTGGAGAAGGACATGACAACCCACTCCAGTTTTCTTGCCTGGAGAATCCCATGGACAGAGGAGCCTGGTGGGCTGCAGTCCAGGAGTCACAAAACAGTCAGATACGACTGAAGTCACTGAGCACACATGCTTGCCAGATAAATGGGACTAATTAGATAAAATTTATCTCTGGCAATGATTCTTTTCTGGGAAGAGTCCCAATTAAAAATCTTCTAGGTAGTTAAGGGAAGGGCAGTGGTATCACTTGAATAGGCAGTATTGATTGCCTTTAGCTCAAAATAATCCCCATATAAAAGTGATACATCTTGGGGCGGCCTGTTCTGAACCCCTATGTGTGTTACTTCAGGACAAAATTGTAAATACATATCTCCTGTAGGGGTCCCTAATGCCTTTTTACACTATAGTTTGTTTGTAATAGAGGATATTTTCAGGGCAGCCGGAATATATATGTAGAAAATGGCTTAGTCATCCTGGGTCTCTGAGGGTGGAGCCTGATCTCTGTTTTGTTCACCAACTCATTTCCATTGAATGAGTGAGAAATTAATAATTGGTTTAAGCCACTAATATACCATAGCTCTTTTATTATAGCAACTTATTAGAGCTTTACCCTAACCAATCGGTCTTAGAAAACAAGCAACAAAAAGGAGCAAACAAAACAAATATGTAAACATGTGTTCAAAAGAATGTTATAATCAATATCGTAGGTGATGGCAAAACTCTGGACACAAGATCACATCCTTAAATAAATTAAATACTATCACTGTTGAGGTTATTAAATCTAATGAAGTAAATGGTCTGGAAAATAGGCATGCCATATTTTTAATTTAAAAGAATATATGTGTATAGATATTAGTGTATATTTATATGAACAATATGAATTGTTAATAATGACTGCTTCAGAGTATAGTGGGATTTTTTGAAGAGTCACATTTTCTGATTAAATAATTTTTAAACTCTTAACAAAATCTTAATAGGAAATCATTGCAGTATCAGAGCTCAAAATATGTAGTTTAAGCTTTTGTAGATGAAAAAGACAACAATCTGGACACTGTGACTTTTCTTTGATTAAAAAAGATGATTAAATTATAATAAAAAATACCTTCTATTCAATGCATGAGTTCCATGTGTCAGTAAAATTACAATTTATGGTTAACTGAACATAAAATATAATAAGCTGTGTTGTGGATAGTAGAATTTTAAATTAATACTTCTATATATGCCTCATAACAGTGAGAAGTACATTTATTTCCATAAACTAAAGTCAGCCATTAAAAAAATAGTTATATTTAATTAGATTTTTAAATCATGTCTGACTTTTTGTAACCTCATGGACTGTAGTCTGCCAGGCTGCTCTGTCATGGGATTTCCTAGGCAAGCATACTGGAGTGGGTTGCCATTTCCTTCTCCAGAAGATTTTCCTGACCCAGGGATAGAACCCGGGTCTCTTGAATCTCCTGCAGATACTTTACCACTGATCCACAAGGGAAGCTCTAGTTTTACAGTTATGTGTTTATTCATTTAATATACAACAAAGTGATATTTTGAATTAAATACACAAATGGTATCTTCCTTCTTCAAATGCAAATCTTGCTTTTCTTCTTATTTCCCTATGTTCCTATATCTCAGTTTCTTGATTTGTATATCTATATAATCTAGTAATTAGGATGTGGTTACTTTGTTGTTTCTGTTGCTTTTATATTCTTTGAGAGTCTTAATTTCAATTTAGAATTATATAATACAATATTCCAAGAAGGCATTTCAGAAATAAAATTGCAATTGTAATATGAATATTATATATTCATAGTTTTGTTTTTTTGTTTTATTTTTACAGCATGTACCACTCCTTAAATATATTTGTTTTCTACAGAGACTGGATTTTTTATCTGATATAGATTTGTTTATACACCATATAATGTAAGATATGCAAGAGACTGATTTGTTTAAAAATAACTGTCACACTTTTTGGCCTAAATTTCTTATCTTTTCTGACAAAACCACCCCTTAAGCATAAGTCATTTTTGCAACAAATAAGTAATAAAAAGCATAGGTTCTACTTTTGAAGGTTAACTTGCAAATAGGAATATATACATACTCTGACCATAAAATTGAGACACTGAGTTAATACACTTTGAAGAGTTTAAGAAAGTTGTGTTTGATCCACATGACATGGGCCATAATAATATGTAAAGATCAATAACCAAGGTAATGAAACTAAGACAAATGGTAGTCTGAAGAAACACTAAAGACAAACTTTGCCATTTTCACAAATTTTTTTTACTAACAGACCATTTAGTATTTTTAAAATATGTATTTAAAATGTTTTAATATTATTAGCTGGGACTTTGAATTTTATCATGTGCTAAGCACAAGACTGGAAAAGATCAGTTTTCATTCCAATCCCAAAGAAAGGCAATGCCAAAGAATGCTCTAACTACCACACAATTTCATTCATCTCACATGTTAGTAAAGTAATGCTCAGAATTCTCCAAGCTAGGCTTCAGCAATACATGAACTGTGAACTTAGAGATGTTCAAGCTGGTTTTAGAAAAGGCAGAGGAACCAGAGATCAAATTGCCAATATCCGCTGGATCATGGAAAAAGCAAGAGAGTTCCAGAAAAACATCTATTTCTGCTTTATTGACTATGCCAAAGCCTTTGACTTTGTGGATCACAATAAATGGGGGAAATTCTGACCTGCCTCTTGAGAAATCTGTATGCAGGTCAGGAAGCAACAGTTAGAACTGGACATGGAACAAGAGACTGGTTCCACATAGGAAAAGGAGTGCATCAAGGCTCTATATTGTCACCCTGCTTATTTAACTTCTATCCAGAGTACATCATGAGAAACGCTGGACCGGAAGAAGCACAAGCTGGAATCAAGACTGCCGGGAGAAATATCAATAACCTCAGATATGCAGATGACACCACTCTTATGGCAGAAAGTGAAGAGTAACTAAAAAGCCTCTTGATGAAAGTGAAAGAGAAGAGTGAAAAAGTTGGCTTAAAGCTCAACATTCAGAAAACGAAGATTATGGCATCTGGTCCCATCACTTCATGGGAAATAGATGGGGGAACAGTAGAAACAGTGTCAGACTTTATTTTTCCAGGCTCCAAAATTACTGCAGATGATGACTGCAGCCATGAAATTAAAAGATGCTTACTCCTTGGAAGAAAAGTTATGACCAACCTAGATAGCATATTGAAAAGCAGAGACATTACTTTGCCAACAAAGGTGTGTCTAGTCAAGGCTATGGTTTTTCCAGTGGTCATGTATGGATGTGAGAGTTAGACTGTGAAGAAGGCTGAGCACCGAAGAATTGATGCTTTTGAACTGTGGTGTTGGAGAAGACTCGTGAGAGTCCTTCGGACTGCAAGGAGTTCCAACCAGTCCATTCTGAAGGAGATCAACCCTGGGATTTCTTTGGAAGGAATGATGCTAAAGCTGAAATTCCGGTACTTTGGCAACCTAATGCGAAGGTATTTCCTTTGGAACGGACTCTGATAATGAGAGGGATTAGGGGCAGGAGGAGAAGGGGACGACAAAGGATGAGATGGCTGGATGGCATCACTGACTCGATGGACGTGAGTCTGAGTGAACTCCAGGAGTTGGTGATGGACAGGGAGGCCTGGCGTGCTGCGATTCATGGGGTGGCAAAGAGTTGAACACCACTGAGCGACTGAACTGAACTGAAGCACTTGATAGCACTTCAGTTTCATATTCACTAACATCATCACAATAAATTCCCTTTATTATTGAAGGAAAAAATCAAGATGATTAACTAACTTACTGGAATATAAATATTAGAAAATCTTAATGGACTTTCAATGAAGTCCATTGGACTTTAATGAAGATTTGCTTGATTTCAAAGCTAGAGTCTTCAAATAAAACTGTCTGCTGGCAGTGGAACTGATAAACTGTTTGGTAGGAATGAGTGACGTGTCTTTAATTTAGGTCTACTTTTCTTTGAAAAACTAATTTCTGAAACTTGAAGATTGTTAATGTAGCATTTCAAAAGTTTGATAATGTGATATTTGTTTGGCATTCCTAAATATTTTTCTTCGGTAAATCAAAGATTTGGCCCAAATCTTTTGAGAAAAACATGGTTGATTTTAAAATGTATCTTTTTATTGTTTTGCTTTCAGAAAAATAAATTATACTTTAGTTATGGATATGGTTTTATGTAATAATGTTTATATTAGTTTCATTGTATACATTTTTAATAAACAAACTAAGAAGTCTAATTAGAATTCTCTTATTACCTGATTGTAACTATTATAAAAAACTCCTATAAATATTTAAATTTATTAAAAGTTTTTCTTTTCATCAAATATGTTCCTAGGATAAAATATAGAGGCATCAAGACTAACAATATATTAATTAATTAATAGAACCACTAATTTGTAAGGAAAACCATCTAATATTAGATAGTTTTCTTTAAAAAATTAATAAAATCCAGAAATATCAAAGTAGGGCAAAGATATAACTGCTAATATTGAACTGTAAATATATATTTTTATACCTTTCAAGTATCACTGACATTAAATAAACTGTATGTAATTAAAGTATACTATTTGATAAGTTCTGACATACTTGTACTTTCCCAAGACCATAAGTTCATCAAGGAAGTGAGTACATCACTCAGAGTTTCTTCCTGATCCTTAGTAACTTCTCCCTCCTGACTCTCCCTGTCCCAGGCAAAACATCAAATTTCTATCACTATAGACAGTTATTTTTTGTAGACTTTGTGTAGTGAATATGTACTTTATATAATGTACTATGTATTAGGCTTTTTTTTTTTTTTTGTAAGATGAGATTGAAGACTGGCTTTATTCCGTCAACATGATTCTTTTTAGCTCAATCCATGTTGTATATATCAGCAGTGCATTCTGTTTTTCTGAAAAAAAGTATTCGTCATAAGAATCTAACATAATTTTCGTATGCTTTCA
This sequence comes from Aepyceros melampus, assembly GCA_006408695.1. NCBI lineage: Eukaryota > Metazoa > Chordata > Mammalia > Artiodactyla > Bovidae > Aepyceros > Aepyceros melampus. Next base: position 80,350 of record SJXQ01006630.1, read on the forward strand.
CCTACTGTTGGACATTGAGATTTTTTCTGGTTGGTTGTTACAAACACTACTGGTATTAAAGCTTGTGTACAAGTTTTTGCATAGGTGTATATTTTATTTATCTTTTATAAATACATAGTAGGAGTGTGTCTAGATCCTATATTGATATATCTTTAACTTTTCAAACAAATTGCCAAACTCTTTTTCTCAAAAGTAGTTGTATCATTTTACAGTGCCTTGTAGTTTATGGATGCTACAGTTGCTCCACATCCTTGCCAACAGTATGACTTTAATTTTAGCTTCTCTAATTGGTTCATCATGAAATTTCACTATGGTCTTAATTTGCATTTTCTCTTTTCTAAATAGCTGAAGTTGAGAACCTGTTCTTGTGATATTTTGCTATCCAAATGTTTCCTTTGGTTTTGTTCAAATGCTTTCCAATTTTTAAAGTTATTTTTCCCCCTTTGAGGAATGCCACCTATGTAAACATAAATGCAAATACATATATATGTTTACAAAATTTTGTGTATTTATGTATATTTATTAAAAAGCTTCCCATATGGTGCAGTAATAATCCACTTGCCAATGCAGGAGACAGATGTGAATTTGAATCCTGGGTCAGGTAAATCCCTTGGGATAGGAAATGGCAACCCACTGCAGTATTCTTGCCTGGAAAATTCCATGGACTGAGGAGCCTGGTGGACTACTATATATGGGGTCTCAAAGAGTTGGACACAACTGAGTGGTGGAGCACACACATATTTACTAAAAATATATTTATATCTATGTATAACTTGTGGATCACCTTTCTATTTAACAGTCTTTTTGAAGAACCTTTTTTTTTTTTTGAGGAAGTTCAATTTATGATTTATTTTACTTTAAAAAATTTTGTTTAGTATTAATAACTCTTTGTCAAATCAAAGAGCACTAAGATTTTCTTTTCTTATTTTCCATCCAGATATTTTATTGTTTTAGCTATACATAGGTAAAACTAATAGGTCTGTGACAATTTTGTATGATTTTTTCTGTATAGCATGTGCTAAGCAAATGGCAAGCCACTCCAGTGTTCTTGCCTGGAGAATCCCAGGGATGGCAGAGCCTGGTGGGCTGCCATCTATGGGGTCGTACAGAATCAGACACGACTGAAGCAACTTGGCAGTAGCAGCAGCATTTTGCATTTTACTACCTACTTTCTCAGCATTATTTGATGAAAAGATAAGAATGAATTGACCCTTTTAATGAGGATCTACGTATGCACTCTCTTCTCTGTTCCACTGATCAATTTATCTGCCTTGACAATAATATCACTCTGTCTTGATTACCTTGAAATCATGTATTTCAAATCTTCTGACATTATTCTTTCTCAAGATTAATACAATGATGAATCTATATTGTGATTATTTAGAAACTGATGAATTAAAAATAGCATTCCAATGCATAAGCAAAATATACCTAACTTTTTGTTTAGGTATTCTTTTATTTCTATCAGTCATGTTTTGCAGTTTAGTATACAAAATTTGTGCATCTTTTGTCAAATTTTTCTTAAATATTTCATATTTTAATACTATTATAAGTGGTATTTTAAAAAATGGACATGGACCTCTATGAATCTCTATGCACTTATTTATTCTAGAAATGCAAGTAAATCTCAGGTGGAAGTAGTAGTAAAGAACTTGCCTGCCAATTCAGGAGACATAAGAGATATGGGTTTGATTCTTGGGTGGGGAAGATCCCCTGGAGGAGGGCATGGTAACCCACTCCAGTATTCTTGCCTGGAGAATCCCATGGACAGAGGAGCCAGCCAGGCTACAGTCCATAGGTTCGCAGAGTCAGACACAGCTGAGCAACTTAGCAAGTGCATATTTACAAATACAGTTATACCAAGAGAGTAAGTATTAATATATTCTATTTAGAATGAAAGAGACATATAAAATAAATGATACACATAAGGACAAAAAGAAGTTGAACATCTTAATATCTTCTCATAAATGTGAGAATTTTACCAAAATTTTGTACAGAAAGAAAAAAAATTCTTATATTAAAATTAGAAATTTACAAATAGCTATTTTTATCCAGTATCACATATGACAAATAGATGGAGAAACAATGGAAACAGTGACAGACTTTATTTTCTTGGGCTCCAAAATCACTGCAGATGGTGACTACAGCCATGAAATTAAAAGATATTTGCTCCTTGGAAAGCCTAGACAAACCTAGACAGCATATTAAAAATCAGAGATTACTTTACAGACAAATGTCCATCTAGTCAAAGCTATGGTTTTTCCAATAGTCATGTGATGTGAGATGCGAGAGTTGGACCATAAAGAAGGCTTAGCACTGAAGAATTGATGCTTTTGAACTGTGGTGTTGGAGAAGACTCTTGAGAGTCCCTTGGATTGCAAGGAGATCAAACCAGTCAATCCTAAACGAAATCAATCCTGAACTTTCATTGGAAAGACTGGTACTGAAGCTGAAGCTCCAATACTTTGGCCACCTGATGCAAAGAGCTGACTCCTTAGTAAAGACCCTGATGCTGGGAAAGATTGAAGGCAGGAGAAGAAGGGGACAACAGTGGAGGAAATGGTTGGATGGCATCACTGACTTGATGGACATAAGTTTGAGCAAGCTCCAGGAGTTGATGCTGAACAGGGAAGCCTGGCTTGCTGCAGTCCATGGGGTCACAAAGAATCGGAAATGACTGAGTGACTGAGCTGAACTGATCACATATGATTTTATTATATTAAATGTTATAATAAAGTTTAATAAAAATAATAAGATTGAATTCTATTTTTAACAGTAAACTTTTCCTATATATGCCCACTTTATACTAAATATTTTTGTTACTATCTGGGACCTATAGATATTTACTTTGCAACACTTGGTCTATATTGTAACCACTTAGAGATAAAAGCTCACATGCTGACAGGTTGAGTAAGTTAGAAAAGTATGTCCAGATAGAAAGAGCCAACAAAACCACCACATCAAAAGCAATAGGAAAGCAAAGGGCAATAGTTACTTTTGGACACATATTCAATTTGCTATATGCTCAAAATGGAAAAACAATAAGAAGAATGGCATTTGTCTATGAAGGACTTTTTGGTTTGTACACAGAGGTCTGAAAATCATGTCTCAGCTCCAGGATACGTTTTTAAGCAAGTTCCATTCTAGTTCTCAAAGGGACAGAAAAGTAAATTGGAGAAAATCTTACAAATTTTGAATCTAATGACAAACAATTGACTACTGCCTAGGAATTTTCATGTTGAATGTAAGTGTTCTAAAGTTGTGGTTTGTCACTAAGTTTAAGATCATTGAAAAAAAAAAGTAGTTTGTTTACTCAGATAACATCAAAAAGTAACATGAAAGCTTTGTATAGAAAACAAAAATATAAATGACAGCAACAAAACCTTGGGTAGGGTTGCCTGCTCCATTAGGTTCAGGCAATTGGCAATATCTATACAGACGATTATGGTTAACAACCAGTATGGCAGAAAATGAACAGAAGTAGTTTAAGTATATTTTTAAATGGCTTACAGAGTATCAAATGAATAAAAAATTTTTCTTAATTGTTTAAAATGACAGTTCAGAAACTCAGTGTGATTCTAACCATGGACTTGTCTATGAAAATAAATATTTCCTACTTTAAAAATATTAAAACAGTTTTTAAGAGTGCATGGATTGGAAATGTAAAATGAATGGTATTCCATTAGACAATGGTAAATTTATGTAAAGCATCCAGTTTAAAAGTACAAGCCATGTAGTCTAAGACCTTGATTTAATTCTCAGCCTCTTTCCTATCATATCATTTTCCCTTCAAATTAACAAAGTATTTCTAACTACATTACAAGGAAAAATTAGAGTTCAGAATTTAATTTATGCTTCTGTAATTTTTAAGATTAGTCTAATATATAAAATTAGACTGGCCATCTGAAAAACAAAAAATATATAAGCGTGTCTGTGTGTGTGAGAGGGTTTGTGTGTTTGTGAGGGGGATAACTTCAGCAAAGACATATTCTTTAAATGGAAAAGATTGCAAATTGAGATACAAATGGAGCTTTTATATTAAATAGTAACTATGTAGTGAAGTAAAGGAGGAAAGTATACCTACTCAGTCAAACTATCGTTCAAATAAATTCTGTTGGCAATGTAACAAATTTATAACCAGATCACATCAAATATACAATTTTGTGGATGTTTAATGCCTTGGTATAGTTCAGCCACTCAGTCATGTCCGACTCTTTGCTACCCCATGGACTGAAGCACGCCAGCCTTCCCTGTCTATTAGCAACTCCTGGAGTTTAGTCAATATCATCACCACTGAGTCGGTGATGCCATCCAACCCTCTCATCCTCTGTCGACCCCTTCTCTTCCTGCCTTCAATCTTTCCTAGGATCAGGGTATTTTCCAAGTAGTTGGTTCTTTGCATCAGGGGGCCAAAGTTTTGGAGTTTCAGCTTCAGCATCTGTCCTTCCAATGAATATGCAGGACTAATTTCCTTTAGGATGGACTGTTTGGATCTCCATTCCAAAGGGCTCTCAAGAGTCTTCTCCAACACCATAGTTCAAAAGCATCAGTTCATTGGCACTCAGCTTTCTTTATAGCCCAACTCTCACATCCATACATGACTACTGGAGAAACCATAGCTTTGACTAGACAGACCTTTGCTGGCAAAGTAATGTCTTTGCTTTTTAGTATGCTGAACAGATTGGTCATAACCCCAAGTAAAGTCCAAATTCAAACTCCCTAACTTTATTACTTCATCTCTCACTGACCTATATGATTATTATAATGTTGACAAGTGAAATCAGGCTACTTATGGCAGTGCCTGTATTTACATTTCCTAGGTAGACATTCCAAAAATGGCCTAGTTATACTGTTGAGATGTTCAGAAGAACTCTATCTCTCTAGCACACCTTCAGTCTTAATCAAAAGAAAGCATGATTATGGTGTCTCTGTGTGTATTTGAAGGTGTTCTTGATCAGTTTCCAAATCTAGTCTTACTCTTCTTGACCCCATGGACTGAAGCACTTCAGGCTTCCTTGTGCCTCATCATCTCCTGGAGTTTGCCCAAGTTCATGCACATTGCCTCAGTGATGCCATTCAAACATCTCATCCTCTGTCATCCTCTTCTGCATTCAATCTTTACCAGGATCAGGTCTTTTTCCAATGAGTCAGCTCTTTGCATCAAGCATCCAAAATATTGGAGCTTTAGCATCAATCCTTACAATGAATGTTCAAGGTTGATTTCCTTTAGGATTAAATGGTTTGATCTGCTTGCTGTCCAGGGACTCTCAAGAGTCTTCTGCACCACAGTTTGAAAACATCAATTTTACAGTGTTCTGCCTTCTTTATGGTTCAGCTCTCACAACCACACATGACTACTGGAAAGACCATATACTTGACTGTATGGATCTTTGTGATGTCTTTGTTTTTAACACACTGTCTTAGTTTGTCATAGGCTTTTTGCCAAGAAGCAATTGTCTTCTATGGCTGCAGTCACCATCCATGATGATTTGAGAGCCCAAGGGGTGGAAATCTGTTACTACTTCCACATTTTCACCTTCTGTTTGCTATGAAGTGATGGGATTAGATGTCATGATCTTAGCTTTTTAATATTGAGTTTTAAGCTGGCTTTTCCACTTTCCTCCATCACCCTCATTGGGTGATTCTTTAGTTTCTCTTATTTCTGCCATAAGAATGGTATTATCCTCATATTTGAGGTTGTTCATATTTCTCCCAGCAATCTTGATTCCAGCTTGTTACTCTTCCAGCCCAGAATCGCTCGTGATAGGCTCTGCATATAAGTTAAATAAACAGAGTGACAATAAACAGCCTTGTTGTACTCTTTTCTCAATCCTGAACCAGTTGTTCCATACCAGGCTGTAGCTGTTGCTTCTTGACTGGCATGCAGGTTTCTCAGAAGGCAGATAAAATGTCTAGTATTCTCATCTCTTTAAGAATTTTCCACAGTTTGTTAGATGCACACAGTCAAAAGCTTTAGCAATGAAACAGAGGTAGATGCTTTTCTGGAATCCCCTTGCTTTCCTCTATGATCCAGCTAATGCTGGCAATTTCATGTCTGGTTCCTTCGTCTTTTCTAAACCCAGTTTGGTCATCTAGAATTTCTTAGTTCACATAATGCTGACACCTAGCATGCAGGATTTTGAGCATTACTTTACTAGCTTGGGAGATGAGTGCAATTTTGCAATGATTTGAACACTCTTTAATATTGCCCTTCTTAGGAACTGGGATGAGGACTGACATATTTCAGTCCTGTGGCCACTGCTGGCTTTTTCAGATTTACTGACATATTGAATGCATCATCTTTTAGGATTTTAAACAGCTCTGGTGGAATTCCATCAACTCCACTAGCTTTCCTGACAGCAGTGTTTCCCAAAGTCCACTTGACATTACACTCCAAAATGCCTAACTCTGAGTGAGTGACCACACCATTGTGGTTATTTGGGTCACTGAGACTTTTTTTGTACAGTTCTTCTGTGTATTCTTTCTATCTCTTCTTGATCACTCTGCTTCTATTAGGTCTTTATCATTCCTGTCCTTTATTGTGCTCATCTTTGGATGAAATGTTCCTTTAGTATTCCCAGTTTTCTTGAAGAGATCTCTAGTCTTTATCCTTCTGTTGTGTTCCTTTATTGCTTTGCATTATTCATACAAGAAGGCCTTCTTGTCTCTCCTTGATATTCTCTGGAACACTGCATTTAGTTGGGTGTGTCTTTCCCTTTCTTCCTTGCTTTTCACTTCTCTTCTTTCTTCAGCTATTTGTAAAGCCTCCACAAACAGCCACTTTGCCTTCTTGCTTTTCTTTTTCTTTGGGATCACCTCTACAATATTACGGACCTTTGTCCATAGTTCTTCAGGAACTTTGTTTACTAGATCTAATCCTTTGACTCTATTCATCACTTCTACTATATATTCATGGGGATTTGATTTAAGTTTACCTGGCTGGCCTAGTGGTTTTCCCTACTTTAGTTTGAACCTGAATTTTTCTATGAAAAGCTGATGATCTGAGCCACAGTCAACTCCAGGTCTTGTTTTTGCTGACTGTATAGAGCTTCTCCATCTTTGGCTAGAAAGAATATAATCAATCTGATTTCAGTATTGACAATTTGTTGATGTCCATGTGTAAAGTGTTCTCCTGTGTTGTTGAAAAACGGTGTCTGCTATGACCAGTGCATTCTCTTGGCAAAACTGTTAGCCTTTGCCCTGCTTCATTTTGTACTCCTAAGGTCAAGCTTGCCTGTTACTCCAGGCATCTCTTCACTTCCAGTTCCCTATGATGAAAAAGACATCTTTTTTGGTGTTAGTTCTAAAAGGTCTTCTATGTCTTCATAGAACTGACCAGCTTCAGTTTCTTTGGGATCAGTGGTTGGGGCATAGATGTTGAATGGAATGTTGGGTCCATGAATCAAGATAATTTGGACATGGTCAAGCAAGTCTTCCCTTGTGGCTCAGCTGGTAAAGAATCCGCCTCCAACATGTGAGACCTGGGTTCAATCCCTGGATTGGGAAGATCCCCTGGAGAAAGGAAAGGCTACCCACTCCAGTATTCTGGCCTAGAGAATTCCATAGCCTGTATAGTCCATGAGGCTTGTATAGTCCAAAACGAGTCAGACACAGTTGAGTGACTTTCACTGTCTTCTAAAAAAGCAAGATATGACAAGAGTAAATATCAACATCTTAGGAATCAGTGAACTAAAATGGATAGGCATTGGTGAATTTAATTCAGATAACCATTATATCTACTACAGTGGGCAAGAATCCCATAGAAGAAATGGAGTAGCCCTCATAATCATAAAAGAGTCTTAAATGCAGTATTTGGGTGTGACCTGTGTTTAAAGGTATGTGTATTTAAATAATCATAAATACATTCAGCAGATGCAAGGAAGGTACTTATAGTCCTGTTCTTTTTCTTTTTTTCTTATGGACTAAATTGAGAAACTAGAATGACAATATAGAAAAACACAAAAAAAAATCAATGTAACACACTTTCAATGTTACTTGAAACATTCATCTTATCTCAAATATCACTGGGGCCAATAATCTCATAAGACAGAATAATAAATACAAACTTTGCACATATGATTTTCTACTAAACTTAAAATGATATCAAAGAAATATAAAATTCAGGATAAACTAAAAGGTTCTGTTTAAAATTTTAAAATTACTATAAAGAAAGTAGTTTGGACCTACAAGAAGACTCACCAACTGAGTTTGTATGCTGACTAGAAGCAATGACTCAGGAAGTGACACTACCCTGTGGTTGAACTGAACCTTCTGTGAACATCTTTATAATCTCTGATAATTTCCTTTATAAGATCCAGAGAGCAACCAGATTAGCAATTAGTGTTGGAACTGCATTGGGACCCACTACAAAAACCCAAAGCATGGAAGAGATGTTTTCTTAAGAATGGAAAGGAGTTGAACCCTGATAATCTGAAAGCAGGTAAATTAGGTCCACATGATTCTTGAGTAGAGTAGTGATCTAAGGGCCTGTGGCAGAAGATGTATTAGGAGGATAAACTTCCTACAAACATCGGTATCATGATGGTCTGCAAGCCCATATGGTCTGCTGATCTACACTTAGGAGTGTGTTCCTGGGTGCAGGTGAGATAACATGCATCTCTAGAGAGAACAGAGCAAAATGGTCAAGGGCAACACAGAGAATGACAACTCAAGGAAAGGAAAGTATAGGTGAGGGTAAGATAGTTTTCTGTGAGATGGTGTTTGCCAGTTTTGCTTGATCCCCCAGGGCTTTCAAAAAAGAAAAGGTAGAGAGAAACCTGAAGTTGTGCATAGACTCAAGCTAATAACAGATACTTTACTATCTGTTCTGGCACAAGTTCTGTAGTGAAAGATGGTGCTAACAAGAACTCATCTGGAAAATGGATTGCTCCTGAACCACTGATAGTATGTAGGATATATGTGTGTGTGTGTGTGTGTGTGTACACAATCAATAGTTTAAGATCTCTGACAATAACAGCAAGAACATTCAAGAAAGTATGTGTTTTATAAAGATTTGTACAACTTTCTGATTTTTATTTTATTAATCTTTAAAGGAATAAATCTTGCTTGGTAGAGTTAAGGTCAGCCTAGATTGTGGGTAGTGGGTATTAAGTAGCATTTGATACACATTGCCTCAAATATTTTTATTTATTTAAGTGGACTGTTGTAGCCACACTACCTTTTGTGTGTTAGGGTGGTATAATCACTCAAGTGGACTGTTGTAGCCACACTACCTTTTTTGTGTTAGGGTGGTATAATCACTCACCTGTGTTTTGTCAGGGGGAAATGGAAGCTGCTGCTTTAAAATGGAACAAATTGAGGCTCTAAAACATTTAAAAGCTGGAATAATATAGGTAGTTTAATTGTTAATGTTTTTTATTAATTAAAATAAATTATTTTTATAAATTTAGGTAGAAATATAAAAACAAGACAGCAAACTAAATAATAACAGTGGAAATTATTTATCATTATCAAGCATCTTGTTGATTATCATCACAGTAGACATGACTTTATAAACGAAACACTAGATTTTCTCAGCCATGTTTTAGTTTCAATTATCTGTAGTGAAAATACCTTCAAAACTACTGGTTTTGATAATCTAGAGAATATGTCAGCTAATGAATGTCTGTTTTGACTAAAGATGAACTATGGTTTCTAGTGTATAAGTTAGTTTCAGAAAGTAAACAACCTATTTCACATTTTGAGAGAAATATCTCCAAATATCAAATCAGATATTGTGAATATATTTTATTTCCAAAACTTCTGAATACCTTTTGTTTCAAAACCAGACTCTCTCTTGTTGAAGAGTAATTTGTGGCATAAATCTACTTAATTAACTTAGAATTTGACTGTCTCCATTGAAATGAAAGGAAACAAGCTATTAATTATAGACCTAGACCCAAACTGATGGGAACATCAATATTTTACTGCAATTTTCTCAATAAATTCCGGGTCATAAAGCCTTATGCATGCATTCTAGAAGTGGGACAAGTTTATGTTAGTAACATTGAGACAACACATTGATTGCCTGCTATGATATTATTAAAATGAATGGAGGAGACAGCCCCGGGGGGAAGAAAATCTCAGAAAAAGTCAGCATTTCTCTGCATCATTTCATCTTATCTTAAATTAGGATATATAATTTTGAACCTTTGTTGTTCATATTAAAGCAATATATTTTATAATATATAATAATATATATTAAAGTAATATTACTTTATTTTTTCCCATTCTTTTTTTTAATTAATTTTTATTTTTTAGTTTGTTTTGCTTTACAACACTGTGTTCGTTTTGCTGTACATTGACATGAATCAGCCACGAGTGTAAATGAACTCCCAATCCCGACCCCCACATCCCCCC
>SJXQ01006631.1:18445-50891 GCA_006408695.1 Aepyceros melampus
ATCAGCTGTGTGCGCACACGTCTCCTCCGCCTTGAGCCTGCCTCCCACCGCCCCGTCCCACGCCCAGGCCATCCCGGAGCTCCGAGCCGCGCTCCTGAGCTCCCGAGCTCCCGAGGCCATCCCGGAGCTCCCTGCTCCCAAGCTCCCGAGCAGCGCGGCAGCCTCCCGCTGGCTGGCGCTTCGGTCCCGCCTCCCCGCTCGCCGCCCCCTCCCCTCCCCCCACTGCGTCTGCAGTCTGTCCTCTTGTCTTCCTGAGAGGAACCCTATAAGCACGCTGGGTGCCGTGGGGACCCTGGAGGCGGCTGCAGGCTCATCCGCTCCCCAAGTCCTATGACTTTGGGCAAGGTCTGTAGTCCTCTCGGCCTCCAACTTGCTTCATCTGTGTCAGGATTTAAGCAGACTCTGAAGTCGGAGCACTTTTATTTCTGCTCTGGTGCCTCATGGTCTGACCACTGAACACTTCTTTTTTTTTCCAGTAAGCCTCTATTAGCATATTTCAGGACACAGGTGTTCCCCCAGAACACTTGTGCAGATGAGAAACACTGATGCTGGTGGTTTCCCAGGACGGTTTAAACTCAGGCCCTATGGGCTGATGGCTGAGTTTGGGGGAGCCTCCCTACTGGGCTTGATAATGAGCCCCCTCTCTAGTCTCCCTGGGATCCATACCAAACTGTTTCTGCTCCTTCCCTTCTCTGAGGCCCCCTCCTCCCTGGAGCGCGAGGTGCTTTATCTCCGTCTGTGGTGGAGATGGCAGGAGACTTCGAGTAAAACCACACTGTCTTCCAGGGGCCGCAGGACTGGCTGAGGTGCCCCGCTCACCCGGAGCAGGCTTGGAGGAGAGGCGGGCGGCCGGGCCGTGGGGAGGCTGGAGCACGGGCCCCTGGCTGCTGGGCTGGCTCTGCCCCTCCCTCGTTGCTGGCCGTGGACGAGACGCAGACCTGTCTCCACACCCGTGCGATACGCGGCTGCGTGCAGCGCTTTGCTGGTCCCCTGCAGGGCTGATGCTCTGAGCAGTGGACACACTTGTCGTTTGGGTTTTTTGACCACATGGCATGCGGGATAGCGCCCCGACCAGGGACTGAAGCTGCGTCCCCTGCAGGGGAAGGATGGATTCTTAACTAGGGAAGTCTGGGGGGTGGGCACAGTTGGTACCTTTTCGCCTCATGCCTTCCCTTGCTGGGTTCTTGGAATATCCAAGATGGCCTGGTTTTCTTTTTTTGACTGCACCATGTGGCTTGCAGAATCTCGCTTCCTGGATCAGGGATTGAACCTGGGCCCAGAGTCCTAACCATGAGGTCACCGGGGAACTCCTAAGATGTGAAGATGGGAACTTTTCTCTCTCCAGAGGTTCGCTGTGCCTGAAGGCGCCGGACGCAAGCAGGTGCCCTGAGCACCCTGGGGACCGGGAGTCAGTGATTCTCACACGTTCGTGCCGCCATCGCCCCGACTGCCTGCAAAGAGTGCCCATTCTTGAGCCTCACCCCAGGAGACTGTAAGCTTGTAGGTTGGGGTTGGACCTTAGAAACTACATTTTAAAAAGTCCTCCTTTCATTCAGGTTGTTCTGAAGTCAGTAGTTCAGGGGCCACACTTTGAAAAGGGCTGTTAGACTCTTTGAGTCAAAGAAGACTCAGAGAGGGACAACCTGCCAGGCTTGGTGATGGCTCCGTGTGACCCTTCCTTGGTCACAGCCTTCAGTCACCAGCTACTCTGCTTCCCACAAGCTCGCATTTCCCAAGCCTGGCCGATTATCAGAATCTCCAGGAAGCTTTAGAACAAAATGTGAATTCTTGAGTCTCACCCTTAGTGATTCTAGCCCAGCAGATCTTGGCTGGGATCAGAGGTCGCTGTGTTTAGAAAGCTCTCCAGGTCTTTTTTATTCCGTTGCTTGTCATTCTCTGATGCAGTAGTCTAGGCCCGGGGAAGGCATTCAGGACATAACTGTTAGGTCAGACGCAGTCTCGGACATCAGTCACGTGTACTACAGCCTGGTGAAGGGGGCAGAGCGATCACACAGGGATGTTCAGCCAGATGGGGAGACGTGTCTAGAAAATGGTTGGGTCGGACTAAACACCTGGGCAAAGCTGGCTGCTATTGTTCAGCAGCTCAGTCGTGTCCAACTCTTTGTGACCCCATGGACTGCAGCGTGCCAGGCTTTCCTGTCCTTCCCTACCTCCCTGAGCTTGCTCAGTGTCCCTTGAGTCGATAATGCCATCCAACCATCTCTTCCTGTGTCTGCCCTTCCTGGTAAATTCCAGACTGAAGCAGAGCCCTGAGACCAGCGGCCTCGGGTCACTGCTTGTGGGCCCCTGTCATTTCCATCCACTTGCCATTTCATCTACCCATCCATCCATGCATCCATCCCTCCGTGGATCTCTAATCCACCTGTTTATTTATCCATCCGCCCATCACTCTCGAATCTCTCCCGTGTGCTGAGGGCTGCACTGAGCACCGGAAGGACAGACGTGGAGAGCACTGTCTCTGCCCTCAAGGAGCTCGCTGTCTGGTGAGGGAGTCAGAAAACAGAGCAAATGACTCCAGTCTGGAGCGTCAGTCTCTCAGAGGGGTGAGTAGCTGGCTCCCCCAGTGGGCCTCTTGGAAGATTTCCCTGAAGTTGGCTTGTGTTAAGGTTCAGAATGTAGACAGGCGGGTCCCAGGCAGATGACACGGGCACGCCTTCCAGGCCGAGAAAGGGTTGTGGGGAGGCAGGTCAGGCGCACGTCTGCAGCCGCCTCCCTCGGTCCCGGCCTCTCCTCCACAGGCCCACACTGGTTTCTGGGGCCTTTTGGAAATGGATCAGCATCCGAGGGGCTTGGAGTCTTCAGAACCGGCTGCTGCAGGCAGGGCTTCTCACTCGTCTATAGGGTCATGGGAGGAACCTTCCTTCCCCCACCAGCCTGGGCCTGGGGGCCTGGAGGGACTGGGGTCCATCACCCCTCCTGGCCCAGCTCCCTACCCCTCCCACTTCACGTCCCCGCTTGGTTTGAGTTCTCAGGGCCGAGTGATTTGGGCAGGCCTGATGCCCTAGAAGATTTGGGTCATAAGCAGGTGAATATTAACCACAGAGTCTACTCCCAGGGAAAACCTGTTTGGGCTGGCTGCCTGGAGGACCGCCAGGCTCTGCGCCTCCCGCCCAGCTGAGGGGCGGGATGGGCGAGCACCTTCCAGCAGGGGAAAGGGCAGGCGCTCTGTTCCCCGTGACCGCGTTCACCTGGAGCTCCTGTCCTGCAGTCAGCAGCGGCGGTGTCTGGGGAGGAAACCGAGGCACAGCAAAGGCAGGAGGTCTGCCTCGGTCTGAACAGCCAGGGAGAGGGGCCCTGGAGCTGGGCCGGGAGGGTCTCCCAGCAAAGCCCTGCTTTCCACGCTGGGCCCCCAGCAGTTTCTCCACTCCTCCGGGGCCACACCACGGTGCTGAGGTTTGCTCTCTGGCTCCGCTGAGCCGGGGCCTCAGGGTCTGCTTTTGCCAGCTGGGGGCAGGCTGGCGTGGGGTCCCTGGCAGGCAGGGCCGGGCCCAGGACACCCGGATGCAGGGATTCTGCAGGTAGAATCCCAGGGAGCTTTTCCTGTTTGCAACATACAGAGCTCTCCTGGGGCCTGGGCGTGGCTGTGGGTGTCCTGCAGTCAGCAGCGGCGGTGTCTGGGGAGGAAACCGAGGCACAGCAAAGGCAGGAGGTCTGCCTCGGTCTGAACAGCCAGGGAGAGGGGCCCTGGAGCTGGGCCGGGAGGGTCTCCCAGCAAAGCCCTGCTTTCCACGCTGGGCCCCCAGCAGTTTCTCCACTCCTCCGGGGCCACACCACGGTGCTGAGGTTTGCTCTCTGGCTCCGCTGAGCCGGGGCCTCAGGGTCTGCTTTTGCCAGCTGGGGGCAGGCTGGCGTGGGGTCCCTGGCAGGCAGGGCCGGGCCCAGGACACCCGGATGCAGGGATTCTGCAGGTAGAATCCCAGGGAGCTTTTCCTGTTTGCAACATACAGAGCTCTCCTGGGGCCTGGGCGTGGCTGTGGGCCTGACTGCCCAGCCAATCACGTAAGCCTTCTCTTGGGGACCCTCTACAAGCGGGACACCCAGGCCCCCCATCCCTGTGCTCCAGGAGCTGACCCGCAGGCAGGAATGAGGACGTAGGGTGGGGGCTTCAGGAGCTGGTCTTGCTAGCTGTGTGAGCATGGGCAGCGCCTTCGTCTGGGTTAGCTTCCACAGCTGCCTCTGAAAGATGGGACTGTACCTTGTGCCTCATCAGGCCGTTGTTGGAGGGGTGAGACGGTTCCCGAAGCTCCTGGTGTAAAGTCGGTGCTCAGCTGCGCACCCTCCTCAGGCCCTCAGGGGTAGTCTTCTCAGGCGAGAGTGACCCGCAGGTCTGAGAGGGGCTTCCTGCTGACGCCCGCAGCCCCGGAGCGTGGGGTCGTCCTGCAGGCTTTGGGGACGGGGCGGAAGAGGGTCCGCTCCGCAGCGGGACGGGGACATGTGGGTCGAGCTTTGTGCAGGAGGGAAGGGGAGGCTGCCTTTGGCTTGGCCTCCCCCGCCCCAGCCCTGTCGGCAGGAGCGGCCCCAGACCCTTGGCCCTTCTCCCAGACCAGGCAGTCAGAGCGTGGGACAGGAAGTGACTCGTCCTGCGCGGGTGAGAGTCGGTGGCAGAGCCAGCCTGACCCCTCGCCCAAGGCCCACGGGCCCTGACGCTGCTCTGTCAGTTGCTGGGGCTGCGGCCCCCGGCTTGCCCCAGAGCCAGCGGAGACCCGGATGTTCTGGGCCGTGTGACTCACGGGCTGGCCCTGCCTCCACCAGCATGCGTCGGTGTTCCTTTCTTTGCTTTTCCTTAATAAGGTTTCCCGTGGCGCTCGCCCGTGCTTTCTCGGGGCCTGGGGGGGCGGTGGCTTTGCCCCGGGAAGCGTGTCCTGGGGTGGGGTGCTGGACGGCCCGGGCTCAAACCTGGGGGAGTTTGGAGGGCGGCGGGCTTTCTGCTTTAACTGCCTGAGGTCGGGCAGGTCGCTGTGCTACTTTGAGCCCCCACGCTCTGGCTTGGTTCAGTCCCACCCACATTTATTTACTTATTGTTGGCTTCTAGGTGTGACGCTAGGCCTTTCGGGTAGAGCAGCGAGCAGACTCAGCCGCGGTCCTCTGGGAGCCTTGAGAGAGAGCAGCCCGTCCCGTGGGGACTGGGCTGACGGGCTGGTCCATCCCGAAGTGTGCGTGAAGCCCCACACCCAGCTCCTGGTTTTACTAGAAGCTCAGCAATCCAGTGAGTCTAAGTTTGAGTCCGTGCCAGTGAGAGCAGTTGCTGGGCTTCCCTGTCAATTCCTGTCACTTGGATTTCACACTTGTGAGCAGGAAAGCGCAGGACCTGATTCTGGAGGGACGGCCTTGACGTCCATGCATGTGGGCAGTGTGAGTCAGCGTGCCGGGGGTGAGCTGAACCTGCCGTGTTCCCGCGTGTGCCCTGACCTTGGCGAGGAGGACGTGCGACCCAGGTCGCATCGCAGGCCGTTCACCCCCTGGCATATAGTGGGCACCCAGGAAGTGTTTGCTGAGCTAAAGAGGGGGACAGCTAAAGCCTGGGTCACCTCCTAGCAATTGACACTCGGAAGGAGGGTCAGCTTATAAGTGTGCATGCAGCTGGGAGGAGCCTTGTCCTGGGAAATTCCACAGGACCGAATGAGGGCAGGTTTAGACCTTTCTAATGGGAGACCACCCCAGTGGCTCAGACTGTAAACAGTCTGCCTGCAATGCGGGAGATCTGGGTTCGATCCCTGGGTTGGGAAGATCCCCCGGAGAAGGAAGTGGTAACCTGCTGCAGTATTCTGGTCTGGAAAATCCCATGGACGAGGAGCCTGTCCTGCCAGGCTTGGCCTGATGTCTGGTGGCCCTCCCTCCAGCAGAGGGGAGGGCGCTGGCTGGTACCCAGCAGGCACAGTGGGGCCTGAGTCACGGCTGTCCCTGCCTGGGGACCTGCCCTAGTGCTGGGCTGGGGGCTGAAGGGGTGAGGGTGAATCCCTGGTCTCTCTGGAAGCTGCCTGCCTTCAGCCCCCAGGTAGTTCCTGGCAGGATGCCCCACAAGACTTCCCGTGTCTGTGTCCCGCTGCCTTGGGGGGGGGGGCCCTCTTATTGAGGCTCTGGTGGGGATAGCGTGGCGAGGCCCCTCGCTGGGGCCCTGGCTGGAGTACTCTATCCACGGCCCCCAGCTTCTCCTCTTGACGTGCTGCCCGTGGGGGCCCCGTCCCACCAACGCCCCCCGCGTGGGGTCCTCCCGGTCCCACCCGCTCACCTGAGTGCTTCCCAGACAGCAAGGCAGCCCAGTGCAGGGTGCCTGCTTGAGGCTGAGGGACGAAGGTGTGACTGTCCCAGGGGTTCCAGGCACAGCCCTGCAGCCGGGGGGCGTGGGGTCCAAGCCAGCGCCCCCGTGTGTTGGCTGCATGACCTTGAGCCCTTTTCTTACCCTCTCTGTGTCTCTGTTTCCCAATCTGTAGAATGGGAGTGATAGAAGTTCTTCTCTCGAAAGGTTGTTGTAAAGATTGACGTGATCATAGGACTGAAGGGCTTGGAATCGCTCTGGGCCCTTAGCAGGAATGATTCATGTTAGGTGCTGTGCTTATTTTGGAGCTCGCTTCTTGATGGCACCGGGCCTGGTGCCTGGGCCCTGGATTCCACCCCCTCAGCACTGCCTTCAGGGGTGAGTCCCTGGGCCAGGTTGCTGGAGAGAGGCGAGTCAGGGCCGCGGAGGGGCCCCTGACTCCCCCTGGAAGCCCCCTTCTGCCTCCCTCCTGCTCCCTGCTCCAGGGCGTGCAGAGATGAACTGTATGTGGTTTCGTTCACTGTTTGAAGGAGCGTCAACCCCCGTCTGTGTTAAGGGCCACTCCCAGGAGTCCCCCAGGCCCCAGGTCTCCCCCGCAGAAGCCCCCCGCCTGCTTTCAACCGTGGGTGCCCAGTCGGTTCCCCTTCCCCTGCTGGACCGCGAGCTTCGAGTCTGGGGGCCGCGTTCGTCTTTCTCACTGCCGTGCCAGCCCAGCGGGGCCGCGCCTGCACCCAGCTTGCTGAAGGTGCTTGGTGAGTAAGCCGTGCGCCTCGGCGAGGCTGGGGGTTGGGAGGGGGCCTGGCCCCTGGCCTGGGACAGCGCTCCGTCTGTTGGTTGGTTTGTGAAATCAGCGATGGCTGCGAGGTACCAAAAACAGTGCTGGGCGCTGAGCCCGGGAAGGGTAAGCCACAGTCCTCACTTTGAAGAAGCTGCCCTCTCTCCCCGCTTCCTGCCCGCTGCCCACGTCCTATGTTCCAGATGCCATGCCAGGTGGTGGAGGCGCAGGGAGAAGCAGGCCATGGTCTCTGCCCGCAGTCTCTGCTCTGAGATCCACGAAAACAGTGCAGTTCCTTTGCAGACTTGGAGCCTGGTATTATCTGCCAGGGAAACTGGTGGCGGGATTTTGGTCTCTGTGTCCCTGTGACTGATAGCAGTAAGGCGACCCAGAATTAACAGGCCAGGGTCCGCTCTGATCCTCAGAGGACTTGACCAGACGCCCGCTGACCAGGGGTTTCTGCCTTGGCCCGTGGATGCTGGAGCTGGACGATTCTCTGTTGCGAGGCCGGGCTGTGGGGAGCATCCCTGGCCTCTGCCCTCTGCATGCCACTCGCTTCCCCTGCCCTCCCAGCTGTGACAGCGCAAATGCCTCGAGATGTTGCCACACGTCCCTGGTGGGGGTGGGGCAAGGTCATCCCTGGGGAGAACCACTGCCTTAGCTGGATCCGTGAAACTGTAATTGTGTAAGCCAAATGGAATGGAAAATTTGAAATCCAATACTGCCTCCCTCCAAAAAAAGCAAAAGAGGAAAAAAAAGCGCCCACAACATCCCTTATTCCTTGGGTTTGGCTTAAAATCCAAACATCCGTTGGGAGGTGGGAGGGCCCTTGGAAGCTGGAGCAGCTGTGAGCTTTGGCCCAGAGGCGGAGCCTCTGGCAAAATGGGCGGGGCCATCTCAAGGCCCAGTCCTCCTGTTCTGAGCAGCTATGATGTAGGGCAGGCTGTCCACTGACCACATGGAGTCCACGGGACCAGCATCAACCCTTGGAGAGTTGACTTGGAATGTTGGACTGTTGCCCTCAGTCTCAGTTCAGTTCAGTCGCTCAGTCGTGTCTGACTCTTTGCGACCCCATGAATCGCAGCATGCCAGGCCTCCCTGTCCATCACCAACTCCCGGAGTTCACTCAGACTCACGTCCATCGAGTCCGTGATGCCATCCAGCCATCTCATCCTCAGTCGTCCCCTTCTCCTCCTGCCCCCAATCCCTCCCAGCATCAGGGTCTTTTCCAATGAGTCAACTCTTCACATGAGGTAGCCAAAGGACTGGAGCTTCAGCTTTGGCATCATTCCTTCCAAAGAAATCCCAGGGCTGATCTCCTTCAGAATGGACTGGTTGGATCTCCTTGCAGTCCCAGGGACTCTCAAAGTCTTCTCCAACACCACAGTTCAAAAGCATCAATTCTTCGGTGCTCAGCCTTCTTCACAGTCCAACTCTCACATCCATACATGACCACAGGAAAAACCATGGCCTTGACTAGATGGACCTTGGTCGGCAAAGTAATGTCTCTGCTTTTGAATATACTATCTAGGTTAGTCATAACTTTTCTTCCAAGGAGTAAGCGTCTTTTAATTTCATGGCTGCAGTCACCATCTGCAGTGATTTTTGAGCCCCAAAAAACAAAGTCTGACACTGTTTCTACTGTTTCCCCATCTATTTTCCATGAAGTGATGGGGCCAGATGCCATGATCTTCGGTTTCTGAATGTTGAACTTTAAGCCAACTTTTTCACTCTCCTCTTTCACTGTCATCAAGAGGCTTTTTAGCTCCTCTTCACTTTCTGCCATAAGAGTGGTGTCATCTGCATATCTGAGGTTATTGATATTTCTCCCAGCAATGTTGATTCCAGCTTGTGTTTCTTCCAGTCCACCGTTTCTCATGATGTACTCTGCATATAAGTTAAATAAGCAGGGTGACAATACACAGCCTTGACGTACTCCTTTTCCTATTTGGAACCAGTCTGTTGTTCCATGTCCAGTTCTAACTTGCTTCCTGACCTGCAAACAGATTTCTCAAGAGGCAGGTCAGGTGGTCTGGTATTCCCATCTCTTTCAGAATTTTCCACAGTTGATTGTGATCCACACAGTCAAAGGCTTTGGCATAGTCAATAAAGCAGAAATAGACGTTTTTCTGGAATTCTCTTGCTTTTTTCATGATCCAGCGGATGTTGGCAATTTGATCTCTGCCTTTTCTAAAACCAGCTTGAACATCAGGGAGTTCATGGTTCACGTATTGCTGAAGTCTGGCTTGGAGAATTTTGAGCATTACTTTACTAGCATGTGAGATGAGTGCAATTGTGCGGTAGTTTGAGCATTCTTTGGTATTGCCTTTCTTTGGAATTGGAATGAAAACTGACCTTTTTTATCCAAGTCTATGCCCCAACCAGTAACCTGAAGAAGCTGAAGTTGAACGGTTCTATGAAGACCTACAAGACCTTTAAGAACTAACACCCAGAAAAGATGTCCTTTTTATTACAGGGGACTGGAATGCAGTCTCAGTTAAGCCCTGGCATTCTCCTCCACCCCATAGCGCACACTCTGGTTTCTAACAACGGATTTGTGAGCACATGTGTCAGCCTTTGTGACCCCAGGACGACATCCTGCCAGGCTCTCGTGTCCATGGGATTCTTCAGGCAAGAACACTGGAGTGGTTGCCATTTTCCTCCTCCAGGGGATCTTTTCCACCCAGTAGCTGAACCTGCATCTCTTGGGTCTCCCGCTTTGCAGGCAGGTTCTTTGCTTGCTGCGCCATCAGGGAAGCCCACAAGGATGGATTTATGTGATTGTTAAGCATCTGCCTGCCTGTGGGGTTGTGGACTTCAGGGAGGCAGGAGCCGAATCCCCAGAACCTTCATGGTACCTGGCATGCGGTAGTGCTCAGGCAATTTTTGTGGAATGATTAAGAGACATTGTTGGATGGATCCAGAGAGATAAAGACTGGCTTTCCTGGGACCTTCCCTGGTGGTCCAGTAGTTAAGCATCCACCTCCCAGTGCAGGGTTTTAGGGAACTAAGATCCCACCTGCCTCGGGGCAACTAAGTCCAACAAAGACCCAGCTAGGCTAAAAAAAAAAAAAAGCCTGGTTTCTAGCCCTCCCCTTGAAGGCTGTTAGGTCCCCAGAGGAGGGCGTGGGGCCTGGAGAGAGGTCTAACGTGCAGGGCACACACGTGGGAGGTGGGCCCTTCATCACTCGCTTCCCAGTCGGTTTGCTTCCTCATGGGAAAGGAGACGCTGTCTCTACCCCTGACTGAGATCTTGGCCACAGGACAGACCTAGGGTGACCCTGGCGAGGGGCTCAGCCTTGGCAGGGAATGCACAGGCGTCTGTGCTGGCGTCCACCGCCCACCCAATCCCCCCCGCCCACGCCAGTGTGGCATTGTGGAGCGCCTGTTCGGTCTGCTGGCTGCAAGCAGGGAGAGAGCCCTGATCCTGCCATCCCAGGTCTGTCTCTTCCCACAGAGGATGCTCCTGATACGTGTCAGGTGGCAGGCATGGGCAGCCGCTGCGGGGCCATCACTGTGAGCTTGTTGCCTGGAGGGGACTTGCTCCCCCTGAGTTTAGCATTTGGGCTCAAGCAAGGAAAGCAGCCTGGTATCTGCGGCTCTCTGCAGGCCGAGTCTCCGGCCGGGGGCTTTGCATGAGGCCCCTCTGCAGCAGGTTGTGAGGCTGCCGCCTCGGGACGGCAGTGTTCAGGCGGCTGGACTGTCTCCCTGGCGCCACACACTGCGTTTTGGTGGTTGCCGTGTTTCGCCCCAGCTGAGGAAACTCAGCATCGCTGCTTCCTTCGGGGTCTTCTTCCCTGACTGCGACCGCCCTTTCTGGAATCTTGACCTTTTTTTGTTTGGCTGTGCCTGGTCTTAGTCTCAGCACACAGGGTCTTCGCTGAAACACCCAGGATCTGCACTGCAACGCACAGAATCAGGTTCCCTGACTGGGGATCGAACCCGGCCCCCCCGCACTGGGAGCAGAGGCTTTCCTAACCGCTGGAGCGCCGGGGAAGCCCCTGGCGTCTTGGCTTTGAAAGGGGCCGGACGCAGGTGGAAACTCTGTGGCGCTGGGTGTTAGCCTCAGGCCGGGCTCAGCGGTCCCTGAGCCAGACAGTCGGCAGCCGTGGCCCTCAGCGGGGTCACGGCATAGTTAGACGCTGCGAGAGGGGCTGCCCCCCTCTCATCTGGCTCTCACTGGCCCAGGAAGGCTCCTGATGGCAGTGATGGGGAGGGCCCGGGGACCACTCAGCTCTGCCTGGGACCTCCTTCTTGTAGACGGGGCTGCTGTTCAGTTAGAGGGAGGTACTTATTCATTCATTGAACAAACATGTGTTGAGCACCTACTGAGTTCAGGCTCTCCTCAAGGCATTTTGTGTGAATTATTATCTCAGTTACGGTTAAAGTGTTAGTCGCTCAGTACTGTCCGACTCTTTGCGACCCCATGGACTTAGCCTGCCTGGCTCCTCTGTCCATGGGATTTTCTAGGCAAGAATACTTGAGTGGGTAGCCATGCCCTTCTCCAGGGGATCTTCCTGACCCAGGGATTGAACCTGGGTCTCCTGCATTGTAGCTGGATTCTTTACTGTCTGAGCTACCAGGGATATCTCATTTAATCCTTATAAAAGCCCTTTGCGGTGGGGATCTTTAGAGTTTTCCTGTGGAAGAGGGAACCAGGGATAGAATGGTGGAATTCATCTTTGTGTCATAGCGAGGAAGTGAAGGGCCGGTCACTGTCCTGCCTGGGGCTTCCCGGGTGGCTCAGTGGATCGACTCCATCTGCCAGTGCAAGGGACACAGGTTCGATCGCTGGTCTGGGAAGATCCCTCCTGCTGCGGAGCGACTGAGCCGGTGCGCCAGCAGTGTCGGTGAGTGAGGCCCGCTGTTAGTGCTGTTAACTGCTGAGCCTGAGCTCTGGAGCCCGCGAGCAGCAGCTGCTGAGCCCGTGCCCTGGAGCCTGCGCTCTGCAACCAGGAGCCTCTGTGGTGAGAGGCCTGCACTGCGCTGAGGAGCAGCCCCGTTCGGCGCAGCTAGAGAAAGTGTGTGCAAGCAGCAAAGACCCGGAGCAACCAGAAATAAAAAATAGAAGCCACGCTTGGGGCCCGATGGCAGCAAAAAGGGGCTCCCAGAGGACACCCTGCAGGGCCGAGGCAGCCTCAGGGTGGGGCGCCCTGGGTGCAAGGGGCGCCTTGCTCCCACCGGGCAGCGGGCGAGCTCGGAGCTCGTGGCGCCCGTGGGGGTTCCGCACCAAGGGCTGTGAGGAGGGGCACAGGCGTCCTCTGCTGGACGGGCTACGGGCTCCCGGCGGCGTCTGAGCTGCCCCGCCCCCTAGGAGTCCAGTCTCAGGTCTGCTGGGCACCGCACAGCTGTGCTCAAAGCTGAAAACGAGAGGACTGGTGTTTGGGATGGTTCCCCCCACCTGGGGTCAGAGTCCGGTCTTTGACTCCCTCCCAGGACAGCAGGCTTCAGGGCCATCCATTTCACTGTTGAAACCACCTCCTTTCCTGCGGAGCTCCTCCAGCCCAGCCTCCTCTGCTCTCTGCCCTGAGCCCCAGGCAGTCTCGGAGGTGAGATGTTCACTGCAGGGGTGTGTGGTGATGGACCCCTTGGTCTGTTGAGGAAGAGGCAACCGCTACAGGGGACAGACGTGGCTGGACATCTCCATCTGGGGCTTCATCACGGATCGGCCTCTGGTGACCTTCTTGCCCGTGGATGGATCTCTTTACGTTCCTAAGCCTCAGTTTCTTCCTCTGTAAAATGGGCTGATTCCGTCCCTTGTGGGTGCCCCGCCCCCTTGGGGGCTTTTCTGTGCCTTCCTGGCAGGTGTGGAGGACAGGGAGCTCCTAGAACACACTCACGTCTTCCCTGCGGGAGGCTGTGGCACACAGTTAAAGGGGCGGCTTGAATCTCAGTGCTGCGCCTTAGGGCTGAGGCCTCTGGGTCCCCTGCAGCTCTGCACAGGGCATTTCAGGAGACCCCAGATGCTGCCCAGACAGCTTGCCTCGCCTTGCCGGGGTGGGCTGAGCTATTTTTTTTAGCTCTGAGTTCTGCACGGGTTGTTTCTTCCTGCCCAAAGCTCTCTCTGGGACAAAGTGACAGCCTCTTCGCTGAGGGAGGCAGAGCTTGGGGCAGAAGAGGCTGCTGCCAGCTGAGCTGGGATGCTTGGGAGCAGGGAGGGCAGGTGTAGACCATGGAACGCCCCTGCTGAGCAGGCGCACTTCTGGGAGAAGTCTGGAGCTCCTGGGGAGGCCAGGCTGGCAGTGTGACCATAGAGGTGGTCTTTAAAACCATGGAAATGGGGTGTTCCTGGTGGTCCAGTGGCTAAGGCTCCAAGTGGCCCAGTATCTGGAGGTCCTTGGCCCTTTCTGCAGCTTGGACCGTCCATCCTTCGCCACGTCCTGTTCTGTCAGATTGGAGTCAGACAGACCCAGACTGGAGGCCTGGAGTCAGTCCCCTCCACTTCCTGCTTCCACCTCGTGTTTCCTGGGTGACTCTGGAAAGTTGCTTCCCCAGTCTGAACCTCAGCTTCCCTGTCCATGAAAAAGACCTTTTGGGCTTCCCTGGTGGCTCAGCTGGTAAAGAATCCGTCCACAATGAGGGAGACCTGGGTTCGATCCCTGGGTCCGGAAGATCCCCTGGAGAAGGGAAAGGCTACCCACTCCAGTATTCTGGCCTGGAGAATCCCATGGACTCTATAGTCCCTAGGGTCACAGAGAGTCAGACGGGACTGAGCGACTTTGACTTTTCACTTTTTCCAGCCTGGAAACGCTCTGCTGATGGCATGAGTATTCTAGAGCCACACTGGTACTACGTTGCCCGCGAGGTGGGCTTTGGATGGGAAACGAGGCGTGGAAGGGTGCAAGGGTGGTGCAGAGTCCGTGCTCCCAAGTGTGTGTGCGGGTCCCATCGCGTGGGCCACCCAGGATGTGACCAAGGAAGCAGAATGTTCCGATCAGCAGGTGCTCACCTGGCCCTGTAGCCTGGGGCCTCCTGCTGGACTGGCTTGCTGGGGACGAAGGGGTTAATGTGCTGGAGGCAGGGGTAGGGGGTGCCTGGAGGAGGAGGGGGAGAAACAAAGGGAGAAAGAAGGGGAGGGGCTGTTCTGGGGGCTGTGCTGGCTCTGGTTTCCTAGCAACAGCCCCCACGAGTCCCTGCCGCCAGGGGCCCGGTGGGATCCCCTGCCTGGTGGCCCCCTTTGGGTGGCTGTGGAGGGGGACTGCCCTCCACCAGTCCTGCCTGGGGATCCTGGACCCGGAGCATGCCCAGGAGGTCAGTGCAGGGAGAAGGGCCGCTCACCCGGGGCCGAAACAGGGCCTCCATTGTCCGAGGCTGGCCCTGGCCAGCCTCACCCCTGCCCGCGGCAGGAAGCCCATTGAGCGGCCTGGCGCCTGGCGGGCAGGGAGTGGACCTGGCGCTGCTGTGCCTCCAGCTCTTGAGGTAGCAGAATGTTCCGATCAGCAGGTGCTCACCTGGCCCTGTAGCCTGGGGCCTCCTGCTGGACTGGCTTGCTGGGGACGAAGGGGTTAATGTGCTGGAGGCAGGGGTAGGGGGTGCCTGGAGGAGGAGGGGGAGAAACAAAGGGAGAAAGAAGGGGAGGGGCTGTTCTGGGGGCTGTGCTGGCTCTGGTTTCCTAGCAACAGCCCCCACGAGTCCCTGCCGCCAGGGGCCCGGTGGGATCCCCTGCCTGGTGGCCCCCTTTGGGTGGCTGTGGAGGGGGACTGCCCTCCACCAGTCCTGCCTGGGGATCCTGGACCCGGAGCATGCCCAGGAGGTCAGTGCAGGGAGAAGGGCCGCTCACCCGGGGCCGAAACAGGGCCTCCATTGTCCGAGGCTGGCCCTGGCCAGCCTCACCCCTGCCCGCGGCAGGAAGCCCATTGAGCGGCCTGGCGCCTGGCGGGCAGGGAGTGGACCTGGCGCTGCTGTGCCTCCAGCTCTTGAGGCTCCCGCCTGTCACCCCTGCCCTCAGCCACAGTCCGTCTCCATGACGCCCCGTCCACGCTGCCCTCCCGTGAGAGCCGCCCTGCGCCTCCCCGCCCGCAGCACAGGGACTCGGCTCAGAGCATCTGTCTCTCTGCCCCCGTTTCCTCGCCTGTTGTGGGAGCCCAGTTGGGCAGGGAGTCTGGTGCACGGCAGAGCTCAGGAGACACTCACGACGACCACTTCCAAGGCGATCGCTGTTTGATCTCATGGGTGGCGAGGGTCCCGGAGGTCAGGCCGGGCGTTGTGTTCAGGCAGCCTGGCCTCTGTGGAGCGATTGGCAGGATGGGGCAGTGGGAGCCCTGGGAAGGGGACTGAAGTCTGTGAAGGCCCCTTGGGCACTGGCAGACGTCTCTCCTCCTGGACCAGCGTCTGAAGGGTGACGAGAAGCAGAGGGTGAGTGCCTGCCTGGGTCTAGCCGGGAAGGCGAGCCGCAGGTTCAGTGTCTGGAGCTGGTCACCGTGGCCTCAGCGGAGCACGGTCCACGCGACTGATCGCGCTCTGTCTGGGGCTCTGAGCCCTGGACGTGTGCTTCTCTCTGTCGCCCTGCCTGTGTTTTCTCGCCTAAGCCCCTGTCTCTCCAGAGCCCCCGCGAGCCAGCGCCCTGCACGGTCTGCAGCTGGGGGGGCTGTGTGCGCCGTCCTCCCGGCGCTGGTCCTTCTGGGCAGAGGACCCTGGGGGGCAAAGGACCCCCAGGGGAGCGGAGGTCGCCAGCCGGGCCGTGGCCCCCTCCCGGGGCAGGGGCACCCCAGCCCCCGGGCTCCTTGGTGAGGTGCCCTGGGCAGATGCCGGTCCTCGGCTGTGTTCAGTGAGCGCGTCTCCACGGTGGCCTGTTTGCGGGTCCCGCTGCAGCCCCGAGAGGAAAGGAAGCGGCCAGCCTAGGCAGGGAGACAGTCCCGACGGGGCGGCAGGCGTCCCACGGTCGCCTGTGCTCCTTGGAATCAGCCTTTCTCTGGCGGCACACGGGAGCGCCCAGTTCAGGACCGCGAGCCGGCGCGCGGTGCTGCGGGCTTTCTGGCCACACCACACGGCACGTGGGGGCCTGGTTCCCTGACCCTCGGCCCCTGCCTTTGAAGCGTGGACTCTTAACCACCGGACCACCAGGGAAGTGCCCCCTGCAACAGGTCTTTTTAGTTTTCTTTAAAAAATTGCTGTGACTGTGCTGGTCTCCGCTGCTGCGTGCGGGCCTTCTCTGGTCGTGGTGGACTGGGGCACATCACTGCGGCCTCCAGGCGTGTCCTTGCCATGGCTTCTCTTGTCCTGCTGCGTGGGCTCGGGAGCTGTGGCTGAGTCGGGCTCGGGCGCGTGGGCTCAGGAGCTGTGGCTGAGTCGGGCTTGGTTGAGTGGGCTCAGGAGCTGTGGTGCAGCGGCTTAGTTGCCTCGAGGTATGTGGAATTTTCCTGGACTGGGGATCAAACCCGTGTCTCCTGCCTTGGCAGACAGACTCAACCACTGGACCTCCAGGGAAGTACCCTCTCCCCCTGCAACATGCACAGGTATTTTTTTAAACCAAGCTTGGGAAACACTGAGTAAGATGAGTCTGGGGAGGCCTTGCAGAGGAGCAGGGTCTGGGTTTTAAAGGTTGAGTAGGAGTTTGCTTATTGACTCTGAGAGATCTTCAGTTCAGTTCAGTCGCTCAGTTGTGTCCGACTCTTTGCGACCCCATGAATCACAGCATGCCAGGCCTCCCTGTCCATCACCAACTCCCGGAGTTCACTCAGACTCACGTCCATCGAGTCCGTGATGCCATCCAGCCATCTCATCCTCTGTCATCCCTTTCTCCTCCTGCCCCCAATCCCTCCCAGCACCAGAGTCTTTTCCAATGAGTCAACTCTTCGCATGAGGTGGCCAAAGTACTGCAGTTTCAGCTTCAGCATCATTCCTTCCAAAGAAATCTCAGGGCTGATCTTCAGAATGGACTGGTTGGATCTCCTTGCAGATCTCATGAGAGATCTTACTGGAGGGAATAAACAGACCGAGCAAAGACCCAGAGACACAGAACAAGTGGGCTCAGGGATGGGGCTGAAGCTGGAGTGCTCAGGCCAGGCCGGGGAGCTGCTGAGATGAGAGAGGTCGGCGGGGAGTTGGCAGGGGGTGGGGGGAGCGGGGAGCAGGGGGAGTTGGGTTTCATTTTGAGGTGACAGGGAAGAGCCTGAGGGTGTGTATTTCGGGACAGGCACTGTGATGGCAGAGTTGGGAGGGTGGGCTAAGCTCACAGCTGCCAAGGGCTGAAAGCGAGCATGGCCCCCAGAGGGTGTGGCTGCAGCAGGACCCCCACTGCCACGCCGGCCTCACCTCCGGTCCAGCACTTCCTTCCCGGCTTCCAGGAGATGGACCCGGTGCCTCTGAGGCCAGAGTTGCGGGGGCGGCCAGGCCAGAGCCTGGCCCTTGTTTGGCTCTGTAGGACGGGCTGGCGTCTCCCCTTCCTCTGGCGAGTCTGCAGCCCACCCTCCCCTCCCCAGCTGCACTCTCCCTCCAGCGTCCAGCCTTCCCGGTCGTCACCTCCTGGCCTGATTTGTGACGCTCAGAGAGGCTTGCTTGTGTGTTTCTCTCGGCCTCATTCGGGCTGGTGGACTGGAGTGGGAGGTGGGAGGTGGTCCAGTGCTACAGAACCCGCCTGCCAGTGCAGAGACGTTAGAGACCTGGGCTCCATCCCTGGGTCGGGAAGAGCCCCTGGAGGAGGGCCCGGCAACCCCCTCCAGTCTTCTGGCCTGGAGAGTCCCATGGACAGAGGAGCCTGGCGGGCTGCAGTCTGTGGGGTCGCAGAGTTGGACGCGACTGAGTGACTTGGCACGCATGGCCCGTCTCAAGAGCCAGTGAGGAGGCCCTAGTGCAGGCAGCCTGGAGGAGGATCCCGGTCGTCACCTCCTGGCCTGATTTGTGACGCTCAGAGAGGCTTGCTTGTGTGTTTCTCTCGGCCTCATTCGGGCTGGTGGACTGGAGTGGGAGGTGGGAGGTGGTCCAGTGCTACAGAACCCGCCTGCCAGTGCAGAGACGTTAGAGACCTGGGCTCCATCCCTGGGTCGGGAAGAGCCCCTGGAGGAGGGCCCGGCAACCCCCTCCAGTCTTCTGGCCTGGAGAGTCCCATGGACAGAGGAGCCTGGCGGGCTGCAGTCTGTGGGGTCGCAGAGTTGGACGCGACTGAGTGACTTGGCACGCATGGCCCGTCTCAAGAGCCAGTGAGGAGGCCCTAGTGCAGGCAGCCTGGAGGAGGATTTCCTGCTGGACCTCTGGGTTGGACGACCTTGAACTCCAGAGGAAGGGCAGACTGACAAGGCTTGGCTTAAATTAGAGCCTGGGAGCCACCTGCTGCGGCGAGCGGGGGCTGTTGAGGGTGGAGGCAAGTGTGAATCCGGCTGCTTTCGGGGTTCCGAAAAGTTCTTGACCTGCTTGGTGGGCACACCCAGAGCTGGGCTGGTCCTTTGCTTCTCTCTCTGCCTGAATGAGCTTGAGAAGCGCTGCTCGGGGGCTTCTCTGGCTAAGACTCCGAGTCCCCAATGCAGCGGGCCCAGCTTTGATCCCTGGTCAGGGAGCTGGATCCCACGTGCTGAAACTAAAGACCCTGGTGCTGCCACAGAGACCCGGTGCAGCCAATTAAGATATCAACAAACAAAAACAAGTGCTAAGGAAGCATGACCTGCTTCTGGCCGTTCTGTGTGGCGTCACAGAAAGAGCCGTGTGCAGGGGGCTCTGCCTGCCTGTCCAGTGCTGGCGGTCGTTTTGAGAGAGCGATGACGCCCAAGAGTAGAAAGTCTGCTCTAAGCCCCCACCGACGCGGAGGGCTGTGAACAGCACCATGACGATGGTGGCCAGGTGGGCCGAGAGCTACACCCACACGCACTGCAGCCCCGGGTTCAGGAGCACCGGGTCTCCGTGGGGTGGGCCGGGGGAGAGACTAGATTGTAACGGTGGCAGGTGGCGGAGCTGGGGTGTGAACTCTGACCTACCAACGGGTTCCACCCTTTCCGTGCCGCCTTGGAGCTACTTCTGTTCTGCTCTGACCCGTGATGTTATTTAGCCTTTCTAAAAATGAAAGTGCTTGGGGCATCCCTGGCAGCCCAGTGGTTAGGACTTTGGCTTCACGGTGGCAGCTGGGAGCCTGATCCCTGGTCAGGGAGCTCAGAGCCGAGATGCTCATGGCCAAAACACAAAATGTGAAAGAAGCAATATCGTAACAAATTCACTGGACTTTAAAAATGGTCCACATCAGAAAAAATCTTTAAAAAATGACAGCGCTTATCTTCATCTTTCCGCCTTGTGATGCTCACTGTAGAAGAGCTCGACAATTCAGAAAGATGGAAGGAGAGTGGGGAGGAGGCCTGTGGAGCCCTGCCGTCCTAGCGGACACTGCTCACGCCGCTCGGTGCGTTTCCCTCTGCCCCTCCCTCCCTGCGCTTTGGGAGCCCCTGGGAACCCCTGGGTGTGGGCCATCCGAGCCACTCTTGGTTTTCAGCTGACTTCCCTCCGCAGCCAGGCCGCCTCTCCTGCCAGAGACTGGCCCAGCAGGAAGGTTCTGGGTCGCTTTTCAGAGAAAGGCTCGTTTTAGGGGCATCACTGGCTCAGCCTCCCACCCTGAAGCTTCCAGGCCACGCGCAGCTCAGGAGAGACCTTTAAAAAAACTAAACAAGGAAGTAGCCAAGCAACCCCAGCTGCTTCTTCCACACGTTCACACCTGTGCCCCACTCCTGGCCCTGCCAGCCTGAGGCGTCCTCTGGGTGGGGGCTGTCCTGCCCACTTTACGGAGGTGTAGCCCGAAGCTCTGGGAGGCCACGGGGAGGCCTGGGGTCCACGGCGCGGATGAGGCGGAACCCCACCTGCAGGTGGGTCTGACTTCTCCCAGGTCCCTGCAGCTTGAAGCCCTAGGGTTCCCCCCAAGCCTCCTCCAGGGTCCTGGGCTGTGGGATCCAGACGCGTGGTCCCAGTCACTGGTCCCGTTTTGGTGGTGACATCAAGAACGGGCATCTTGGCACCGACCAAGCCTGCCAGGGCTCTGAGGCTGAGCTCAGGTGCTGCTGAGAGTCCCATGGGCGAGGCACCAGGACCCCAACTTTACAGACGAGGACACTGAGGCTCAGCTCACCTGCCAGTGGGGAAGACACTTCCAGCCTGGGTCCCAAGGCAGAGCTTGGTCACAGCCTGTGCCCTGGATGCTGATGACAGCCGAAGAACGGGGGTCCCACGGACCCTTCCAAGAGTGTTACCTGTATTTACTCTTAATCTTCTTCAGGACCCCACGAAGTCGGTCCTTTTTAATCCCCATTTTGCAGATGAATAAACTGAGGCCCACAGGTGGTGTTAAATAGCTCATCCGAGTATGATAGCCCCTGAGCAGTGGGGCCTAGGCGGTATCAGGTAGCTAGCCTTGAACTCTGTGCTGACTGCTGTGCCAGGAGGTCTCTCGCAGGGCCCCCAGCTGCTCTGAGCCTGCCCTCCTCACTCACTCACCCTGAGCCCTGGCACACACATGCAGAACGATCGCCACAGGCTCTGGGTGTGCTGGGGGCTTGGTGGCGTGTGTCCTTGCCGGGGGAAGAGAGAGGTGAAAGTAGATGTCTGTTTGGCTACTCGAGTTAATTGTTGCGCCTTGGGCTGTGTGCTAGGTTGCTTCCATCGTGTCCGACTGCGACCTTATAGATGGTAGCCCACCAGGCTCCTCTGCCCCTGGACTTTCCCCGGCAAGAACACTGGAGTGGGTTGCTGTTTCCTCCTCCAGGGCATCTTCCCGACCCAGGGATCGAGCCCACATCTCTTAAATCTTCCCCAGCCCTTTGCTGAGAGTTTTCAGCGTGGGACTGCAAGACACAGTCATGCATTTTGTGGAAAGCAATCAGCTTTTAATCAGAATGGAAAGTGCAATTCTCGCCCAGCCCATCCCGCCTAGGAGGGTGCCCCACAGGTTCACGCATCTGTGACTCAAGGCCAGGTGTGTGGAGGACGGTTTATAGCATCAAAGCCTGGAAACAACCTCGGCGTCCACTCGGATTATGTCAATCATGGGAGACACTGCCCCCAGCACTCTGCAGGCATTAAAACGCGAGACTGATGTCTATGCGCTGTGCTGTTCTGAAATGACCTTGGAGCTTCTCCAGCAGAAACAGTGGTGGCTAGGGCTCCCCGGGTGACGCAGCGGTTGAGTCTGCTGTCCCCCTGCGGGGGTTGCGGGTTCGATCCCTGGTTGGGGGGCTCCTGATAGCCCCCACATACTGCACGTAGCCAAAACGGAGGAGCTGCTGAGTGACGTAAACCAGACAGGGAAAGACAGATCCGTAATGTCACTCATGTGAAATCTTAAGAAACTGACACAATGAATTTTTTTATGAAACAGACGTAGACGGCAAACTTATAATCATCAAAGGGGAACGCGGGGGTGGACGGCTAGATCAGGGCTTTGAGACTGACGCACTGCTGTGTGTAAAGGGGCTTCCCCGGTGGCTCAGGGGCAAGGAGTCCGCCTACGAGCAGAGGACAATGCAAGAGATGCTGGTTCGATCCCCGGGTAGGGAAGATGCCCCGGAGGAGGAAACAGCGACCCACTCCAGTACTCTTTCTTGCCTGGAGAGTCTCATGGACAGAGGAGCCTGGTGGGTTCCAGTCCGTGGATCGCCAAGAGTTGGACGCGACTGAATTGACTTAGTATGCACGCACGTGTACTAAACACATAAGCAATCTGTATGGCACAGGGACCCATTCGATGTCGTGTAAAAACCTAGAGTGGAAAAGAATCTGAAAACGAGTAGATATGTGTGTGTGTGTACCCACACATATGCCTGAGTCGCTTTGCTGCACACGGAGCATTGTGAGTAGACCGTGTGTGTGCTGGGTTGCTGCAGTCGTGTCCGACTCTCTGCGGCCCTATGGAAGGTAGCCCGCCAGGCTCCTCTGTCCGTGGGATTCTCCAGGCAAGAGCACTGGAGTGGGCTGCCGTTTCCTCCTCCAGGGCATCTTCCCGACTCGGGGATCGAGCCTGCATCTCTTAAGTCTCCTGCATTAGCAGGCAGCTTCTTTACCCCTAGTGACTCCCAAGAAGCCGTAAATAAACTATACTTCAGTTCTGAAAAGGTGGTTGTCCCACAGGGAAGGTACAGTGTGCTTCCTTCTGTATAAAGCGAGGCATCTCCACAGATGAGCAGGCTGCTGCACACACGGCATGGTTCCGGAAGGATTCACAGGAGCGTGTAACGGCGGTCACTCCTGGAGAGTCTGAGAGACTGACTTTCATTGTACGGCCTCAGCCTCTGTGTTCTTTGGACTTTGAGAGACAGTGGAGCACGGTGGTTATATAATGAGCACACGCGGGGGTCCACGGACCAGGTTCGTGCCCTGGCTCTCCCGGTCACTAGCTGTGTGTTCTTGGGCTACTTTACTGATCCCCTCTGGGCCTCACTTTCGTCCTAATTTGGATGAATAGATATTAATATTTGTAAAGTGCTCAGAATAAGGTCTGACGTATAGTAGGCACTGCATAGATGTTTGCTATTGTTAATCAATTGCTATTTACATGCATTCTATTTTTATTTAGGAAGCCAGCTATTGTAAACAGAGGCTTTAGGATTGGAAAGGAAAGCAGGCAGGCAGCCAGTCTACAGCAGGCATTGATTAGAAAGGAGGGTTTGGAGCTTTCCCTCCAGGGGCAAGCCCCTCCTCCACAGGGACGTCTAGACGAAGTGCCCCCGGCTCATTCTCAGGGGTGCAGAGGGGGAGTGGGGAGAGCTCGGGCGGGGCGCACCTGGCAAGGTTGCTCCAGGGCCCAGGAAGCCCAGAGGAGGCCCTGGCGGCTCGGTGGCAGCTCCTCCACCGCCAGGCCTGGAGATGCTGCCCCCTGCTCCGAGCACTTCGGGTCCGCCCTGATCTGGAGCCACCTGCGTCCACGAAGCCCTTCCCTTCCCTCACACCCACGTGCCAGCCTGCCGAGCTCGGGGGCGGCCCAGGAGGAGACAAGAGAGTGGACGGCCTTTGGTGGGGCCTGTGGGGCGGGGGTGGCCCCAGGGCACCCGTGGTGACAGGGCAGCCAGGAGCAGGAAGCGTCCGGTCCGCGCCCGTGACCCTTCAGGCTGATCCGGTTCTGGAACGCGGGGGCTGAGCATGATCCTGGCGTCCGAGGCTGGAGCTCCCCTGCCGGCCAGAGGGGCCACCTGCGAGCCCAGCTAGGCGGCGTGGGCTGGGCACAGGGAGGCCTGGGCCGGGCGGTGGGTGGCCGTCCTGCAGCTGCTGGTCTCTCTGCGGGTTAATGATTCACCTGCTCGCGCCGTCCTGGGCTCCCGAAGCTGCTGGGAAATGGGCTGAGAGCGGCCGGCTGGCGTGCACCCGTCGGTCGCGAGCCAGTGACCCCTCTCTGTGGCTGGAACTTCGGCCTTGAACGCCCTCTAATCAGATTCCTGGCCTTCTTCTCACAGGCGAGCGGCTGGACAGTGCTGGTCTGAGCTGGGCCCCGGCTGATGGCTTCCTCCCGCCCTCCGCAGGCTGCCGCAGGTACGGTCCTCGTGTCCGGCGTCTGCCCAGGGCCTCTGACCCTGGGTGTGAATCTGGCCCTGCTGGCAGCTGGCCTCTGCAACAGGGAAATAATAGGAAGTGGGCTCTGGGCAGGGATTGGAGACTCTTTGCCTGTCCACCTGACGGCCCCTGCGGAGATGAGCAGAACCTGGGACTGCGGCGTCCTCAGGGGTAAAACTAAGAACAGAGTAGGAGGTAGGGGCTGGGGGTGCTGCCCATCCATTTCCATCTGCTGAGGTTCCAAAGCCGGGCTGTCTGGCCGTGGTGGGGTGGCCAGAGTTGGGAAAAAAAAAAAAAAAAAAGGAAAAATCCATACTTATGCTGAAAAAATATTTTTCATAGAAATTCAGTTTGATGTCCTGTATTTTCACGTGGCGATCCTAACACTGGGGCCTCGGACAGTGCTGGTAGACCTGGGCCCCGGAGGAGCTGGCTCGAGGTTGTCTGTCCCGCTGGGCCCAGCCTCCTTCCCGTCCTCTTGTTCTTCCTGGGGGACGGCCGACGGCAGAATGGTAACGAGCAAGGGCTGCTTCTCGAGTCCAACCAGCCCAGTGGCTTGGTGTCTCTCTGGCTGTCTCATCACCCACAAGCGTGCTGTTAATAATGACAGCCTCTCCCATGTGATTGCAGGGTTTAGGGACAGGTGGGGCTCCAGGGTGTGCTAATCAATGGCTCACTGCCTGGGAAATGTCATCACTGGGGCGTTGGCAGGACCGGCTGGCCATGCTCCGCTCTGAGCCCCGGGGCCGAGCCCAGGAGGGATCTCTTCCCCCTGAACCTCCGTGTCCTTCTCCACAGGGTAGGGGACCAGCACGGTGGGCCCGCCTCCTCCATAGCGTGGGCTGGCTTCCTGGGTCCCGGCCCCCTGGACTCGCTGGGGGCTCACGGGTGGGCTCTGCGGGAAAGGGGAATGTCCAGGAACGGCACAGGCGTGTGTGGCTCCGTCCAGTCCTGCCGTCTGTCTGTCTGGGTGGGGAGAGCTCCGTTCAGCTCTCAGGCACCCAGGGATGGGCTGACTTTCCTTCTGATAAGGCGCCACGGCCAGTTGCCTGGGTCTCAGGATCCTGGGAGAGAAGGCAATGGCACCCCTCTCCAGTACTCTTGCCTGGAAAATCCCATGGGCGGAGGAGCCTGCTAGGCTGCAGTCCATGGGGTTGCGAAGAGTCGGACACGACTGAGCGACTTCACTTTTACTTCTCACTTTCATGCATTGGAGAAGGAAATGGCAACCCACTCCAGTGTTCTTGCCTGGAGAATCCCAGGGACAGGGGAGCCTGGTGGGCTGCCGTCTATGGGGTCGCACAGAGTCAGACGTGACTGAAGCGACTTAGCAGCAGCAGCAGCAGCAGGATCCTGGGAGCAGAGTCTGGGGAAAAGGGCGTTTCCTGATTCATGGCCGTGGCTTTGGGTTCCGGGATGTCCCTGCTCTCCATCATCAGCACCCTGCACCCTTTCTCCTCCACATGCAAACTGAGAGCAGAATTACTTTATGATGAAATCAATTCAGTTTCATTAAGCAAACATTTGATGGGTGTACCTGATGTTGCAGGCTGAGATCTGGTTGATATCTGATATCTTGGCCACTCTTTCCGATTCTCTGAGTGCTTCTTCTCAAATAAATTCAACCCCCCCCCCCACCTCCTTGCAGCCGTGTTCTCACCCCGTCATCCTTAGTCGCGTCTTCGCTTTGACTGGGCCACTCACTGTTGCTCTCCGCTCCTGCTGTGGCCCCGGCCGCCGCCCAACCTGAGCCTGTCAGGCCCTTGCTCACCCTTTCAGGCCCTGTGCAGGGCAGCCTGGGGCCAGAGCTGTGCCCCAGGCCCTGGCAAGCTCAAGCCCCTCCTCTGCTTAGCACTGACTCACTCTTTGGGGTTTTACGTTTTTCTCTGGTCAGACCTGCCTGCCTCGCCCTGCAGTGAACTCCTTGACATTGAGGGACCATGTGTTACTTTCGCTTCAGTCTTCTGGCCCAGGGGCTCCTGGGAACAGTTCACTGGATACTGTGCAATCTATACGGTGTGACCAGTCCATCCTGAAGGAGACCAGTCCTGAGTGTTCACTGGAGGGACTGATGCTGACGCTGAAGCTCCAGTACTTCGTCCACCTGATGCGAAGAACTGACTCACTGGAAAAGACCCTGATGCTGGGAAAGATTGAAGGCAGGAGGAGAAGGGGACAACAGAGGATGAGATGGTTGGATGGCATCACCAACTCGATGGACAGGGGTTTGGGTGGACTCCGGGAGTTGGTGATGGCCAGGGAGGCCTGGCGTGCTGCGGTTCATGGGGCTGCAAAGAGTCGGACACGACTGAGCGACTGAGCTGATAGATTGCTGGGCTGACCGAAGCTATTTGTATATTTATTTTTCATTTAGCATTTACCTGGCTGCGTCGGGTCTTGTTGCTGCGCGCGGGCTCTCGGTCGTGTCAGGCAGGAGCTTCTGTTGTGACGCGTGGACCCCCAGTTGTGGCGCTGGGCTCGGGCGCGTGGCGCGCGGGCCGAGCTGCTCTGCAGCGTGTGGGAGCTGAGCCCCCTGACCGGTTCCCTGCATCGGCTGCGTTGCAGTGTGGATCCTTAACCACCGGACCACGAGGGAAGTCCCGCTGTCTGTACTCAGCTGGCTCGGTAAAGAATCAGCCTGCCAATGCAGGAGACCCAGGAGATGCTGCTTCAACCTCTGGGTGAGGACGATCCCCTGGAGGAGGGATGGCAGCCCACTCCAGTTTTCTTGCCTGGAGAATCCCTTGGACAGAGGAGCCTGGGGGGCCACAATCCGTAGGGTCACAAAGAGTCAGACACGACTTAGCAACTCACCACAGCAACAAGAAAGAGAGAAAATAGAAAAGTAACCCAAGTCCCTGGACACAGCCTGGGGCTGCGCCGCCTGGGGCTGGGCCTGGTCTGTGGATGGGGAGGCGGCCTCCATCCCACCTGGGGTCAGGGCCTGGGCTGTGTGACTCAAAGCGATAATAGTAGTCATCACGATAATGACTGGGGCTTCCCCGACGGCTCAGTGAGTAAAGAACCCGCCTGCCATGCAGGAGACCCAGGAGATGCTGCTTCAACCTCTGGGTGAGGACGATCCCCTGGAGGAGGAAATGGCAACTCACTCCAGTGTTCTTGCCTGGAGAATCCCACGACAGAGGAGCGTGGAGGCCTACAGTCCAGAGGGTCGACAGACGCAGACACGCCTGAGTGGGTGGTGGTGGTGACGACACAGCGACAGTGATGATGGGCAGAGCCGCCGTCGTGAGAGCAGCTCGCGCCAGCCTGCGAGCCCCGGGCTTCCGGGCTGCCCTAGTGTGGGCCAGCCCACCCCTCCTCCCGGCGCCCTGTCAGGCAGCCACTCTTGCTGTTCGCATTTGACGACTGAGGGTGAGATGACGCGGCACTCACCCAGCAGCCAGTGTCTGGGAGAGCTGGGGTCTGAGCCCAGGCTAGTCACTGCAGTGAGCAGGCTGCGTGCAGAGGGAACCCTCCCACCGTTTGCCCAGCGGACTCAAGTGGGCAGGACTGTGGGCCCTGCAGCCTCCTTGGTCAGGACAGGTCTGACTCTGGTAGCCCCGAAATAGTAGTGGGCAGGGACTTCATGGTCACTCATTCCAGTATTTTTAAAAATAACGTTTTGTATTTATTTGCTTTTGGCTCTGCTGGATCTTCATGGCTGTGCGGGCTTTCCTCTAGTTAAGGCGAGCCGAGGCCACCCCCAAGTTTTGGCGTGTGGGCATCTCAGTTTTTTATTTAATTTTATTTATTTCTTTATTATGGCTGTGCTGGTCTTCCTTGCTGTGCGGGCTTTTCTCCAGTTAAGGCACTGGCTTCTCCCTGCAGTGGCTCTCTTCTTGCGGAGCACAGGCCCTGTCGAGCTTCAGCAGTTGTAGCTGCAGAGGCTCCATTGCTCTGTGGCATCTTCCCAGGCCAGCGGTCGAGCCCATGTCCCCCGCATTGGCAGGCGGATTCTCAACCACGGGGCCGCCGGAGGTGTCCTGGGCTCCTGGTCGCGGCGGCTCCTCTGGCTGTGGGGCACCGGCTCCGGGGCGCTCAGCAGCACGTCAGCAGTTGCTGAGCAAGGGCTCAGTGACTGGGGCCCCCGGACTTCCGAGCACAGGCTCAGTAGCTCCACGGCACGTGGGATCTCCCTGCACCAGGGACTGAACCAGCGTCTCCTGCACTGGCAGGCAGGTTCTTCATCACTGAGCCATCGGGAAGCCATTTCCAGTATTTTTTAAATCGTTTAAAATCGCAGCCCACAAACCTGCCGATAGGAGCGTGCATGAGTGTTCACCAGGTCCTTGTTCCGTGCCTGTCATGTGCTGGGCACAGTACCAGATGCTGGGAGTACACAGTGAGTGAAACACCCGCCCTCAGGAGGCGTGCGCTCTAGCAGAGGAGACAGACAGAAAGACGGGGAAAAGTACAGCCTGCCACGTGCTGATAAGGGCTGCAGAGATGAGTAAAGCAGGCAAGGCGCATCAGGAGCCCCAGGTGTCACTGTGGGCAGTTCTGGTCCGGAAGCCTGGGTGGGAGGTGACAGGTGGTAAATAGACCTGGAGGCCCCCGAGGGCGGGAGACGCTCCCCGGGGCAAGGGCAGCCTGGACCCCAGGACTGAGGTGCAAAGGTCCCGACGCAGTAGCAGAGCGGCCGCTTGCGTGGCCCAGCAAGGAGGGCCACACGGCTGCAGGGGAGTGAGCAGGGGCGAGCGAGAGCAGGGTCTGCGCTGCACGCTGCAGGTATGCCTGAGCCGCATGCACAAATCCAGAACGGAAGGGTTGACAGCAGCCTCCAGGGTAAAACCACATGTGACTTTGTTAACAGTGTGGCGGTGGCTGAGTCGTCAGCTCAGGCCTGGGCCTTGCACGCGGGTGGGCTGTAGCCCGCTGGGCTCCTCTGGGTGCAGCTCCAGGCGAGAGTCCTGGGGTAGGCTTGTCATTTCCTCCTGCAGGGGTCTTTCCAACCCGGGGATTGAACTCAGGTCTCTTGTACTCAGGCGGGTCTCTGGCGTTGCAGGCGGATTCTTTACCGGCTGAGCCACTGGGGAAGCCTAGTAGTATTATAAAATTTTAAAAAAGATCTTTAGTGAGCGGTTCACAAAGCAAAAAGCTTTCCGGGAGCGCCCTAATGGATTTTATGGCCCACCAGTGGGTTGAGAACCGTTTGAAGGTTACTGATCTGGCCTCTGGCGCAGCCTCTGGATCTCCTCCTGAATTCAGCATCCCAGGCCAAGAGTGCAGGGGCTGAAGAGAGACCTCCAGGAGGCCTCTGGGCTGAGCGGGGAGTGGGAACCAGGGCAGATCAGGCCTCACACCTGGCTCCCCACTTTCAGCTGGTGACTGGGTGCTTCGCCTCTCCTCGAGAAATCTCTGTGGCCTCGTGTAAAGCGGGGCTGGCTTGGAGGCTTCGGCAAGAGTCGCGTGGACTCATTGCAGGCCCTGAATGTCTCTTGTCCACCGCGGGGGGAGGAGCTCGTGCCCCTGGCCACGTCATCACCCGGAGGAGTCCACCCCAACGACCTGGGCCTGAGGGCCCTCCCAGCTCCCAGGAGCAGGGGCTGCATCCCTGCCTGCTTGGCCTTGTTTTGGTCATCACCCCCGGGAGTCAGGGAGGTGGGGTGAGCTCCGGCTTTCTACTGTGCCCACACAGCGGAGGAAGGGGCTGCTGCTTTTTCTTCTTTAAGATGTTTTTTGATGTGGACCATTTTTCAAAATGTTTTCATTGAATTTGTTACAATATTGCTTCTACGTTTTTATGTCCCACCCCCTTTGGTCACATGGCGGGTAGCGTACTAGCTCCCTGAGCAGGCATCGAACCCACACCTCCTGCACTGGAAGGCAAAGTCTCAGCCACTGGACCGCCAGGAAGTCCCCGAAGGGCCTTCTTGATTTTGTACACTTGCACCTAAAACGTTCTGCTCTGGAAACCCCCCAGTCACTGTGGATTTTTGGATTTTTCTGGTCAGAGAGACTACCAGAATCAGATACGCCCGTCTGTCCATCCGCTGGTCTGTCCACTCGCCTCTCTGCTCCATCCACCTCCCCACCCACTCGCTCCTCAAGGCATCTGTGGACAGTCCTGTCCTCAAGGATCTCGGGCTGGGAGGGGGCAGAAAGTACAACAGGTGTCATTGTGTAACACATACCGGGCAGTGTGCCAAGAGCTGTATCTACCCGGGCGGTTCTCCACTGGGGGCAGTTTCGTCCCCCAGGGGACATTTGGCTGGCAATGTCTGCAGACACTTTTGGTTGTCACAGCTGGAGGGCAGAGGCCAGAAAGGCCAGTACGTCCTGTAGTGGCCCCAACACAGAGACCTCGCAGCCTGGACAGGAGGCTGAGAAACCCTGACCTGCATCTTGGGTTACACTCACGCCAGCCTTATGAGGGAGGTGCCCTTTCATCCTCTGCTCTACAGAGGAAGAGACGAAGGTTCAGAGAGGTGAAAAGCACTTGGACAGGACCCGGCGGGCCCAAACCTCATGCCCTGAGCTGTGTGACAGGGGTTGGGAGCGGGCTGCTCAGGGCAGCCCAGGGAGTGGTGATCAGCTTTAGACTTAAACCAGCCCCTCTGTCCTTGGGTTTTAGAGTGCGTTTGGACGAGGTAGCTTGTTCAGTCCCTAAGTCATGTCCGAGGTTTGGACGAGCCAGGGAGATGGGCTAAATGAACACTTGAGGTTCTGTTTGGTGTCAGATTCCAGGAAAGAAGTCTTCCAAAGAAGAGGACTGGAGACCTCAGCCGGATGAAATGGGTGGGAAGGCGAGGGCTTGCAATGCCCTTGAGGATGGAGCGTCCATTTCTTCACCCGTTTAATGAAAGTTTCTGAGTTATACCTGTTAGTTGCTCAGTCGTGTCCGACTCTTTGTGACCCCGTGGACTGTAGCCCGCCAGGCTTCTCTGTCTGTGGAGTTTCCAGGCAGGAATACTGGAGTGGGTTGCCGTTTCCTTCTTCCAGGGATCTTCACAACCCAGGGATCAAACCCGGGTCTCCCACACTGTGGGCAGATTCTTTACCGTCTGAGCCACCTGGGAAGCCCCCAATTCTACTTGTTGACTAAGAAAAAATGCACAACCTAAAAACTGAGAATTATATCTTACTTGGAGGACTTACTGAGGACTGAGACCCTGCAGGACGCTCTCAGGTAGCTCTGAGGATCTGCAGAGAACAGTGAGGAGCCAGGATACATGGGAGTGTTCGCAACAAAGACCAGAGAGTGAGACCCTCAGAAGATCACTGTTCAAGAAAACCAGGCCCCTCAGGTTGATGATTGTAGCGCTTTTCAGTGTGGAGGGATGCAAGAGGCTGGGCTCGTGGACATCATTTCTTTGGAGTGCGCTTCAGCTCTCTACAGCCGTGTCCTGTGCTTTCCCCCGAATCCCCCCAGGTGCGCCATCAGGGTGCCGCGCGTTTGATGCCCTGATGGCTGTCACACCCTTTGTTTGCCGACCTGGCTGGTGACGTTCTACGTACCCCAGGCCGGGACCTGTCCCTTTCAGAGGGCAGAACAAACCGTCACACATGTCACAGGAGCAGATGAAGAAAAGAGGAGGCAGAGACAGAGCAGGGATGTGGGCAGGGGCCGTCCCTGCCTGAGCTGAGCTTTGAGGGACGACGAGGCAGACCTGGCCCTGAAGGGGATCTCCCAGGAGGGAGAAGCAGGCTCTGGGGCCAGGAAGCCCTCCAGGCTGGGAGCGCGGCCCCCAGCCCCGTCGCAGCTGGCCTGTGCCCTGGTACCCCAAACTGGCGGTCTTCAGGCTCCAGACACTTCCAGACAGCTGCTCCCTGCCCCGTGCATGCAAAACACAGCTCAGGGTGCCCAGCAAGCCTCTGTGCTCATTTGCACGTATGCAAAATGCACAGATGGAAACGCACACGTGGAAATACACCCAAAGGTGTGTGCCCAACCCCCCGCCCCAGGCAGATGCATTTATAACCCCTGCTTGCTTGCAAAATAGGGAAATAGAAAACAAGACAGTCAAAGGCTCCCTTGCATTCGAGCCCAGATGCACTCACCTCGGAGGGAAGCTTGTCCCTGCCCTCTGCCGACTGCCTGTCTGTTTAGAGTCCCAACCCAACCCCGGGCCCCTCAGGGGACAGGAGAGCCCCTGGCCCTCATGTGGGTTTGATCTCGTCCCTGGGACCTGCCCTCACTTGGACCTCAGCTGCTGCCCACTTGCAGCCGTCTCTCTGGACCAAACACAAACGCGGAGACCCTGCCACGGGCTAACTCCTCCTTCCTTCCAGGAGATCAACTTCTTCCTGGAGGCCCAGGCCCCTCCCCCGAGGCGGAAGACGACCCTGGCGAGGCCTTTGAGTTTGACGACAGTGAGGATGAGGAGGACACCAATGCCGGCCCGGGCGTCCCAGGCGCAGCGCAGGAGCCGGAGGCAGACACACCCCTGATCCACTTGGACTCCGCCCCCGTCGCCGGTAAGGTGCTCTGGGAGCCCGATGTCTTCACGGCTCAGGGTCTGCAGGACTCCAGGGGGCTCAGGGCCGCCTGGAAGCTTCCAGCTCCCCGTGATGCTGCCTGGCGCTGTCCCCAGGACGTGGGGACCAAAGAGCGACTGCTGGGCGGGAGCTGCGTCCCGCCGCCTCCCTTGGGCCCTGGAGATTCCTAGCGTGTCTGCAGCATCTGGTGCGCTCTCACATGTCGTAAATGGAAGCGACTGGCCGTTGCTTGTGCTTCGGGGACAGTTACTGCCCAGGGCTTGTTTCTCCCAAGCTCCCCCTCCCTGCAGCTCCTTCCAGGGAGTCACCCCAGCCGGAGCAGCCTCTCCCAGAGCCCTGTGGGCGGGAAGGCCCCGATAAGACCCGTGTGAAACAGCAGCCTCTGTCCTCAGGAGGGACTGGGGACTAGACCAGCAGGAACTTCCTGCAGGATTGGGGGCAAGGAGCTCCTTGGGGAGCTGAGGGTGGGGGCAGGCAAAGGCTGGCAGGGGGACCAGTTCTGG
>SJXQ01006631.1:155039-165686 GCA_006408695.1 Aepyceros melampus
TACCATCTGGGCACAGCCGGCTCCCTGCCCCACACCCAGAGTCTGCCGAGGCCTCCGTGGAATCGGCCACAGGCCTCGCCCTTATCGCTGATCCCTGGGAGTCATGCTGGGAGCCAGGACAGACGTGTGCTCAGGGCCCACCGCTGCCCCCAGCCAGCTTGAGAGCAGCCCTCAGGGCCAGCAGGCCTCAGCTTGACTTGCCCCTGAGTTTCCACTGGACAGACTGACCCGGAGCTTGTCTGGGAGGATGCTGGCTGGGCTGGGGGCAGCAGCTGGGAAGGGCCCCAGGGCCAGGGAAACAGCAGGTGTGGCGGGCTGGCCCAGAGCTGGTGGTGACAGGGCCTCGCAGACGGCCACCGCAGAGGCTGGGAGTGGCCTGTGCTGAGCCAGGGGCCAGGGCTTCTGCCTGGTGAGGCTGAGCAGAGGGCAGTCACTCCAGCCAGCACCTCAGAGGCCACAGGGTTCCACCCCAGCGGCCTGGTCCCTGACTCCACACAGGCTGCCCAGCGACCACCTCGCTCCTGCTCCCCTTAGCCAGGCTCACGGGCCAGTCCTAGAGTCCAGATGGGTGGCCGTAACGGGATGCTCACAGCAACACGACCAGCGGCAGCAGCAACAGTGCTCAGGGGCTGCACTCCGCCAGGAGCCCTGCACTGAGCTGGGCGCCGAGGGCTTTACATAATCGGGACCTCACTGTCCCCATTTTACAGATGCAGAAACTGAGGTTTGTTTGGCAGGGTAAAGTGGCTGTCCCACGGTCAGACCGGGGGTCACGTCAGGTTGGACTCAGTTCAGAGCCTCGCTGCGTGTAACGGGGGAGAGGTGGTTTCAGAGGCGGCCAGGGTCCCGGCTCAGCCGCTGTGGGGTCACAGCAGGTCTCTCTGCCTTGCGGAGCCTCTGGTCCCTCTGTGGTGTGGGCAGTGGTTCCCGGCTCCAGGTAAATACTGTCAGGAAGATGCCTTGCTTAGGCCTGGGTCATCCGTGAGGAAAAGAGACGCCTTTCTAACCTGCCCCCCAGGGTGTGGGTAAGGGCTTGGGGGACCTCTGTCATGGGTCCTCCCTCGCTCCCTCCCTCCCTTCTTTCCTTTTTTAATTTTTTAGCTTCAGTTTCGTTGTCTCTTATAGTGTTTAGCCATTACATGAGGTAAATCTATTTTAATTACAGTAAAAATTTCTCAGTATCCCAGAAATATTTCCACATCTGTGCTGATAGCTAAGTTATTCCATGTTAGTGGAACAATGGGAAAAAAATGGATAACCTTATAGGCCTTTTTCATCTTCTCAGTAAAGTCTGGGGTGGGGTGGAGCAAAGTAGAGAAAGAGTTGAGTGTGTCCAGCGGCCAGGGGCAGGCTTTGCAGACTGACCTGCTGCGGGTGGAAAGCCAGCAGCCCCTGCTGCACAGCTGCCACCTCCCTGCGGGTTTAAAACGCGTCTTCAAGTCCAGTGACTGACTTGTTCTTAGCAGTTCAGTTCAGTCGCTCAGTC
The DNA here is from genome assembly GCA_006408695.1 of Aepyceros melampus. Taxonomy (NCBI): domain Eukaryota; kingdom Metazoa; phylum Chordata; class Mammalia; order Artiodactyla; family Bovidae; genus Aepyceros; species Aepyceros melampus. Next base: position 156,526 of record SJXQ01006631.1, read on the forward strand.
GTGTCTGACTCTTTGCGACCCCATGAATTGAAGCACGCCAGGCCTCCCTGTCCATCACCAACTCCCGGAGTTCACTCAGACTTGCGTCCATGGAGTCAGTGATGCCATCCAGCCATCTCATCCTCTGTCATCCCCTTCTTCTCCTGCCCCCAATCCCTCCCAGCATCAGAGTCTTTTCCAATGAGTCAACTCTTCGCATGAGGTGGCCAAAGTACTGGAGTTTCAGCTTTAGCATCAGTCCTTCCAAAGAAATCCCAGGGTTGATCTCCTTCAGGATGGACAGGTTGGATCTCCTTGCAGTCCCAGGGACTCTCAAGAGTCTTCTCCAACACCACAGTTCAAAAGCATCAATTCTTCGGCGCTCAGCCTTCTTTACAGTCCAACTCTCACATCCATACATGACTACAGGAAAAACCATAGCCTTAAAAAAGAACTTCCTTGGTGGCTCAGACCGTAAAAGATGTGCCTGCAATACAGGAGACCCGGTTTCAATCCCGAGGTCAGGAAGATCCCTTGGAGAAGGGAATGGCAACCCACTCCAGTGTTCCTGCCTGGGAAGTCTATGGACAGAGGAGCCTGACCGGCTACAGTCCATGGGGTTGCAAAGAGGTGGACACGACTGAGTGACTAACATGCTTTCAAGACACTTAAAGAAGAAAGGGCGCTCATTATCCTGAGGATGACTGCAGACAGGTAACCGGAGTCCCTGGGGGTTAAACGACCAGCTTCAGGTCACTCTGCCGAGAGGCCCAGAGCCAGAACCTGGGTCACAGCCGTCTCACGGGCTAGCCGGGTGGCCTTCCGCTGCTCCAGCTTCTGTTTCCCTGTCTGTACGACGAGGGCCTGAGATCGACGAGGGCCTGAGATCGGAGCTGAGCTCGTGGGGCCAGATAAGAGCCCAGAGTCAGGCCCCACCAGCTGCGTGACCAGGCGCTCCAGCCCCACCTCTCAGGGCAAGCGCAGGTCTGCACCCGAGCCGGTGAGGACAGCACCCCAGGGCCCCCAGGTGTTGCAGGACGGGCCTCCTCCCCACGGGTCTGGCCCTTCCTAACACCAGGAGCCGCAGGTGTGACAGCCTTGGGTCCTGCGGGCCGACAGGCCCGAAGCCCAGAGGAGCCAGCCCCGGGTGGAGGGGGCCTTCACATCCACCCCACACTGTGTCCTGGCAGAAGAGCAGAGCAGGATTCTTATATTCTTTATTACAGATATTTTTAAAAGGCTTTTAGGTATTTTTTTCTTCCCCCACACCACCAAATGAAATAATTGCGTAATTACTAATGAATTTGTTCCTCCTCTTAAGTGTGGTCTTTTTTAAGGGCATGTTAAAAATTCATCGCGCTTCCTTCCCCCGGACCCTTTTCCTCCACTCGCCTCCCCGACTGGTATTAATGCAGTTTTGAACCTAAACTCCCTCCTCCTCTTAACTAGACAGGTCATTAATAAAATGTTCTCCCAGAGCCTGAGCTTTTTAAAGTTGTATATCTCCAGATAGATGGCTTGGGTGAGTTGAGCACTGCCGCATTAAGTCTCTGTGATAAAATATTTATCCACCATTAGACTTTTTTTTCCCCTTTCGGACTGTTTTGGAGTGCCTTACTCTTTTCCTCGAGGCAAAGCGGGAGGAGGAAGGGCCCGGAACGAGGTCTGCAGATGAAGTCATTTCTCCGTTCCGGCGCCTCTTGTGGTTTCTCGCCGCCTTCCTCTCACTTGCCGGCTGTCTGTGGTCCGGGGGCGCGGGGGAGGGAAGGGCATCAGGAAATGGCCCCTTGCTGGTCCTGAGGTCCCCGGGCCCTGGAAAAGGCAGGGAGGCACGTAGGATGGCAGCACCTGCCACGGCTCCTCCTCTTGGCTTTGGTTTTTCCTGGATTTCTGGCTCTGATGGAGCTGATCTTAAAACATTCGGGTCTAGGTCCTTTTAATAATCGCATTTTCCTAATAGCCTCCATTTATTGATTGTATATTAAGGGGTAAGAGCTGTGCTCAACTGTGTGTGTCTGTATTATGGTGTGTGGGTATGTATGTGTGTATTTCTATACACACACTGTGTATTATATACATCTATAGAATTTCTAATAGTCATAAACTTGCGCAGGGGAGGTGTGTTGAGCGACGGTAGAAAGTGGCTTATCGATTCACGCAGCTGGTAAGAGACGTCAGCGCCCACATCCTTGTTCACTTCTCTGCTCTCATTCATTCATCCTCTCATTTAATCACAGGTCCTTCTGAAAAGCATTTATTGAGGTATAGTTGATTTACACTATTATAGAAGTTGCAACGTAGCGTTCCTTCTCCAGGGGATCTTCCCGACCCAGGAATCGAACCCAGGTCTCCCGCGTTGCAGGCAGACGCTTTACCGTCTGAGCCACCAGGGAAGCTTCCTGAAGGGCCGTAGGCCTTCACAGTCGCTGTGAAACGTTGGCTGTATCCCGCGTGCTGTGCGATATGCCCTTGCAGTGTGTTTGTTTGCTTCCAGGAGCTTGTGCGGGCTCACCCCCCACCTCTCTCCTGCCCCTCCCGCCTTCGCTCTCCCCACTGGTGACCACTGGCCGTTCTCTGGATCTGAGTTTGCAGATCCTCTTCACGTGTCCGCCAGGAGCCAGGGCATTGATCAACGAGCTGGGGAGTCCGTTTGACACACAGAGAAGCTGCTGCCCTCAGGAAGCTTACATCTGGGGAGGCAGACAGTACCGGACACAGAGAACACAGAGGAATTCCAGAGCTTGAGCAGAGCCCGGAAGAGAAGACGGGAGGGGCTCGCAGCCGGAGCCTGCCGCACTTCCTGAGTCCCGAGGGCTGGGCCACCGGCGGCCGGACGACCTAGGGGCCGGTCCTAGTGGTGGTGGGGCCTACACTCTGAATTGGTGCGGGGGTGGAGAAGAGTCCCAGCTCCCCCAACCCGGACGCTGTCTGTGAAATAGCCCGACACGCCGGCTTCTTCCCCCGCCCTGGTTTGCATTTGCACGTGGAATCAACACTATGAATGTGACCTGTGGAATCTGCATCCCGTCGCCAGACTCAAAGCCCGCTGCCTGCCCACAGCTCCACTTGGATGTCTAATGTGCGTCTCAGACGACATCGAGTCCTGAACTTGGACGTCCCCGCAGCCTGCTCCTCTCCCATCCCGGGCTGCCTGCAGCGCTGGCTTGCACCCGGCTGCTGGACACGAAAGACCTGGGAGCTGTCCTTCCTCCCCTCCCCTCCCCGCCAGTCTGTCCAGCGTGTTGGTTCTCACCATCTCCCTGTCACCACCGCGCCTCGGACGCCATCATCCCTGCCTTGCTCGTCTCTCTGCTCGCTGCACCCACCCCATCCTCTGTCACGTTGCAACCAAAAGGCTTCGCTAAAATCAGGGTGCACTGCTCCGATGCTCAGACCCGCCAGCCGTGCCTCGCCGTGCTCACAGTGAACAGTCCCCGCCCTCGCCTCAGCCCGGCCACCCTCCGACCCGCCCTCGGTCATCTCGCGGCGCCTGGTGCCTGCTGCGCTGGCTCCATCTTCCTCAGAGCCGCTGGCTCATTCCATCACCGGGCCTTTGCACATGCCGTCTCCAGAGCTTCCCCTGGGTCTTGGCGTGGCTGCCTCCCCTTGTCATCAGATCTGGTCTGCTGGCTCCTGCCCCCCATCCTCCAGGAAGCAGAGTGAGGCACGAAACCCGAGACTCCTCCCGCCCACTCTCTGCCTCATCACCCCCTTGGAATCTATGCCTGGTGTCTACACTCCTTGTTTGTGTTTCCACTTCCTCCATCCCCTTCCAGGGCTGCATTAATATGGGGGTGTGTGTGTGTGTGTGTGTGTGTGTGAGTCGCTCAGTTGTGTCCCACTCTTGGCGACCTCATGGACTGTAGCCCACCAGGTTCCTTTGTCCATGGGATTCTCCAGACAAGAATACTGGAGTGGGGAACCATTCTCTTCTCCAGGGGATCTTCTTGACCCAGGGATGGAAGCCAGGTCTCCTCCACTGCAGGCAGATTCTTTACCGTCTAAGCCACCAGGGAAGCCCCATTAATGCAGTAGATTCCGTTAAAGTTGAGGGAAGGGAGATCACAGACTCAGTCCCTCGGTGTCAGTAGCCACATCTCAAGTGTGAGCAGCCATGTGTGACTGATGGTGACCGAACTGGGCAGAGAACGTTGTCACTGTCATAGAAAGTTCCAGAATGTCTGCCCCTTAGGAGCAGAACTTCATGCGGTTCCCCCTCTGCCTCCAGCCCCATCTTGGCGACCTCATGGACTGTAGCCCACCAGATTCCTTTGTCCATGGGATTCTCCAGACAAGAATACTGGAGTGGGGAGCCATTCCCTTCTCCAGGGGATCTTCTTGACCCAGGGATGGAACCCAGGTCTCCTCCACTGCAGGCAGATTCTTTACCGTCTAAGCCACCAGGGAAGCCCCATTAATGCGGTAGATTCCGTTAAAGTTGAGGGAAGGGAGATCACAGACTCAGTCCCTCGGTGTCAGTAGCCACATCTCAAGTGTGAGCAGCCATGTGTGACTGATGGTGACCGAACTGGGCAGAGAACGTTGTCACTGTCATAGAAAGTTCCAGAATGTCTGCCCCTTAGGAGCAGAACTTCATGCGGTTCCCCCTCTGCCTCCAGCCCCAAGTGCAGTCCCCCATACAGTAGGTCCTGGGGATGTGCCGGGGTGCTGAGTGAGTGCCACCCGCTTCCACAGTCTGGTCACACAATCCGTTACGACACACTTGGGATTCAATCGTCTGGGAGGAGGACCCCACTGACCCTCGGCGTGGTCAGACGAGACCCTGACGTTTCCTTCGGGTGTGTGTACGCCCACACCTTGAGTTCGTCAAACGAGTTCGTATCTCTCCGTCCCTGAAGGGACCTCCAGTTTAACTCCAATCCCAAGGCTCGAAAGTCACGTCCCCGGTGTCCAAGTTAGGGACCAGTCCCCTGGCTCCCGGGCGAACGCATGGGGCATGGCCAGATAAGCAGCGGAGAGGCAGTGTGAGAGCACTGGGCTGTGACAAGTGACAGACGCGAGCCCTGCCCCCGCCCGCCCGCGCGTGCCCTGTGCCAGGCTCTGGGTTACGTGATTCCCAGCCGCTGGCTCATTTACTCCTCAGGACGAGCTTCTGAAACGCCATCCTTGTCGCCTTGCGCAGTGAGGGGACCCGGGCACAGAGGGGTGTTGTTTCCGGGCCGAGGAGGTGGAGCCAGGAGGTGGCCGAACTGGGGTTTGGACCCGGTGCCTGCGCCTGGCACCCTGGTCTTGGCTCGGGCTCTGCGGCCCACACTGTGCCTCCTCCCCGGAAGGGCACAGGGGCCCACCTTCCCCTGCCTCTGCTCCCCCTCAAAGGCAGAGCCAGCCAGGGGGTGACGACAAGAACTGGTCTGCAAGTCTGGACCAGCGTCAGAAATGCACTAGTTCCCAGTGCTGGGAGCCCATTCGCTGCGGGGCCCAGGACTGTATCTGTGCCCCTGCCGGAGGAAGGCCCGTGTGGGCAGGATGTCAAGGCCAGGCTGGAACCCACGGGGCTGCCAGCTCGCCCAGACCCCTCCCCACACATCCCTTCTCTGTCTGCATCACCCCAGCCTCTCTCTGCTCCCCAGCCGGGCAGTTATGTCCCCGGCATGGGCAGGCCCTCAGCCTGCACCTCATGGCAAGTGAGCCGGCCACTGCGTCGAGAGCTGACGTGGGCCAGCACCGTGGCATTCCCTCAGTGTATGCCCAAGGCAGCCCCGCCTTACACAAGAGGGAACGGAGGCTGGGTGACCGAGGGCCAGACCCCAGCCAGGTCAGCCTCCCAAGCCCCACTCCTAATCCCAGGGCCGTGCAGCTTCTCGCCCGTCTCAGGAGAGCCGCCGAGGAGCCTGGCGCTCAGCTTTGGGGCCATGCACCGCTGTCCCCCAAGAGGGCCTGCTGCTCATGCTGGCTTCTCCCCTGCAGGCCAGAAGCACCTGTGTGTCACCAGCCTCCTGATCTGCCAGGGTCTGCTCTGGGTGGGCACCGACCAGGGCGTCATTGTGCTGCTGCCGGTGCCTCGGCTGGAAGGCATCCCTAAGATCACAGGTGAGACCCGGGAGTCAGCTGCACGTGGCCAGGGGAGGGTGGTCTTGTGCCCAGAGGTGTGCGCGCTCTTCTGCTCTGGGGACACGGGTCTGTTCCCCAGTGTCCTCTGTCACTGTTGGTGGCCCCGGGGCCTGCAGTCTCCTTGCAGCTCTTCTGTCTGAGGCAGTGGGCACAAGAGGCATGTGGGCAGGATGGTTTGAGGATTGGCCGAGACCCCCGACTACAGGAGAGGTTCTGCAGGCCGCCTCCTGCTCTGTTGCCATGGCAGCTTCCATGTGTCCCGGCTCCAGAGACAGAATTCCCTCACACCCCTTCCTGTTGCGCGGAATTGCTAGCAACAGGGCGGCAGTGATGGTGGCCTGCACCCGCCCGCGCGTGCCCTGTGCCAGGCTCTGGGTTACGTGATTCCCAGCCGCTGGCTCATTTACTCCTCAGGACGAGCTTCTGAAACGCCATCCTTGTCGCCTTGCGCAGTGAGGGGACCCGGGCACAGAGGGGTGTTGTTTCCGGGCCGAGGAGGTGGAGCCAGGAGGTGGCCGAACTGGGGTTTGGACCCGGCGCCTGCGCCTGGCACCCTGGTCTTGGCTCGGGCTCTGCGGCCCACACTGTGCCTCCTCCCCGGAAGGGCACAGGGGCCCACCTTCCCCTGCCTCTGCTCCCCCTCAAAGGCAGAGCCAGCCAGGGGGTGACGACAAGAACTGGTCTGCAAGTCTGGACCAGCGTCAGAAATGCACTAGTTCCCAGTGCTGGGAGCCCATTCGCTGCGGGGCCCAGGACTGTATCTGTGCCCCTGCCGGAGGAAGGCCCGTGTGGGCAGGATGTCAAGGCCAGGCTGGAACCCACGGGGCTGCCAGCTCGCCCAGACCCCTCCCCACACATCCCTTCTCTGTCTGCATCACCCCAGCCTCTCTCTGCTCCCCAGCCGGGCAGTTATGTCCCCGGCATGGGCAGGCCCTCAGCCTGCACCTCATGGCAAGTGAGCCGGCCACTGCGTCGAGAGCTGACGTGGGCCAGCACCGTGGCATTCCCTCAGTGTATGCCCAAGGCAGCCCCGCCTTACACAAGAGGGAACGGAGGCTGGGTGACCGAGGGCCAGACCCCAGCCAGGTCAGCCTCCCAAGCCCCACTCCTAATCCCAGGGCCGTGCAGCTTCTCGCCCGTCTCAGGAGAGCCGCCGAGGAGCCTGGCGCTCAGCTTTGGGGCCATGCACCGCTGTCCCCCAAGAGGGCCTGCTGCTCATGCGGCTTCTCCCCTGCAGGCCAGAAGCACCTGTGTGTCACCAGCCTCCTGATCTGCCAGGGTCTGCTCTGGGTGGGCACCGACCAGGGCGTCATTGTGCTGCTGCCGGTGCCTCGGCTGGAAGGCATCCCTAAGATCACAGGTGAGACCCGGGAGTCAGCTGCACGTGGCCAGGGGAGGGTGGTCTTGTGCCCAGAGGTGTGCGCGCTCTTCTGCTCTGGGGACACGGGTCTGTTCCCCAGTGTCCTCTGTCACTGTTGGTGGCCCCGGGGCCTGCAGTCTCCTTGCAGCTCTTCTGTCTGAGGCAGTGGGCACAAGAGGCATGTGGGCAGGATGGTTTGAGGATTGGCCGAGACCCCCGACTACAGGAGAGGTTCTGCAGGCCGCCTCCTGCTCTGTTGCCATGGCAGCTTCCATGTGTCCCGGCTCCAGAGACAGAAATAAATGAGGGCTCGCGGGGATGGAGGTCCATGTGCAACTGTGTTTGCCTGGGTTAGAGGAGGGGCTGCCCTGATGTGGTGCTGGGATCTAGGGTCTGGAAGACCCCAGAGCTCTGGGCCCTGTCTCTGCCTCAGCCCTGAGTGATGCATGATGAAGTGGCCTCTTCCAGCTGCTGCAGGAGGGGAGGGCTGAGTCGAGTGGGAGGCAGACCCCCCGAGGGAGACCAACCCCAGGTGGACTGCAAGCCTCTCTGCCCAAGAAGACCCTCTTCCTAAACTGCGGGACTTACTGCTTTCCTGGTTTCATCACTAGGTCATTTTTCTCATCCTCGGATCCGTCCTGGGGTTGCAGGGATGTGCTGGGCAGAGACCCTGCCCCCACGTACTGACAGCCTGGTCAGGGTGGTGTAGCCAGGGCAGCAGGTGCTATGATGGCAGGCGTCCTGGGGTTGGTGGAGCAGAGACAAGACCGATCATCTCTCATGGGTGAAGGCAAGAAGGGAGCCCTGCGGAGGGGCTGAGCCAGGCCTTGAGGCCAAGGTGTCGAGTCAGGCAGATGCGAGAGGCTCTGCGCAGAGGCGATGGTAGGGCAAAGGCATGGAGACATGAGGATGGCCCAGGCAGGGAGCTGCAGGTGCTTCCACACCAAGGCTCCCATGTGGTTTGTATGATTGCTTGTGTTCCCCTTCTCCACTCTTCCAAAGGAAGCAGCCCTGGAGCATGGCAAGCACTCCTCCAGACCCATGGCCTTCCGGGAAGCTGCCAACGTAGATGGCAGTAACCCAAATAAGCCAAAAATGAAACCCAGGAAGTTCTCCAAGAGACTCAGTTCAGTTCAGTTGCTCTGTCGTGTCCGACTCTTTGCAACCCCATGGACTGCAGCACGCCAGGCCTCCCTGTCCATCACCAACTCCCAGAGCTTACTCAAACTCATGTCTGTTGAGTCGGTGATGCCATCCAACCATGTCATCCTCTGTCGTTCCCTTCTCCAGACTCAATGGGTCTTTAGAACTCTGGGCCTTTGAGCCTCTTCTCTCTGTCCCCTTCCTGCAGGGAAAGGCATGGTGTCACTCAACGGGCACTGTGGGCCCGTGGCCTTCCTGGCTGTGGCCACCAGCATCTTGGCCCCTGATATCCTGCGGAGTGACCAGGAGGAGGCCGAGGGGCAGCAGGCCGAGGAGGACAAGCCGGACGGGCCGGCTCCGGAGCCGGCGCCGGCACCCGCAAGCCACGCGGGCGGGGAGCTGATCCGCAAGAAGGGTATCCTCCTGCAGTACCGCCTGCGCTCCACCGCCCACCTCCCGGGCCCGCTGCTGTCCGTGCGGGAGCCGGAGCCTGCCGGCGGCCCGGCCCTGGAGCACAGCGAGGAGGACGGCTCCATCTACGAGATGGTGGACGACCCCGACGTCTGGGTGCGCAGCCGGCCCTGCGCCCGCGACGCCCACCGCAAGG
>SJXQ01006631.1:172393-189392 GCA_006408695.1 Aepyceros melampus
GCACTCTCCCGCCCTGGTGGGCATGTCAAGGACTCAGACCTCTGCCCTCTGCCCACGGCTCTGTCTCCCTTCACCTCCCTGGCTTTCTCCTGCCTGTGCAAGGCCCAGGGCGTGGATGGGGAGTGCGTTTTCCGCCCCAGGAACCCAGGTAGCGTCCATCCTCAGGCTTGCTCCCTCTGGTCCGCCCCGTTTCTGACCTGCTGATTGAAATGGGACTTCTGGCCAGGAGAAAGCAGCTCTGGGGCCTGTGGGAGCCTCTGGGCTCAGACAAGGAGCTTTGATCTCGATTAAAAAAAGGAAGGGGCTCCTCTCGAGTTTCCCCAGAGGAAGATCCCGAGATGAGGATTTTGGTTCTAGTCGGGGGCACTGAGGGGGACATGAGACAGGGACAAAAGTCAGAGCCAGGTGTGGTAGCTGAGCAGGTGACCCGTGCTGGGGAGCTTGGGAGACATGCAGAGCTTCAGAGTTGCCCTGGCCGCGGGGTGAGGGTGCTGGCATTTATCTCCATCTCTCAGCAGTAGTGCCCTGGGTGGACGCTGCTCCTAGGGCCATTCGTCCCGGCCCTCCAGCCTGCCTCACTACTCAGCCAGAGAGAGGGTCCTGGGCTGAGCATCTCCCTTACCCCCAGGAGAGTGTGCTGTGGCGTTTACAACTTTGAAATGGTTTCTTCCCCAACAGAGGCAGGCTTTCAGGAAGATAATCTTGCTATGGACACAAAAATATCTAGTTAGGACCTCAAAGCTGGTTGTTTCTTCTGGGTTTAATCCCTTCTGTCTCAGCTTAGGTTGCTATAACAAAAGACCATCTCTGGGTAGCTGAAACAGTTTCTCTGTCCTGGAGCCTGGGAAGTCTCAGATCAAGGTGTTGGAGGATTCAGTGTCTGGCGAGAGCTCTCTTCCTGGCTTGCACGCTGACTTCTGGCCGTATCATTACGTGATGGAGGGAGGAACTTCTGGTTTCTCTTCTTCTTACAAAGGCACTAATCCCACTGATGAGGGCCCCACCCCCATGACCTAATACCCCAAAGGCTCCACCCCCAAATACAGTACCATCACATTGGGGATCAGGGCCCACATTCAGCCCATAACACAGTCCCTTTCTTCCCTTGCAACACACACACACACACACACACACTGTCACTCACACACACACACACACACACACACTGTCTGGCAGGCATGGGGCCAGGCAGGGAGATGTGGACTCACTAAGGTTTATAGGGGATGAAAATAAACCTCAGGCTTATATCTCAAACACATCCCCTTGCTACACAGCTGGGCACCTTTGGGCTAGAATCACTGGGGATATAAGACTGTCCCTTTCCTCATGGAACAGGCAGTGCAGCCAGCAGGATGCTGGTGCCAAAGAGACTTAATCGAGGGAGGCCTCCTGAAGGCAGTGAGGTGTCGTGCAGCAGATATGGAGGCGGGAGTGACGCAGATTTGCGTCTGAATCCTGGCTCTATCACGCACTTACTACGTGGCCTTAGACAAGTGGCAGTCTCCTGTGCTTCCGGGCCCTCAGCGGCATAAATGGGCTAATGATGCCTCCTTGCAGCTGGCCGTGCTGGCTTGGTGGGTGTCAGGCGGTAGCTGCTACTGTTACTTCTCCGTCTTCTAGTCATGCTGCTTCACCCACAAGCATGATGTCAGTGAATCTTCAGAATTAACCGGATGGGGGTGAAGAAGGGAGGCTCAGGGGGTGCAGTAATGTGTGGTGTACGCAGCCCGGGGAGGGGTGAGGATGGTGGGACTGAGGTCTACCCGCCTGGGACGTCTGGTCCGGGGAAGGGCTGGGAATGGGGTAGGGGCTGGGTCTGTGTTCTGGCCCACGCTCTCCTGGCCTGTTCCCAGAGCCTGGATTCAGCCCCGGCGACCTCAGTTGTCCCTCCCTGAGGCGAGAGCCATGCCAGGCTCCTTTCGGCCCTGTCAGCGGGGAGCCAGCCCTCCGGCCCCCAGCGGGCTTCCTGTGACACTGTGAAAGCCAGTTGCTGTTTAGTCTGAGTTGTGTCCATGCTTTTGCAGCCCCGTGGACCGTAGCCCTCAGTCTCCTCTGTTCACGGAGTTTTCCAGGCAAGAACCCTGGAGTGGGCTGCCATTCCCTTCTGCAGGTGTCTGCACAGTGCAAGGACGGAACCCGTGCCTCTTGCGTTCCAGGTGGGTTCATCACCGCTGAGCCACCAGGGAGCCCAGGTGAAAGCCTTGTAGTCACACGTGTAAGCAGGGGGCCTGCCCTGCTGCTCCCCCAGGGCCTCAGCACCTCCGAAGCCCTCTCTCTTTAGGCTGCCACGTGTGTGCACGCATGCTCACGAGGGTGGGGCTCACAGAGGTTGGCTTCTGCCACAGAACACGAAGACGCAAATGACACCCCCCACCCCCCAGGTCTGAGGGGTGAGACAGAGCCCGCCTAGCATGTTCCCAGCCCGACGGGGAAGGGATCCTTGTTTGCAGGGGGTGCCCAGTCTGATGGTGAACTCACAGCCCCTCTCACCTAGCTCTACGCGGGAGCTGCTAGTTCGATGGAGAGACATGGGCCTGCCCTAGGGATCCCCAGATCTGATGGGGGACTCCCAGCCCAGCTCCCTAGGACCTGCCATTCTGGCGGGGAAGATGCAATTTCTCCCCAGGAGGAGACCCTAGTCTGAAGCAGGCATCCATTCCTGCCCTTGGAGGATGCTCCGGTCGGATGGGGCAGACGCTCAGCCTGAAGTGGGAGCTGATCCCTTGCCCTTGGTGAGCTCCCCGCCTCTGACGGGGGAGGCAGGACCCTCGACAGTGAAGACATCTGATGACAAGACCCACAACAGAAACTTTTTCACAACACAGACCTAATTACAGCGCTGCTGACCTGCTCTCAACTCCTCATTTACACTTTCCTGGGGAAATGGCAAATAGCAAGACTGTGTAAATTGAGAAAGATTAATATAATTACCTGAGCTATTTCTTGTCATCTTTTCATATCAACAGAAATCACAAACCTTTCCTGGGGAGAAGCCTGGCCATGATGGACTGTCTCCCCGAGGCAGGCAGCTGGCTGCTTCTCTGCAGGAAGCAGAGTCTTGGAGACGCCCCGTGTGGGAGCTGATCCCTTGCCCTTGGTGAGCTCCCCGCCTCTGACAGGGGAGGCAGGACCCTCGACAGTGAAGACATCTGATGACAAGATCCACAACAGAAACTTTTTCACAACACAGACCTAATTACAGCGCTGCTGACCTGCTTTCAACTCCTCATTTACACTTTCCTGGGGAAATGGCAAATAGCAAGAATGTGTAAATTGAGAAAGATTAATATAATTACCTGAGCTATTTCTTGTCATCTTTTCATATCAACAGAAATCACAAACCTTTCCTGGGGAGAAGCCTGGCCATGATGGACTGTCTCCCCGAGGCAGGCAGCTGGCTGCTTCTCTGCAGGAAGCAGAGTCTTGGAGACGCCCCGTTCTGGAAGCCAGCCCTGACAGATGGCTTGGCTGTGTGGTGGAGAGGGCGCTGGACCTTGAGTCAGCAGGGTGGATTCGAGTTTGGGCTCTGCGTGCGACTCGGAGGCCCCCAGCTCTGAGCGCAAGTCCCGCCCAGTACAAACCTAGAGGCCCTCAAGTGCATCATAACCTCGCAACCCTCCCCTCTCAAGGACGTTCTGTTATTATCCCCACTTTACAGATGAGGAAACTGAGGCTCAGAGAGGTGACCTCACTTGCCAGAGTCAAACAGCACAGAAGAAGATCCTAGGGCTGTGGCCTTAGTAGTTGCTTTGTCATTCAGTCGCTCAGTCGTGCCCGACTGTTTGCGACCACGTGGACGGCAGCACGCCAGGCTTCCGTGTCTCCACGCCAGCTTCCCTGTCTCCACTGTCTGCCAGAGCTTGCTCAAACTCATGTCTATGGAGTCAGTGATGCCATCCAACCATCTCACCCCCTGTCGTCCCCTTCTCCCGCCTTCAATCTTTCCCAGCATCTGGGTCTTTTCCAAGGAGTCAGCTCTTCGCATCAGGTGGCCAAAGACTGGAGCTTCAGCTTCACGTCAGTCCTTCCAATGAACACCCAGGACTGATCTCCTTTAGGATGTGCTGGTTGGATCTCCTTGCAGTCCAGGGGACTCTCAAGAGTCTTCTCCAGCACCACAGTTGGAAAGCTTCGGTACCCACAGCCTGCCACCCTGGCCCCGCCCTCTCCTTGTGCCCCCAGAGGACAGAGGGCTGAGAGCAGGGGCCCAGGTGGCAGGGCGGCCACAGGGCACTCGCGGGCCTTTCACTTCAGTTTCCTCTTCTAGAACGTGGGGCTAGGAAGAGTACTGACTGCGTCAGCTGATTTGAGGATACCGAGTTAACTCATGCAAAGCACTCTGAGCTGCCCCTGGCCCACGGCAAGCCCCGTTAGCTGGGTTGTTATCCTCTCGCGCAGGGGCCTTGCCAGGCACCTGCATCTGAGATGCTCCTCTTTAGAGCATTAAGCGCCCAGGCATGTCATGGGCCCTTTGCACCTCCTCTTGGAGATGCAGAGCTCAGAGAACCCAGCTGTGTGTGCAGAAAGTTGTCGGTCTACTGCCTTAGTTCACACAGACCCTGGTACCCACACCAAACTGGGAAAACACTGTAAGAGCAAAGTGTGGTGAACTCCGTACTAATAGACATCCCATTGTGAGCCATTTAAGGGGTCCAGAAAGCAGTTTGGGGCTGCAAGGAGATGAAACCAGTCCACCCTAAAGGAAAGCAACCCTGAGTATTCACTGGAAGGACTGATGCTGACGCTCCAATACTTTAGCCACCTGATGCAAAAAGCTGACTCATTGGAAAATACCCCGATGCTGGGAAAGACTGAGGGCAGGCGGAGAAGAGGGCAGCAGAGGATGAGGTGGTTGGATGGCATCACCGACTGAATGGACATGAGTTTGAGCAAGCTCCAGGAGATGGTGAAAGACAGGGAAGCCTGGCGTGTTGCAATCCATGGGGTTGCAAAGAGTCAGACACGACTGAGTGACTCAGTAACAACAAGTTTGCAGAAAACATATTTGTGTTTAAGCAAGCAGTACCCAGGGGTTGGCTTGTTCAGGTCTGGGCACCAGGCGGTGGGCGGGGCTCCAGAGCAGATACAGTCCCTGCCTTCCCGGAGCTGAGCCCCCAGCCTCACGGACAGCACAGGTGTGAAATGAGAAGGTCTGTGGAGGCCAGCAGGTAGGGAAGAGGATGCTCCACCCCATGAGACGCCAGCCCAGCAGGAAGGCTGCAGTTTCTCCTGCTGCGAAATGGCGATAGCGGTTCCTTTACCCCGGCTGCTGCCAGGAGTGAAGGAGCCATTGTGGAACGGGCTCAGCACAGGGCCTGCTCGCTCAGTGGCAGATTTTCTCATGCAGGATCTTAGTTACCTGATAACCAGGGGTCAACCTGTGCCCCCTGCATCAGGAGCCCAGATATTTAACCACCGGACTGCCAGGGAAGGCCTGGCGGTCCCTCTTTAATAGAATGATATTAACAATGGGCCTGGTCAGTAGTGAGCATGTAGGTATATGTGGGTGGGGAGATGGGACTGGGGGGCATCCCCTTCTGGTGGGGGGAGATCTTGGGCGCCAGCTGCAGGGGAACTGGGAATTACTGTGAAGCTGGATGCTGTTGGCAAGCCCAGGGCTGGGAACTTCTGGTTCCAAGTGTTGGGGGGTGATCTGTAGCCCTGGGTGGTCAGGGAGCCCTCAGCTCCATTCCAGAAGGCCTCCAGGGCTCTTTGAGCCTGAACCTAACTGACTGACAGACATGATCTTTTCCCCCTGTTATTTCTGCTAAATTAGGTGACCAGGCCTTTTTCTCTGGCAAATCCAGGGACACAGAATTGCATGCTATTTTGCATAAATCAGGGACTCATTTGCATCTATTTGCATATTCCTCTGGATATGAGGTTCAAGAGGCCCAAACTCAATGTGCGTGAAATGAAATAAGTATGTCGAGTTCAACCTCTCTGAGTTGACCTGAACCCCACAGGCAGGGATGGAGGAGCTCAGGAGGGCCAGGGCTCCCTGGGGTCTATCAGATCAAGGAAGAGCCCTGGGGCCAGCTCTTTGCAAGGATGCTCAGGCTGAGGCGGGGAGGAGGGCTTTGAGCACAAAGCTTCTCTGAGCCCAGAGAAACTGACTCAACTGTGGTGAAGCCGCAGGGCAGGTGTCCTGGGGACGCAGCACGGGCCTGGGGACGCAGCACCAGCCTTGGAACAGGTTGTAGCCCCGCTAATAGGGCTTCCTTCCTGAGCGCCTACTTTGTGCCAGGCTCTGTATTAGCTTCTCTACAGGAGTCCCTGTTCTCATTACAGCTGAATGAGGTAAGTTATTATCAATCCCATTTTAGAGATGAGGAGACTGAGGTGCAGAGAGCAGAAGGGACCTATTCAAGGCTACAGGTCCTTGGAGACCCTGGACTCTAACACAGGCCAATTTGGTTCCAGAACCTTTCTTTTCTGACGAGGGAGAATGAGAAACCCGACCACTGGCAGCTCAGAGTTCCCCTTGGAGCCCCCAAGCATCTCTTTCCCAGGGTAGGCCCTCTCCTCTCCCTTCCCCGTGTTTCACTGGACTGCTCTGTGGGAAAGAACTGTAGGAGCACCTGTGCCTTCAGCACGCTTGGTTTCCACGGCAACAAGGGCATGACAGCCTCCATCCCCCATGGGGAGGGAGTGGCCGGGTAGCTCCCTCAAGGGAGGAAATGCCAGGCCCAGCCCTGGCATTAGGCCTGGCACCGAGCAAGGTCTCTGTGAATACTTCTGGAGTTCATTCAAGCTGAGTGGACACACTCAGGGGCATGCCTGCCACCACTGTTTGCCCAGCCCTCCGGATATGGATTACCCTCCGGGGACGGGTTCCCCTCGGGGTATGGGTTAACCTCCGGGAATGGGTTCCCTGCCTGGGGACGGGTTATCCTCCAGGGGACAGGTTCCCCTCCGGGGATGGGTTACCCTCTGGGGACGGGTTATCCTCCAGGGGACAGGTTCCCCTCTGGGGACAGGTTCCCCTCCGGGGATGGGTTACCCTCTGGGGACGGGTTACCCTCTGGGGACAGATTACCCTCAGGAGATGGGTTCCCCTCTGGGGACGGGTTCTGTTCAGGGATGGGTTACCCTCAGGGGACAAGTTGCCCTCTGGGGACGGGTTCCCCTTGGGGGATGGGTTGCCCTCCAGGGTTGGGTTATCCTCTGGGGACGGGTTCCCCTCAGGGGATGGGTTGCCCTCTGGGGACGGGTTCCCCTCGGGGGATGGGTAACCCTCTGGGGACAGGTTACTCTCGGGAGATGGGTTACCCTCCGGGGATGGGTTACCCTTCAGAGATGAGTTAAGGTGCTGAAGATTCTCCATCACTTCTCTCGTGGAGATGCTTCTCTACCTTTCTCTGAAATCTGAGTCTGTCTATTCGACAGTGGGGTATGATGGGTGTGACCCTATGCCGGTTCCGGGCCTGGTAGCTTCTCCTTTCATGCTTTTGGGAGCCCTGAGCTCCCATGTGGGAAGTCCAGCTCCCTGATGGAGGGACGGCTGGGAAGACCCTCAGAGTCAGAGAGGCCCTGAGAGGGTCCTGCTGACGGACGCCACGCACACAGGGGAGCTGTCTTGCGCCCGTTTGCCGGGTCAGGTCCCCAGATGACGGCAGACCCAGATGCTGTGTCGAGCAGAAGACCCATGGCACTGAGCCCGTCAGCCCGCGGAAGCGTGGCAGACCCTCACGGGGGTGCTGTTCCAAGATGCTAAACGCTGGGGCAGTTCATTTTGCGTAACCACGTGCCTCCTCCCCTTCTGGTAGTAAAGCATCCTCGGGGGATGCCCTTTCACCTGCTCACCCGGGGGGTGGTACCAACCCTATTAACACCTTGTTCCTTCAGTCCCAGGAAGGGTTGGGACCCAGGCCTAGTCAAGACATATTAAACCACATGGCAATAGTGATTGGCTCGGAGATGGCATGTGACCCCAGATGAACCAGTCAGGGTCCTTCCTGGGGCTGGTATGTTGATGATGGGTGAGAGCAGCTCTGTCTTCTGCGTTTGCTGAGCTGGGGTGAGGTGAACTCAGAGGCTGTCTGGGGTCCCGTTCCCCACCGGCCTCCGCACGCCAGCTGGAAGTGGGTCGATCCCAGCTGAGTCTGAGAGGACTGCAAAGGCGGTGCGGTGACTGCTGGGCCGGCTCTCTCCCTGGACTTCATAGTTTCACGAGTTACGTGTTCTTTCTCCTTTAAACTGGTTTCAGGAGGTTTCTGTCACTTGAACCGATGGGACACGTCACACCGACTCTATTTCTTGGCTTTAAATGGCTTGCGCCACGTTGTTCTGTCTCAGAGGCTCCATCCTCATGGGAAAGGAAAGAAAAGGTGAGCCTGTTGTGTCCAGGGCCCTGGTACTGGGCACTCTGCTCTGTTCTGGCACTGAGCGTTCGCTGCTGCCTGCAGGGGAGGTGGCCCCTGGCCATTTGGCAGGGTGGGGGCGGGTCACAGGCCAAGTGGCAGACCCCCACCCATGGCGTCGTGTGGCAGCTCTGCTCGGGGGCAGAGCAAGGCAGAGACCAGGCGGGGAGGAGGGGGCAGGTGAGGGAGTCCCATTAATTTTTCCAGCCTTAAATCAATTTAATGGGAGCCTCTGATGACTCTGATTTCATTTTTCATTTTCACCATTACAATTATCAGCTGATAATACCGGCAGCTCAAGCTTGAAATGGGACAGCAGACTAGAGGCTGTCAGAAAGGGAACAGGACCAGATCACACCAATTATCTAATATTTTGCTAATTAGACACTCAGTGCATCTCTCTCATTTGCAACAAGGGGGAAAAAAGACCTGGTGCTATCATTGTTATTCCTCTTTGCTGATCAGCAGTTATCACACACCCTAGCTTGGGGATTTTACATCCCAAAGAGAACCTCCCTTTCCCAGTTCCTTCATCCCCACAAAACTGCGTCCTGTGACATCGGGGAGCTCCTGAAGCCTACCTTGAGTCCTTCTTGCTGCTCTGGGGAGACAGTGCAGGTGGTCCCGGTGTGCTCAGCCCCCGGGGGGTGACAGTGTCGGACGCAGGATGCACGCTGAGAGGCTTCAGGCTTCTCTAGACCTAAGAGCAGGGGTTCAGAGGAGCACCCGTGGGAGGAATTGGACTAGAACGTTGTTCAGTCCGCCAGTCAAGGCTATGGTCTCTCCAGTGGTCATGTGTAGATGTGAGAGCTGGACGATAAAGAAGGCAGAACACCAAAGAATTTTTGCTTCTGAATTGTGGTGTTGGAGAAGACGCTTGAGAGTCCCTTGGACTGCAAGGGGATCAAACCAGTCTATCCTAAAGGAAATCAACCCTGAATATTTACAGGAAGGACTGATGCTGAAGCTGAAGTTCCAATACTTTGGCTACCTGATGGAAAGAGTTGACTCATCAGAAAAGACCCTGATGCTGGGAAAGACTGAGGGTAGAGAGAAAGAGGGTGACAGAAGATGAGATGGTTGGATGGCATCACTGACTCAATGGACTTGAACTTGGGCAGTCTTCGGGAGATGGTGATGGACAGGGAGGCCTGGCGTGCTGCAGTCCATGGGGTTGTGAAGAGTCGGCCTTGACTTGGCAACCGAACAACAACCACCAATTGTTCAGAGTCAGAAACCTTCCTTCCCCTTTACAGATGGAGAAAGGGCACAGAGAGGGGTGTGGCCCAGCTAGGGAGCCACAGAAGGTTCCAGCAGAGCTGCGCCTGGGCCTGGCTCTCCTGAGTCCAGTCCACTAGGTCTCCACTCACTGCCCATGGCCAGTGTGAGCGCAAGGTTGTCAGAGTCTCCTGTGCGGCTGACAACTGGTTAGAAGGAAAACGTGGTCAGTGAGTGTGTTCCTGATAGCCTGCCCGTCTGCAGGCCCGCACGTCCACACGGCCACCCCTCTTTAGCACAGAGGGTGGCGGGAAGATGTAAGGTCAGAAAAACCGGGTTCAAATCCTGCATCTACCTGTGACCAGCTGTGTGATGTTGACCAGATTCTTCAACTCTCCGAATCCTGAAGGGAGCAGAAAGCCCGGAATGAGAGAGGTCTCTTGAAAATCAGGAGTCTACTGTGTATCCAGCAGGACCATTTTCCAAATGGACACACAGGGTCAGGGACAGGGCTCCACTGTCTCATTTCAGTGATAATAGTAACCGCTGCTCTGTGCTAAGGGCCCGTGTGGACTCCAAAGGAAGGGAAAGTGCAGTCGCTCAGCGCGGTCTGGCTCTTTGTGACCCCGTGGACTGTAGCCCACCAGGCTCCTCTGTCCATGGGATTTTCCAGGCAAGGGTACTGGAGTGGGTTGCCATTTCCTTCTTCAGGGGATCTTCCTGACCCAGGGATCAAACCCCGGTCTCCTGCACTGCAGGCAGATGCTTTACCGTCTCAGCCACCGGGGAAGCAGGTCGCTCAGTCGTGTCTGACTCTCTGTGACCCCATGGACTATACAGTCCGTGGAACTCTCCAGGCCAGAATACTGGAGAGGGGAGCCATTCCCTTCTGCAGGGGATCTTCCCAACCCAGGGACTGAACCCAGCTCTCCCACATTGCAGGCGGATTCTTTACCAGCTGAGCCACAGAGGAAGCCCCAGAATCCTGGAGTGGGTGGCCTTGCCCTTCTCCAGGGGATCTCCTGACGCAGGGACTGAGCTGTGGTCTCCTGCACTGCAGGCGGCTCTCAGGGACGTGCCTGTCCCCCAGGCACTCGTCAGGTGCGCCCTGTGCATCTTGTTTTACCGGGCTAGCAAGTGGCATCGCCACATCTCTTTTACAGTGGGGAAGACCAAGGCTCTCAGAGGTCAGGTGACTTGACTCCTGTAGCACAGCACAAACCAGGGCTTGTTTCCCAAGCCCTTTAGGACAAGAATGTTTTGCCAGGTCCTTCAGCCTGAGGATGAAGTGCATGGATTGATTATATTCTTTGCAGCCAAAGATGGAGAAGCTCTATACAGTCAACAAAGACAAGACCAGAAGCTGACTGTGGCTCAGATCATGAGCTCCTCATTGCCAAATTCAAACTGAAATGGAAGAAAGTAGGGAAAACCACTAGACCATTCAGGTATGACCTAAATCAAATCCCTTATGATTATACAGTGGAAGTGAGAAATAGATTTAAGGGCCTAGATCTGATAGATAGAGTACCTGAATGAGGTTCATGATGTTGTACAGGAGACAGGGATCAAGACCATCCCCATCGAAAAAAAATGCAAAAAAGCAAAATGGCTGTCTGGGGAGGCCTTACAAATAGCTGTGAAAAGAAGATAAGTGAAAAGCAAAGGAGAAAAGGAAAGATATAAGCATCTGAATGCAGAGTTCCAAAGAATAGCAAGAAGAGATAAGAAAGCCTTCTTCAGCGATCAATGCAAAGAAATAGAGGAAAAGAACAGAATGGGAAAGACTAGAGATCTCTTCAAGAAAATCAGAGATAGCAAGGAACATTTCATGCAAAGACGGGCTCAATAAAGGACAGAAATGGTATGGACCTAACAGAAGCAGAAGATATTAAGAAGAGGTGGCAAGAATACACAGAAGAACTGTACAAAAAAGATCTTCATGACCTAGATAATCATGATGGTGTGATCACTCATCTAGAGCCAGACATCCTGGAATGCGAAGTCAAGTGGGCCTTAGGAAGCATCACTACAAACAAAGCTAGTGGAGGTGATGGAATTCCAGTTGAGCTATTCCAAATCCTGAAAGATGATGCTGTGAAAGTGCTGCACTCAATATGCCAGCAAATTTGGAAAACTCAGCAGTGGCCACAGGACTGGAAAAGGTCACTTTTTATTCCAATCCCAAAGAAAGGCAATGCCAAAGAATGCTCAAACTACCACACAATTGCACTCATCTCACATGCTAGTAAAGTAATGCTCAAAATTCTCCAAGCCAGACTTCAGCAATACGTGAACTGTGAACTCCCTGATGTTCAAGCTGGTTTTAGAAAAGGCAGAGGAACCAGAGATCAAATTGCCAACATCCGCTGGATCATGGAAAAAGCAAGAGAGTTCCAGAAAAACATCTATTTCTGCTTTATTGACTATGCCAAAGCCTTTGACTGTGTGGATCACAATAAACTGTGGAAAATTCTGAAAGAGATGGGAATACCAGACCACCTGACCTGCCTCTTGAGAAATCTGTATGCAGGTCAGGAAGCAACAGTTAGAACTGGACATGGAACAACAGACTGGTTCCAAATAGGAAAAGGAGTACGTCAAGGCTGTATATTGTCACCCTGCTTATTTAACTTCTATGCAGAGTACATCATGAGAAACGCTGGACTGGAAGAAACACAAGCTGGAATCAAGATTGCTGGGAGAAATATCAATAACCTCAGATATGCAGATGACACCACCCTTATGGCAGAAAGTGAGGAGGAGCTAAAAAGCCTCTTGTTGAAAGTGAAAGAGGAGAGTGAAAAAGTTGGCTTAAAGCTCAACATTCAGAAAACGAAGATCATGGCATCTGGCCCCATCACTTCATGGGAAATAGATGGGGAAACAGTAGAAACAGTGTCAGACTTTGTTTTTTTGGGCTCCAAAATCACTGCAGATGGTGACTGCAGCCATGAAATTAAAAGGCGCTTACTCCTTGGAAGAAAAGTTATGACCAACCTAGATAGTATATTCAAAAGCAGAGACATTACTTTGCCGACTAAGGTCCGTCTAGTCAAGGCTATGGTTTTTCCTGTGGTCATGTATGGATGTGAGAGTTGGACTGTGAAGAAGGCTGAGCGCCGAAGAATTGATGCTTTTGAACTGTGGTGTTGGAGAAGACTCTTGAGAGTCCCTTGGACTGCAAGGAGATCCAACCAGTCCATTCTGAAGGAGATCAACCCTGGGATTTCTTTGGAAGGAATGATGCTAAAACTGAAGCTCCAGTACTTTGGCCACCTTATGCGAAGAGTTGACTCATTGGAAAAGACCCTGATGCTGGGAGGGATTGGGGGCAGGAGGAGAAAGGGACGACCGAGGATGAGATGGCTGGATGGCATCACAGACTCAATGGACGTGAGTCTGAGTGAACTCCGGGAGTTGGTGATGGACAGGGAGGCCTGGCGTGCTTCGATTCATGGGGTCGCAAAGAGTCGGACACGACTGAGCGACTGAACTGAACTGACTGAACTGAGGGCCGGGGTGGGGACCACCGAGGAGGGGACAGCCTGCCCTGGAGGCGCCGGCCACAAGCCCTTTGACCTGTGCCTTGATCCTGATCCTAGAGCTCAGGGCAGCGGCTCTCAGAAACACGGTCGGCTCTGCTCTGCTGAACTTCATTGTCTTTATCAAATTAATGTCTGCGAACCAGTGTGACCACCTAATTAAGACATTTCCCAGGGCCCTGGGCTGGCTGCTTAATGATGTGTGGGCAGCTGGCCTCATGTTCAGAGAGTCCTGGAGTGTCAGGGCTGACCCGACGGTGGTGGGGCTCCCGCTCTGCCATGGTCCAGGGCTGGGAGGGACCAGCCCCGTGGTGGCCGCCACTCCCGGTGGGACTCCAGGGCTTCTGGGGAAGGGGGTGAGCTGTGTTCTGCAATGCCTGAGTAACTCGGAGCTAATTGGTAAGTGATGAGGAGAGACTTTCTTTTGTGCCCATAGTGGCTCAGCCCTGCAGCAGAATGCCCCCAGTTTGGTTAATGAACTTCTTTTCTGTTTGGAAATGAGATTTCTAAGATGGGAAAGGAGGGCAGGCAAGGGAGGCCGCGACAGTGTTCTAGGTGAGTGAGGATTCCGCTCGGAGCGGGGAGGTGAGGCGGCTGAGGGAAGTGCTGGTCCTTAGGAGGTGTGATGGATGGATGGGGTGGGGAGGAAGTCAGGGATGGCATCCTTGTTTCAGGTTTGGGCAAGTGGACAGAGAATGGTCAGTCCTGCCAACACATTCATTCATTACCTGTTCGCTCACTGATTTATCCAACACCCACACCCACAGCCACACATACACTGCTCACCTATTTGCCAAGTGCTGGGAGCAGGTCCTGGGAATAAAAGTACTGACCAAAATAGACCAGAAGTGTCTGTCCCCACAGAGGGGGGCAGCCAAGTAAGACTTAGTCTTAAACTCGAGAGCCGTTTAGTGTCGTAAAGCCTGGAGTCCTGGGTTCAGTGCATCTAAAATCAGACTCTTCACCATAATTCCTTTATTTGACTACTGACTTCATCTAACATCTCAATGCTTGCAATGACCCTGAGAGGTGAGTTCTAGGGTCGGCAGCCCCATCTCACAGACAGTGCCAGTGAGCCTTAGAGGGTTTCATAAGACAGCTGCTAAATGGCTGAAGCCAGGACGGACCGAGGCCTCCCCTCCTCCGCTGCGCCTCACCCAGCACACTGCGGTACCTGCCGACGGGCATGTCTGAGCATCCCAGAGCATTCTCCTTGCTCCTTGAGGCCCTCTGTGGTGTGTCCTGAACGAGGACCCTCCACCCCTGCTCAGCCCCAGCCTCCTCACCCCAGCTTCTCTGTCCCCAGTTGACTGGCGGCTTCTCTTGCTGTCTCAGCCAGACTCTGGAGCAGGCACCCCCAGCCCGTACTCTTTGCCTTTCTCGTTACTCCTGACCCCCTGGGTCTGCCTACGGTGACTGCAGAGCCGTCTTGGATCACAGGAAGGAAGGAATGGTAAAGAGAAAGCAGCGGTAATCACTAGTGCTGTTGGGGGCTTGCTCCGTGCCAGGCCCTGCCTCATTTGACTTTCCCAGCATTGTTAATCCCCACGGGTAGATGCTGTCGCTACTTCCATCCTGCAGACCAGAAACGAGGCCCCGGGGCACACAGCTAGTAAGCGGCCGAGCTGGCATCTGAACCCAGGCCTGTGGCTCGGGAGCCCACACGCTTAACCAGTGCTGTGTGGAGACAGGAAGCTGGGTGAGGAATCCCCCCGGGCGAGGCTGCAGAAGGTGAGTCTGATCTGCAGACAGCTGCCTGGTTTTCAGTGAGGAGAGGCAAGGGAAGAGCCTGGAGGCCTGCTGCTGGAGCGCGCGAGCGTGTGCTGACTTATGCGACCCCCATGGACTGTAGCGCCCCGGGCTCCTCCGTCCATGGGACTCTATAGGCAAGAATACTGGAGTGGGTCGCCGTGCCCTCCTCCAGGGGGTCTTCCCGACCCAGGGATGGAACCCAGGCCTCTTATGTCTCCTACACTGGCTGTTGGGCTCTTTACCACTCGCGCCACCTGGGAAGCCTCACCTTGGCTGTGGTTCTGTCTAAATGTGCGCCTGCGCCCATCTGATGTTTTCAGACCCGATGATTACAAACAAATAAACAGCAGCAAACATCAGTCACGGCCACTTTGCCCCTTCCTTCTGTCCCGGAATGAACACTGCCGAAAGCTGCCTCCTCCGCGCTCAGCGCCAGGCCTGCCCCCAGCCGTGATGTCAGCGTGGCTGCCCCTGGGATCCCGTCTGGTTTGCTTTTAAATTTTACAACCTTGTTTATGCAACTCCAGGCCCGTACATTAAAGACCACATGCTCCAGTGAATGTTCGTGGCTGAGATGGCTTGGCGTGGGCAAGGGCGGGGCTGTGTGCAGACAGAACCGGGGGTCTGCTGCCTCCTGGAATCCCTCCCCTGGCTGACCTGCTAAATCTTCCTCTTGGGCATCACTTGGTTCGACCGTTCCCCTGCTCCGATGATGCAGCTTGGGTCTGGGCACTGTGTTAAGAGTCGGGGTAGGACTTCCCTGGTGGTCTCTATGCTTCCAATCCAGGGGGCATGGGTTTGAGGCCTGGGCTGCCCAGGTCTCACTAGTGGTAAGGAATTCAATCTCTGGGTCGGGAGAGATTCTTCTTTCCCAGAAGAATTCAATCTCTTCCCCTGGAAGAGGAAACAGCAACCCACTGCAGTATTCTTCCTGGGAAACCCCACGGACAGAGGAGCCTGGCGGGCTACAGTCCACGCGGGTGCAAAGAGTCGGACACGACTGCAGTGACAGCCGCTTCGGGTAACTAAGATCCCACACGGCGTGGCGAGGATTTAGGTGTAAGGAAGGAAGAGGCAGGCTAGGATGGGGACGGCGGGGGCCCACCAAGCCAATGTGTGTTTTCAGGCAAAGCCTCTCGGAGAGCCGCCTCTGCCTGATCCCGTTGCGGGGCAGGGGGCTCTGGGGTCCAAGTTACACGTTTGAGTTGGTCTTGGCTCCAACCTGTCAGTCACCGGCCAAGGGTTAGCCTCCGGCACGCAGAGTCCCGGGCAGCTCCGCGCCTGCAGACCTGAATGAAGCAGCCCGTTCTCTGGGGGAGAGCGGTGGGCACGGGTCCTGGGGGCAGGGTCGGCGAGCAGACTCGCGAAGGGGCTCCAGGGGGCCTGCGGGAGTGCCTGGCGGCCTTCACGACGGGGTGGACGAGCTCACGAGCAGGGGCAAAGCACAGCCTGGCCGACGAGGCGATACTGGGCGGCCCTGCGGCCGCTGACGGAAGCCGCTCATGGTTGTGAGCGCCCGGAGTGTGCCCGCTGCCGCACCCGGCGCGGCCTGTCTCCTGAGCCCTGACGGTTCTCCAGGGCGGACGCTGTTACTGTTATCCTCCTTTCACAGGGGAGGCCATGGAGCACAGAGAGGTTGTGCCAGTTGCCCGGAGGCACACAGCTGGTCAGGGCAGAGCCAGAGCTTGGGCCCCAGAGCCTACACCTAAAAAAAAAAGTGGTTCTGGGCTTTAGGGAAGCTCGTACGAAGAGCCATTAACCCCGCCTGGTAGAAAGTCAGGGAAGTCTTCCTGGAGGAAGGCGTTCCTGGTGTCAGCTTCCTGGACCCCGTTTTTCCCGTTGGCTGGCCATTCAGCAGTTATTCACTTGCTGCTGCAAGCCCCAGAGGACCACAGGGGACGGGACTGGGAGGAGTGATCCCAAGGGAAAGGACGTTCCCAGCCCTGGGAAGACGAGGGGCAAAGGGGCAGGAAGGGTGTCCCTGGAGCCTCACCCGAGGAGCCGAGGGAGTCACACGCCTGCCGTGTGGACGGGGCTTCTCCACGGGAAGAAAACCCACATCACTGAGCCCACCTGGAGTGCCGGGACGCGGCCTCGCAACAGTCCTGGCACGTGGCCTGT
>SJXQ01006632.1:0-18579 GCA_006408695.1 Aepyceros melampus
TTGCCTTTTTGCATTTCTTTTTCTTGGGGACAGTCTTGATCCCTGTCTCCTGTACAATGTCATGAATCTCCATCCATTTGCTTCTACAAATAAAGCTGAAATAAACATTTCTTATACACATATCTTTGTGTATGAACTTGGCTTATTACACAGACTAAACTTAATGGAGGCAAACAGAAAGATCGTTTTGTTTTTTTTTAAAAAAAAAGGAAAATTCACCTCAGGATACAATTCTAGATTGACAAATCTTTTCTTTTCCCACTTTAAAGGTATAATCCACTCTCTTCTGGCTTTATTTTTGATGTTGATGAATCTGTTGTCAATACACTTGCTTTTAATTTTTTTAGTAATCCTTTTTTTTCTTTCTTGCTAATTGCCTTAAGATTCTCCTCTTTGGTGTTCTGCAGCTTAATCTATGATACATCTAAGAATATACTTTTTACTAGTGCTCTCAGAGTTCATTGAAATTCTTCCATCTAAAAATGTATGTCAATAATTTTAGAAAATTCTCCACCATTATGTCTTTGAGTATTATTCCCCCCCCCCATTCTTTCTGTTCTTCCTGATATTCATTTAAACATATATTGAATCTCAGTGTCTTTTATCCTTTCATATTTTCTGTCTCTCTGTCTCTGAGTGCTGAATTCTGTGCAGTTCTTTTCAGATTTTCCTTTCAGTTCATGCTTGTCTTATCTTCAGATCTGAGTTTATAATTTCAGTGATCATATTTTTCATTTCTAAAAGTGTTATTTGGACCTTTTAAGAAAATCCATTTGATTATTATTATTATTTTTTTTTTGCAGTCTTATTCCTTGCTCATATTTGTAATTCCATCTCATTTCTTTTGACAGTTTAACCAACTGGTAATTCCCATTGCTGTTGGAGAGGTGATGGATGACTATGAAATAAAGTTGGAAAGAAATTTGTCAGTGCATCTTTTTTGATGCCATTTCAGACCTACTGAAACACTGATGAAATTAAACTCAAAACAACTTTTTAAACATACCAGTTTAATAGTTTGTCTTGACACAACTAATACCTGAAATTCAAAAGGGTCCAGTTCTGCTGGTTTTTGTCTCTGCTAGTTAGTGGCTTATTTCTTCAAGTGTTTTCTAATTTTATATTGACTTCTGCTTGGAGGAAGTTTATCTGTGAATATCCTGAGGTGTCTGGCTTAAGGGGCAAATTCTTCCAGAGAGAATTTCCATTATCTTCTATTAAGCACCTCAGTCTCTTAAGAACCCAGGACAACTTTAAATTAAGTCCCTTGGACTTCATAGGTGATATAAATTTGAATTCTAACTACTTACAAAGGCAGGCTTATCATTTTTTAGGGGAGATATTTTTCTCCATTTAGAGAGGAAATTGAGACAGATAAGACTTGTTTTCTCCCTTTGCTGCTAACAGACTCATTTTCTGGCCTATCATTTAACTTGGCTGCTGTCCTTTAGAGGGTTCTGACTCCATGTGAATTTGTAGTTCCAGCACATTCCTTGTGTGGACCCAGAACTCCATGCCTTGTGAGTATTAAAAACCAGAATTCAGAGCTTCCTTGGTAGCTCGGTGGTAAAGAATCTGCCTGCCAATGCAGAAGGCCGGTTCAATCCCTGGGTCCGGGAAGACCCAACATGTTGCCAAGCAACTAAGCCCATAGCCACAGCTATTGAAGCCCACACGCTCTAGAGCCCATGCTCCACAAGAGGAACCAGTGCAAGGAGAAACCCACGCTCTGCAACTAGAGAGTAGCCCCTGCTCACTGTAACTGGAGAAAAGCCCTCACAGCAGTGAAGATCCAGCACAGCCTAACTAAATGAAATTATTTTTTTTTAAAAGCGGGTAGGGGGCGGATTTCCTGGGTGGTCCAATCGCTAAGATTCTGTGCTCCCGACGGAGGTGGCCTGGATTCGATCCCTAGTCAGGGAACTAGATCCTACATGTTGTATGTGACTAACTCAATGCAACCAAATAAAAGAAATGAAATATATTTTTAAAAAAAGAATTTGGAACCATATTCAATATCCTGTGATAAACCATAATGGCAAAGATATGAATAAGGACATATATATATACACACATATACATATGTATATATACATAGAGAGAATCCCATGGACAGAGGAGCCTGGCGGGTCGCAAACAGTCAGACATGACTGAAGCGACAGAGCAGAGCACAGCTTAAATATATATACGGAATCACTTTGCTGTACAGCAAAAATTGAACACAACCTTGTGAATCAATTATATTTCAGTAAATTTTTTTTTTAATCCCCTCAGAGTTCTACATTCCTCTCAGTGGCAACTGCAAGTGATTTTTGGGCTTGCCTATCATTTTGGTTTATGCTTTCTGTCTCTTTTTGGGGCCCAGAGATTTTCTTTACTTTCTAGGGAGCTTGTATCTAAGATTTCTAGATGCTTTATTATAGAAAAGTTTATCAGACTATCCAGTCTTTCATGTTATCTGAAGTAGAAAACCCAGGCTCCTTTCATCTTTACAACAACCTTACAAATTAAGCATCATTATTCTCATTTTATTATTGTGGAAATTGAGGCTCAGAACAGATATGTGACCATGTGAAGCCGCTCAGTCATGTCCGACTCTTTGCGACCCCATGGACTGTAACCTCCTCTGTCCGTGGGATTTTACAGGCAAGAGTACTGGAGTGGGTTGCCATTTCCTTCTCCAAGGAATCTTCCCAACCCAGAGATCAAACCTGGGTCTCCTGCATTCCAGGCAGAAGCTTTACCATCTGAGCCAGCAGGGAAGCCCAGATTGGATATAGGTTCTATCAAGAAGCAGAGTCTAGATTTGAACCCAGTACTGGCAACAAAGTTGATGGTTGTTTAAATACTAAGGTATATTGCCTCTGTTTTTCTGTGTACTTTCTCTTCTTTTAGAAAATGTTAATTTTGTCTATCTTCAGAAAAAGATAAAACTTTTAAAGTTACTATAAATTGAAAAAAAAAAAAGATCCCTTGCTTATAACATGTATTTATTTGTTAAACCTGATAAGTTGGGCTATCAAAACTCTAGACCTAGGCCTAGGCCATCCATTGTATCTGTCAAGTCCATATGGAGAGAACTGAGTGTTTTCCTATGCACAGATGATAAATACCTGAGCCAGAGTATTATCATACCTTCCCTTCCCTTGATTTTTTTGTGCTTACCTTTTCCCTATGAGCCCATCATTTTCTCCACCACGCTCTCCCCAGGCTGCTACTAGCTCTAAAGAGTAGTAATAAATAAGATTGTGTCGCTGCTACATTTTTGGCAGGCAGGAAAATCTTCTTGGACACAGTAGATATAGACCTTATCTGTCTAGGTTGTTGATTAGAAAAGCATGCTGAAGGACATGTAAGCCTTAATGAAGTCTGAATAGATTACATCTACTTCTTCCCCAGGATCAGCATGACATGGCACTCCGAGCAGAAAACAGAATCAGTCTGGCACACGGGCTCACCATGAGACGATAATGCTTGCCACACACTGAGGTTTGCTTTCCTAAGTGCTGGAAAATTGATTGGTTTATAATTCGTTCTGGTATTTTCCCAAGTATCTAAGTGTCTACAATTACCTGCCTTATACTTTTTTCCCCCATTTTAAAGCACACACACACACACACACACACATACGGTGGCTGTACATGTGCTCACACACAATCTACCCTGTCTCAGGCAATATAGATCCTCCTGGACTCTCTGAAATTCAGAGCACTGGGGGGGTCTCTAATGAAATTCACCAGAACTTTAAGTTCCCTGAGATAAATATTATCAAACTTTGATAATTTTATTTTATGCTGGTCCTCACTCTAAGTTAACCTGTTTACAAAGAAACTGGGAAAGCGTGGGCTCATCTAAGAGTCTGTCCAAATAAATCTAGTCCAGAACGTACTCATTCATTCATGTGTGCATGCAGGCACCCTCATTCCACACGCATTTGTTGAGTACCTATTGTGTGTCAGGCCCTGATGTATGTTGCAGTGGTAACCCTTTTAGACAAGTCTCTGCTCTCATGACATAAATGATCTAATGTGGCAATTGAATAAACAAATACACAATTTCAGATGACTATAAATGTTACAAAGTATTTAAACAGATGATAAACACAGAGGGAATGAATTGAGGGTAGAATGCCACTTTAGAGTTTTTGAGAGATGTTGGCTAAGAAAGACTTCAGAATCTGCTGTCACTTTTTTTTTTTTTTTTTTGGCTGTGCTGGGTCTTCATTGCTGCATGGGTTTTTCTCTAGCTATGGTTAGTGGGGACTACTCTTTAGTTGAGGTATGTAGGCTTCTCATTGCAGTGGCTTCTCTTTTTGTGGAGCACAGGCTCTAGGGCACACGAGCTGTCCTCAATAGTTGTAGTGGAAGGGCTTAGTTGCCCTGCGGCATGTGGGATCTTCCCAGACCAGGGATCGAATTCTTGTCTCCTGCATTGGCTGGCAGATTCTTTACCATTAAGCCACCAGGGAAGCCCTTTCTGCTCTCTTCCAACCTCACTAGCTGCTTTTTCTCAGTCTTCTACAAAGATTTCCCTTCATCTTTCCAACCTCCAAATATTGGAATATCCCAGGGATTATCCTTGGGCTTCTTTTTGATCTACATTCACTTCCTAGATCTCATTCAGCCCCTGGATTTTAAAAATATTTTATATTTTACCCTAAAATAAGCAAAGTATGTATAGAACATTAATGTTTTTCTAAGAAATGGGTAGGGTAGAAGACAGAAATATAAGTGCTTTCAAGAACTGTGAAGGTCTGAGACTTACCCAACTTGCAAGCTATCAAGTTAAATTATCACAGTTTTTGTGTCTGGCAGAAGACACAAGGTTCATGGATCTTGTAATTCCATCTATTTCTTTCACAATAATTTAATTAATTTGACTATTAACTAATGTCACTCTAATTTACTTGGGGGAGGGGATTGAATGACTGTTGAATAAGATTAGAAAGAAGACTTTTCAATGCATTTCTTTTGATATCAGACCTATTGATTAAATTGATAAAATTAAACTTAAAATAACTTTCAAAATATATTACTTTTGTAGTTTGAATTTTATACATCTAATATCTGAAATTCAAGAGTCTCAAATGTATCCAGAATCAGTCCTCTTGCATTACCTTCTTGCTCCATGCCCATCATTGTTTCCTTTGAACTAGTTTTTCAACAGCTTCCTATTTCCATCCTCGCATACCTATCATGAGACCATCTACACCACACCCAGAATGATCCTTTTAGTAAGTAAGTAAGTAAAGTCACTCAGTCATGTCCGACTCTTTGTGACCCCATGGACTGCAGCCCTCCAGGCTCCTCAGTCCATGAGATTCTCCAAGCAAGAATACTGGAGTGGGCTGCCATTTCCTTCTCCAGGGGATCTTCCCAACCCAGGGATCGAACCCAGGTCTCCGGCATTGGAGGCAGACGCTTTAACCTCTGAGCCACCAGGGAAGTCCTTTTAAAGTGTGTACAATTATGTCCCTGTAAGATCAAGGCACTTCTTTGCTCAAAATTCTCTGATCACAAGGGAGAAACAAAAGAGCAATAGCATTTTACTCACAGAAATAGCACTAATCAGAGTGTCAGCATTTGAGCCGGTTCTCCAAGCTTCAGTTCCAAGACCTGAAAAGGATCATGTGATGCCTGCACATGCAGTGGGTTACATTATAGGAAACAAACTCTCAGCTTTGGGAACCTGAATACTTTATAATGGGAGTAAACTGGCCAATTCCATGCTCCCAAGGGAGACACTATTTCTATCTTCCAAAGTCATTAGTGATACAAACATCTTTAAAAAAAATAGTCTGGAACAAAAGCTATCAGTGAGTTCACAAGATGTACAGAAACATGAGAATCATGCAGAATTATCTCGCAACATGTTTTTGCTTGCACTTTTTGTAAACAGAAGGATAAACAAAAACCTTTTTTTAATTGAAATATAGTTGATTTACAATATTGTCTTGGTTTCAGGTGACAATCAACTGAATCAAGTGATTCAGTTACCCTTTTTTTTTCAGATTATTTTCCATTATAGGTTATTACAATGTATTGATAGTTTCCTGTGCTGTGTAATAAATCTTTGTGGCTTAACTATTTTTTATATAGTGGTTTGTATCTGTTAATCCCATACTCCTAATTTGGCCTCCCACTCCTTTCCCCTTTGGTAACCATAAAGAAAGAAAGTGAAGTCACTCAGTCATGTCCGACTCTTTGCGACCCCATGGACTGTAGCCTATCAGGCTCCTCCGTCCATGGGATTCTCCAGGCAAGAGTACTGGAGTGGGTTGCCATTTCCTTCTCCAGGAGATCTTTCCAACCCAGGGATTGAACCCGGGTCTCTCTCATTGTAGGCAGAATCTTTACCATCTTAGCCACCAGGAAAGTCCATAAGTTTGTTTTATTTAGTGTCTGTTTCTGTTTTGTATATAGATTCATTGTATTTTTTTAGATTTCACATATAAATGATGTATAACATTTATTTATCTTTCTCTGTCTGACTTATTTCACTTAGTAGAATATTCTCTAAGGCCATCCATGTTCCTGCAAATAGCAATATTTTGTTCTTTATTATACTGAGTAATATTCCATTGTATATGTGCATATACACAAGATATACATATATATACTTATATTTATACATATATCTCACATCTTCTTTTTCCAATCATCTGTTGATGAGCATTTGGGTTGTTTCCATGTCTTGGCCACTGTAAGTAGTGTTCCTATGAACATGTGGGTGTTTGTATCTTTTTGAATTAGTGTTTTCAACTTTTCTGGATATATGCCCAGGAGTGGGATTGGTGGATTATAGGGTAGCTCTATTTTTAGGTTGGTTTTTTTTTTGTTTGTTTGTTTGTTTTTTGAGAAACCTCCATATTGTTCTCCATAGTGGCTGTACCAATTTACATTCCCACCAACAGTGTAGCAGGGTTCCTTTTTCTCCACTCCCACTCCAGCATTTATTGTTTCTAGACTTTTTGATGATAACCATTCTGACTGGTGTGAGGTAATACCACATTGTAGTTTTGATTTGCATTTCTCTGATAATTAGACTGTTGAGCATCTTTTCATGTGCCTGTTGGCCATCTGCATGTATTCTTTGGAGAAATGTCTATTTAAGTCTTCTGCCCATTTTTTTGATTTAGCTGTTTGTTTTCTCAAATTGAGTTGTATGTGTTATTTGTATAGTTTGGATGTTAACCTCTTGTTGATTGCATTGTTTGCAAATATTTTCTCCCATTCTGTAGGTTGTCTTTTCATTTTTTCTTTTGCTATACAAAAGCTTTAATTTTTATTAGATCTCATTTGTTTATTTTTGCTTTCAATTTTTTTGCCTTGGGAAACTGATCTCAGAAAATATTGCTACAACTGATGTTTGAGAATGAAAAACATTTTTTAAAGTTACCAAGAAAGAGACAGAGGAAGCAAAGTGGGAGGGAAAAGACTGGAAGCTAGATTTCTCTGAATATATCTTGTTTTGTTTTGTATATTTGATTTTGAAACCATCTCTTTTAACTAGAAAATGAAATCAAATTTTTAAAAAGCAATCTCTAAAAACCAAAAGCTGCATGAAACAAATGAACCAAACTGTCTATCAAATAGGTAGAAAAACCACACAGAGAATAATTATTTCAAGTTACTATTTTTAAGTACAGTAATTTGTCTATATCTCTCCAGGGATATTCTCCTAAATGCAAAAGCAAATCCAAAAACATCTTAACTCTTTTCAGTAATTGTGTTAGTGGTAGTGTTGGTGTTAGTATTCTGAGGCTGTTTCATGTAATATATTGATGAAATTGGGAACCAAAATTTTTAGTATGAGAGTATAGAGATACAGACTGAATATCAAGAGGTTAAATAAAGCCCTGTAGTTCTGAATTTGAATTAAAAGTGTTAGGTATGAATTCATGATGTGTTTTATCTTTATAGAAAAAAACAACACATATCTATCCAAGCTCTATCATTGAAAAATTCTAGAAACAATGACCTTTATTGGACCCTGTGGCAGTTGAAGTCTTCCTCTGCCAAAGCCTCCCTACTCTCCTTGCCTCCCATGGGTGTTGATCCCAAGGGTGCTCCCTAACGAACAGCTTGCATTCTAATAACCAGCCATAGAAAATGCTCAGTCCTTAATATCGAATAGACCTTCCTTTTTTGAAATGTTCCCAAACAGATCCAACCAAGACTCCCAAATGTAGGTACACATCAGTTAGAAAGCCTCCCCTTTCTTCCAAAACTCCCCTTCTTCTAAAGAGGGTCTTCCAGAACTCCCTCCATAATAGAATATGTACCAATCAGAGACAGTTTCAGTATTTCCTCTTTTTATGTCTTTAACCCTTGAACCCAGGCTGAAATGAAAGCGGTGGTAGATGGGTTCCCTTGCCCCAGGTTTATGAATGAAGAGCTTGTGTTAATCTTTTCTTGAAGTTAGTTTTGTCTTTGACACATCTCAGAGTCAGCTTCCCAGGGAAGCCAACAAGTGATAATTCATCTATTTATTTGCTTGTTGTCTGTCTCTCCCCCGACACTCCCTGGGAGTAGTAGGGCATTGTGGAGTCTCCTAGTTCTCCAACCAGCTAAAGCAGTGCCTCACACTGGAAGCTGCTCAATACCAATTATGCTGGATCCAAAAGTTAAATGACATTTAAACTGAGACCTGAAAGACAAAGAGATAACCAGGCAAAGATCTTGTGAAAGAGCATTTGGGGTGTTGGGAACAGCAAGTAAAATTCCAGAGCTCTTTCCTTCCTGTTTTGGTCCCAGATCTTTACAACTACTATTAAGTATTTCAGAGAGTTAAAATATTTTTGTTTGTTTTTGGTGTTGATTTTGTTTCCTATTTCTTCTTCACTCTTGTTTCAGGATCACTTGATTTTTATAAATTTAGCTCCAGGAACATACAGACCAATGTGTAATGAATCAATCTTAGATTTCTGATCATGAACCCATACCAAACACAAGGTTATTTCACTCCATTATTTATACAAAACATTTGTTTGTGGGAGGATATGGTAGTTATTATGAACTTGACTTCGGGGAGTTTAGTAGCTATCAGGAATTTCTTATGATTACCCCAAGGAATAGACCAGAGTTGGAGTCCATGAGTCCATGGCCCCAAGGGCACTGGGGAGACTCTAGATCAGAATGGTCTGGGAAGAATTTTCTGCTTAAGTGTGTGACAGGCTCCTCCACTCTCCCCTCCAGTATGCTCATTCTCTGTAGAGCCTGACCATGTGTTTTGTTTTCTGTTTTAAAAACAAAATACTTTTAAAATGTCTTATTAAAGTAAAATTTTCACATGGTTAAAATATCAAATACTCTAGAAGGATTTCTCTTACCCTTCCCCCTTATGAAGATAACTCTTTATCTTCTCAGACTTATCTCTGTATCTCTAAGTAATCTGCCGCTACCCCTCTTTACTGGAAAATTGGGTTAAAGATACTGAGCACGGCCCCACCCATCAGAACAAGACCCAGTATCCCCCTCAGTCAGTCTCTCCCATCAGGAAGTTTCCATAAGCCTCTTATCCTTCTCCATCAGAGGACAGACAGACTGAAAACCACAATCACATAAAATTAACCAATCTTATCACATGGACCACACCCTTGTCTAACTCAAAGAAACTATGAGCCATGCCATGTAGGGCCATCCAAGACGGACGGGTCATGGTGGAGAGTTCTGACAACGTGGTCCACTGGAGAAGGGAATGGCAAACCACTTCAGTATTCTTGCCTTGAGAACCCCATGAACTATATGAAAAGGCAAAAAGATAGGACCCTGAAAGATGAACTCCTCAGGTTGGTAGGTACCCAATATGCTACTGGAGATCAGTGGAGAAATAACTCCAGAAAGAATGAAGGGATAAAGCCAAAGCAAAAACAATACCCAGCTGTGGATGTGACAGGTGATGGAAGTAAACTCCCATGCTACAAAGAGCAATATTGCATAGGAACCTGGAATGTTAGGTCCATGAATCAAGGCAAATTGAAAGTGGTCAAACAGGAGATGGCAAGAGTGAATGAACATTGACATTTTAGGAATCAGCAAACTAAAATGGGCTGGAATGGGTGAATTCAACTCAGATGACCATTATATCTACTACTGTGGGCAACAATCCCTTAGAAGAAATGGAGTAGCCCTGAGTCAACAAAAGAGTCTGAAATGCAGTACTTGGATGCAGTCTCAAAAACGACAGAGTGATCTCTGTTCATTTCCAAGGCAAACCATCAGTATCACAGTAATCCAAGTCTATGCCCCATCGGTAATGTTGAAGAAGCTGAAGTTGAATGGTTCTATGAAGACTTACAAGACCTTTTAGAACTAACACCCAAAAAACATGTCCTTTTCATTATAGGGGACTGGAATGCAAAAGTAGGAAGTCAAGAAACACCTGGCAAATTTGGCCTTGGAGTAAAAAGAGTCTGAAATGCAGTACTTGGATGCAGTCTCAAAAACGACAGAGTGATCTCTGTTCATTTCCAAGGCAAACCATTCAGTATCACAGTAATCCAAGTCTATGCCCCATCGGTAATGTTGAAGAAGCTGAAGTTGAATGGTTCTATGAAGACTTACAAGACCTTTTAGAACTAACACCCAAAAAACATGTCCTTTTCATTATAGGGGACTGGAATGCAAAAGTAGGAAGTCAAGAAACACCTGGCAAATTTGGCCTTGGAGTACAGAATGAAGCAGGGCAAAGGCTATAACAGTTCTGCCAAGAGAATGCACTGGTCATAGCAAACATACTCTTCCAACAACACAAGAGAAAACTCTACACATGGACATCACCAGATGATTATATTCTTTGCAGCCAAAGATGGGGAAGCTCTATACGGTCAGCAAAAACAAGACCAGGAGTTGACTGTGGCTCAGATCAGAAACTGCTTATTGCCAAATTAGACTTAAATTGAAGAAAGTAGGGAAAACCACTGGACCATTCAGGGGTGGCCTAAATCAAATCCCTTACAGTTATACAGACTTCAGCAATAGGTGAACTGTGAACTCCCTGATGTTCAAGCTGGTTTTAGAAAAGGCAGAGGAACCAGAGATCAAATTGCCAACATACACTGGATCATGGAAAAAGCAAGAGAGTTCCAGAAAAACATCTATTTCTGCTTTATTGACTATGCCAAAGCCTTTGACTGTGTGGATCACAGTAAACTGTGGAAAATTCTGAAAGAGATGGGAATACCAGACCACCTGACCTGCCTCTTGAGAAATCTGTATGCAGGTCAGGAAGCAACAGTTAGAACTGGACATGGAACAACAGACTGGTTCCAAATAGGAAAAGGAGTACGTCAAGGCTGTATATTGTCACCCTGCTTATTTAACTTATATGCAGAGTACATCATGAGAAATGCTGGACTGGAAGAAACACAAGCTGGAATCAAGATTGCTGGGAGAAATATCAATAATCTCAGATATGCAGATGACACCACCCTTATGGCAGAAAGTGAGGAGGAGCTAAAAAGCCTCTTGTTGAAAGTGAAAGAGGAGAGTGGAAAAGTTGGCTTAAAGCTCAACATTCAGAAAACGAAGATCATGGCATCTGGCCCCATCACTTCATGGGAAATAGATGGGGAAACAGTAGAAACAGTGTCAGACTTTGTTTTTTTGGGCTCCAAAATCACTGCAGATGGTGACTGCAGCCATGAAATTAAAAGGCGCTTACTCCTTGGAAGAAAAGTTATGACCAACCTAGATAGTATATTCAAAAGCAGAGACATTACTTTGCCGACTAAGGTCCGTCTAGTCAAGGCTATGGTTTTTCCTGTGGTCATGTATGGATGTGAGAGTTGGACTGTGAAGAAGGCTGAGCGCAGAAGAATTGATGCTTTTGAACTGTGGTGTTGGAGAAGACTCTTGAGAGTCCCTTGGACTGCAAGGAGATCCAACCAGTCCATTCTGAAGGAGATCAACCCTGGGATTTCTTTGGAAGGAATGATGCTAAAACTGAAGCTCCAGTACTTTGGGCACCTTATGCGAAGAGTTGACTCATTGGAAAAGACCCTGATGCTGGGAGGGATTGGGGGCAGGAGGAGAAAGGGACGAGCGAGGATGAGATGGCTGGATGGCATCACAGACTCAATGGACGTGAGTCTGAGTGAACTCCGGGAGTTGGTGATGGACAGGGAGGCCTGGCGTACTGCGATTCATGGGGTCGCAAAGAGTCGGACACGACTGCGCGACTGAACTGAACTGAACTACAGTTATACAGTGGAAGTGAGAAATAGATTCAAGGGACTAGATCTGATAGACAGAGTGCCTGATGAACTATGGACAGAAGTTCATAATATTGTACAAGAGGCAGTGATCAAAACCATCCCTGAGAAAAAGAAGTGCAAAAAGGCAAAATGGTTGTCTGAGGAGGCCTTACAAATAGCTATGAAAAGAAGAGAAGTGAAAAGCAAAGGAGAAAAGGAAAGATATACTCATCTGAATGCAGAGTTCCAAAGAATAGCAAGAAGAGATAAGAAAGCCTTTCTCAGTGATCATTGCAAAGAAATAAAGGAAAATAATAGAATGGCAAAAACTAGAGATCTCTTCAAGAAAATTAGAGATACCAAGGGAACATGTCATGCAAAGATGGGCATAATAAAGGGCAGAAATGGTATGGACCTAACAGAAGCAGAAGATACTAAGAAGAGGTGGCAAGAATACACAGAAGAACTGTACAAAAAAGATCTTCATGACACAGATAACAACCATGGTGTGATCATTCACTTAGAGCCAGACATCCTGGAATTTGACGTCAAGTGGGCCTGAGGAAGCATCACTACAAACAAAGTTATGGAGGTGATGGAATTCCAGTGGAGCTCTTTCAAATCCTGAAAGATGATGCTGTGAAAGTGCTGCACTCAATATGCCAACAAACTTGGAAAACTCAGCAGTGGCCACAGGACTGGAACAGGTCAGTTTTCATTCCAAAATCAAATAAAAGCAATGCCAAAGAATGCTCAAACTACCACACAATTGCACTCATCTCACACGCTAGCGAAGTAATGCTCAAAATTCTCTAAGCCAGCTTCAACAGTATGTGAATTGTGAACTTCCAGATGTTCAAGCTGGATTTAGAAAAGGCAGAGAAACCAGAGATCAAGTTGCCAGCATCCACTGGATCATTGAAAAGGCAAGAGAGTTCCAGAAAAACATCTATTTCTGCTTTATTGATTATTCCAAAGCCTTTGACTGTGTGGATCACAGTAAACTCTGGAAAATTCTGAAAGAGATGGGAATCCCAGACCACCTGACCTGCCTCCTGAGAAATCTGTATGCAGGTCAGGAAGCAACAGTTAGAACTAGACATGGAACAACAGACTTGTTCCAAATTGGGAAAGGAGTACATCAAGGCTGTATATTGTCACCTTGCTTATTTAATTTATATGCAGAGTACCTCGTGCAAAATGCTGGGCTGGATGAAGCCCAGCTGGAATCAATATTGCTGGGAAAAATATCAGTAACCTCAGATATGCAGATGACACCACCCTTATGGCAGAAAACGAAGAACTAAAGAGTCTCTTGATGAACATGAAAGAGGAGAGTGAAAAAATTGGCTTAAAACTCAACATCAGGAAACTAAGATCATGGCATCCAGTCCCATCATTTCATGGCAAATAGATGGGGAAACAATGGAAACGGTGACAGACTTTTCTGTCTTTTTGGGGGCTCCAAAATCCCTGAAGATGATGACTGCAGCCAGTGACTGCAGCCATGAAATTAACAGACACTTGCTCCTTGGAAGAAAAGCTATGACCAACCTAGGCAGCATATTAAAAAGCAGAAACATTACCTTGCCAACAAAGGTCTGTCTAGTCAAAGCTATGATTTTTCCAGTATGGATGTGAGAGTTGACTATAAAGAAAGCTGAGCACCAAAGAACTTATGCTTTGGACTGTCGGGTTGGAGAAGACTCCTGAGAGTCCCTTGGACTGCAAGGAGGTCCAACCAGTCTATCCTAAAGGAAATCAGTCCTGAATATTCTTTGGAGGGACTGATGTTAAAGCTGAAACTCCAATAGTTAGGCCACCTGATGCAAAGAACTGACTCATTGGAAAGACCCTGAGCTGGGAATGATCGAAGGTGGAGGAGAAGGGGATGACAGAGGATGAGATGGTTGGATGGCATCACCAATTCAATAGACATGAGTTCGAATAAACTACGAGAGTTGGTGTTGGACAGGGAGACCTGGTGTGCTGCAGTCTATGAGGTCACAAAGAGTTGGACATGACTGAGCAACTGAACTGAACTGAACTGCTCTTTATTTATCAGTTTTAGATAATGTCTGTTCATTTACTGGCAGGACAGTTGAGAATTCAGCTTGGTTACACACACAAACTCCCCAACAACTCTTTCCGTTCAAATATGATTAGAATGTATTTTAAGTTCTTTCGTAGATTTTCTTTGTATTTCTTTCCTTTACATGTTGTAAGCTTTTATGAAAAGACTGGTAATCCTTTATTATCATATATAAGAATGAGGAGAGGAAAACAGATTAAAGACTATATATACTTGGATAGGTCTACTGACTGGCTGAATTTCATTCACTTCAGGGTCAATAGGTTATTGTCTTAGGGACTCCAAGATGCTAGCAGTCATATCTTTGCACCTGGGAGTTAAAGCTTCTCCTGCCCTCACCTGATCATTTATTATTGACAGAGTGACTTGCCATTTTTTAATGTTTTGTTGTCTTTCTTATCACTATTGATTACTATTATTTAAACTTAATCTGGACATACTAGCTAATGTAGTAAGGCAAAAGGACCAAAGTAAATGAACAAAATTAAAATGAGAAGGTAAAATTATTATTTACATTTGCTACAATTATATACCTAGAAAATAAAAATGATCAACTGAAAAATCACTATGAAAATAATCATTAAAATTTATAGATACAAAATTAATAAATAAAAATATATTCAAAGTTAATACATAGCTTTTGTATACACACACAGGGCTTCCCTGGTGGCTCATATGGTAAAGAATCTGCCTGTAATGAGGGAGACCTGGGTTCAATCTCTGGGTCCGGAAGATCCCCTAGAGAAGGGAATGGCAACCCACTCCAGTATTCTTTCCTGGAAAATTCCATGGACAGAGGAGCCTGGTGGGCTACAGTCCATGGGGTCACAAAGAAAAGACATGACTGAGTGACTAACATTTCCACTTCCACGTACACAAACTGAAGAGCTATTGGAAGAATACATCCCATTTACAAAAGCCACTAAAAGAAAATGGATAAAATACCTGGGAATATCTTAAGATACTTGCATGATCTATATGAAGAAAACATTTAAAAATAAAAATACTATACAAACAGCTTATAAAACTCAATATAAAAAAAATTAAAAAATAAGCAGAAGACCTAAATAGACATTTATCCAAAGAAGATATATAACCAATAGGCACATGAAAAGATGCTCCACACCCTAATTATTAGAGAAGTACAAATCAAAACTTGCAACAAGGCATCACCTCACAGTGGTCAGAATGGCTAACATCAAAAACTCGAAAAATAATGAGTGCTAGGGAGGGTGTGAAGAAAAGAGAACCCTCCTATGCTATAGGGGGGAATGTAAATTGGTGCACACTATGGAGAACTGTATGGAGGTCCCTCAAGAAACTAACAATAGAGCTCGTATATAATCCATCAATCTCACTCCTGGGCTTATATCCAAAATAGTTAAAAACTCTAATTTGAAAACGTACATGGACCCCACTGTTCATAGCAGCACTATTTACAATAGCCAAGACATGGGAGCAACCTAAATGTCCATCAACAGAGGATTAAATAAAGAAGATGTGTCACACACATATAAAACAATCAAATGTTATTCAACCATAAAATAAAATGAAATATTGCCATTTGTAGCAACATGGATGGACCTAAAGATGTTATATATATTAACAGAGAAAGATAAATAAATGTTATATGATATCGTTTGTATGTAAAATCTGAATAATAATACTGCTGCTGCTACTGCTGCTAAGTCACTTCAGTCGTGTCCAACTCTGTGTTACCCCATAGATGGCAGCCCACCAGGCTCCCCCGTCCCTGGGATTCTCCAGGCAAGAACACTAGAGTGGGTTGCCATTTCCTTCTCCAGTGCATACAAATGAAGCTTTATAAAAAACAGAAACAGATTCACAGATACAAAAAACAAACTTATGGCTACCAAAGGAGAAGGAGTGTGTGCGTTCTAGGTCACTTCAGTCTGTGTGACTCTTTGTGATCCGGTGAACCCACCAGGCTCTCTGTCTATGGGATTCTCCAGGCAAGAATACTGAAGTGGGTTGCCATGCCCTTCTCCAGGGATCATCCCAACCCAGGGATTGGAACTGCACCTCCTGC
Organism: Aepyceros melampus; assembly: GCA_006408695.1. Lineage (NCBI taxonomy): Eukaryota > Metazoa > Chordata > Mammalia > Artiodactyla > Bovidae > Aepyceros > Aepyceros melampus. Next base: position 16,339 of record SJXQ01006632.1, read on the forward strand.
ATCTCTTGCACTGCAGGCTGATTCTTACTGCTGAGCCACCAGGGAAGCCCCAAGGCAAAGGGGGGAAGTGATAAATTAGGAGTGAGGGATTAACAGATACAAACTGTTATACATAAAATAGATAAGTGACAAAGATTTACTGTAAATGCAGGGAATTATATTCAATATCTTGTAAAAACCTATAATGGAAAAAAATCTGGAATATATATATATGTGAACCATTTTGCTATACACCTGAAAGTAATTGATTCACTAATATTGTTAATTAACTATACATCAATAAAAAAGTGTAGAATGGCCTAAGTTGATTCAGAACACAAAACTGTAAAAAAAAATGATTGATATCAATGATTAAAAATTAAATATTTCTCTATGGCAAATAGCACCATAAGCAAAGTCAAAAGACAACAGAACAGATGACTGTAATTCAAATGACATATATAAAGGGCTTCTACAAATCAAAAATAATATACCATCAGCCAAAAAGAAAAGTTGTTGGAGTCTATGAGCAAGCAGTTCACAGAGAAGGAGATGCAAATGGTTTCTAACTGTGGGGGAAAATGTTCAACCTGCTCATAATAAAAGAAAGAAATAATTAAAATTACCCTGAGAAATTCTTCATTTATCAGATTCACAAGCTCCAAAAATTTGATAATCCAGTAACTGGCAAAGATGTCGGGGAAAGACTCAACCATTGCTGATTGGGACTGCAAATCAGTAAGACCTCTGGGGAGGGTGAATGACAATGTCTGTCAAAACTGCAAAAGCACCCAGGAATTCTACTTCAAGGAATTTATCCTACAGATATACTCACAGGTGCACAAATAGGCATATGCAGCATTGCTTGTAACAGTGAAAGTTTGGAAGCAACCAAAATGTCCATCACTATTCACTCAGTCATGTCTGACTCTTTGCAACCACATGGACTGCAGCAAGCCAACCTCCTCTGTCCATGGAGTTTTCCAGGCAACAAAATGGGTTGCCATTCCCTTCTTCATGAGATCTTAACCCAGGGATCAAATCCAAGTCTCCTGCATTGCAGACAGCAGATTCTTTACCATCTGAGCCACCAGAGAAGCTCTAGATCACTAGTTCAGTTCAGTTCAGTTGCTCAATCATGTCCAACTCTTTGTGATCCCATGGACTGCAGCACGCCAGGCTTCCCTGTCCAACACCAACTCCTGGAGTTTACTCAAACATGTCCACAGAGTTGGTGATGCCATCCAACCATCTCATCCTCTGTCATGCCCTTCTCCTCCTACCTTCAAACCCAGGGATCAAATCCAAGTCTCCTGCATTGCAGACAGCAGATTCTTTACCATCTGAGCCACCAGAGAAGCTCTAGATCACTAGTTCAGTTCAGTTCAGTTGCTCAATCATGTCCAACTCTTTGTGATCCCATGGACTGCAGCACGCCAGGCTTCCCTGTCCAACACCAACTCCTGGAGTTTACTCAAACATGTCCACAGAGTTGGTGATGCCATCCAACCATCTCATCCTCTGTCATGCCCTTCTCCTCCTACCTTCAATCTTTCCCAGCATCAGGGTATTTTCCAGTGAGTCAGTTCTTAGCATCAGGTAGCCAAACTTGGAGTTTCAGCTTCAGCATCAGTCCTTTCAATGGATATTCACGACTGATTTCCTTTAGGATGGACTGGTTGGATCTCCTTGCAGTCCGAGGGACTCTCAGGGTCTTCTCCAACACCAGAGTTCAAAAGCATCAATTCTTCGGTGATCAGTTTTCTTAAGATCACTAGAGAAAGGTCAAATAAATTATGGTACACTCAATAGAACACAATGCAGTCATTAAAATGAGTGTGAGATCTGTTTAGATACTAACATGGAGCTTCAAGATACATTAAGAAAAAAACACAAGGTACAGAACATTCAGTTCAGTTCAGTTGCTCAGTCGTGTCCGACTCTTTGCGACCCCATGAATTGCAGCACGCCAGGCCTCCCTGTCCATCACCAACTCCCGGAGTTCACTCAGACTCATGCCCATGGAGTCAGTGATGCCATCCAGCCATCTCATCTTCTGTCATCCCCTTCTCCTCCTGCCCCCAATCCCTCCCAGCATCAGGGTCTTTTCCAATGAGTCAACTCTTCGCATGAGGTGGCCAAAGTACTGGAGTTTCAGCTTTAGCATCATTCCTTCCAAAGAAATCCCAGGGCTGATCTCCTTCAGAATGGACTGGTTGGATCTCCTTGCTGTCCAAGGGACTCTCAAGAGTCTTCTCCAAC
>SJXQ01006632.1:18757-45726 GCA_006408695.1 Aepyceros melampus
GACTTAGCAGCAGCAGCAACTCTGCATAGAAGTTAAATAAGCAGGGTGACAATATACAGCCTTGAGATACTCCTTTTCCTATTTGGAACCAGTCTGTTGTTCCATGTCCAGTTCTAACTGTTGCTTCCTGACCTGCATACAGATTTCTCAAGAGGCAGGTCAGGTGGTCTGGTATTCCCATCTCTTTCAGAATTTTCCACAGTTTACTGTGATCCACACAGTCAAAGGCTCCTTGACTTAGACGGACCTTAGTCGGCAAAGTAACGTCTCTGCTTTTCAATATACTATCTAGGTAGGTCATAACTTTTCTTCCAAGGAGTAAGCGTCTTTTAATTTCATGGCTGCAGTCACTATCTGCAGTGATTTTGGAGTCCAGAAAAATAAAGTCCGACACTGTTTCTACTGTTTCCCCATCTATTTCCCATGAAGTGATGGGACCGGATGCCATGATCTTTGTTTTCTGAATGTTGAGCTTTCATAAAATATAGTATCATTTGTGGAAATATATTTGTTTGCATATTAAAAAAAATCTCTGGAGGAATATGTAAGCAATGGATACAGTGTGTTACTTCCAGGGAGAAGAACTAGGTCATTGGTTAGAAGGGAAACTTTCACTCTATTTATTTTTATACCTTTTGAATTTTGAATCACGTCCTATGTACTGTCTATCCAAAAAAAATTGTTTAGACAGATTTTAATAAAATAGATGTGTTTCCAATCTGCCTATTCCTCCCCATCTCCATTGCCACTTCTGTTTTCTTAATGACTTAGTGGCTTAAATGGATTCTCCTACAAAGAATTTCCCCTAACTATTCTTTGTAGTTTCAGGTCTCTCCACTACCGTTCTTTCCCATTGCTACAATCAGTGATAAAGCTATGAAGGTAATGAATACTTTGTAATTATATGCTTCATTTTGCTTCATTCACTCATCGCTGATCACCTGTTTCCCTGCCCCATAAGGGCAGGAAATTCTTAATAACTGATTCACGACTGTAAACCCAGTACTTAGGTGATTGTCTGGCAAAATCAACATTTATCGAATGATTGAAAGTTCACAAAGAATAAGATTGTCTCACACTGATGTTCTTCCCAGCAAAGGCAGACACTATGATCCTCATTTTCTGGATGAGGAAATTTAAACTCATAAAGGATTCATTTGAAGCCACACAGCTGGTAAAGTGGCAAAGCTGAAACTTCTGCTCTCAATCCAGGGTTTTTTACAACAATGGGTCTATACTTTTCACAATCTTAGGACCACTCTGCTAGAGACCCACCCTCACCCCCACTCCAAGTACTCCAGGCTTTATCCACAAATACAGAGGTTCTTAACAGGGACCACCATCGTAAGTTTTAGCAGGTCTATTGACCTTTCTTCATTGCATGGAGAATTTTACACGTAGGTTCATTTCTATAGAGAAAGTCTCCAAGGTTTTCATCAGCTTCTCAAAGAGCCTGTGACACACCTCCATTGAGTGAGTTCCCACGTCAGAGATTCATCCATCTTCAGTTCACCTTGCTGGACAGGAGGGTTGTAAAGGAATCTGAAGCACTGCCTTTGGAATTGAGACAGGAGGGAAGGAGGCAGGGCACAATCATTGAAAGAATGACACGGCCATTGAGGACACAACAAAAACTGGTTAGACTCTATTAGGCTCAAGATGGAAGCAAGATTCGACTTCTAGTTGAATTTGAGCCTCATTATACACTCACTGTAATACATTAGCATATACTGAACGACACACCAACAGGTGCCATGACAGTTCCAAGGCCGACCATAAAAGGCCAAAAGGGAGCAGTGATTCAATTCCTGGAAAACCGTGTACCTTCACTTAACAGCCTCTGAAATTACCCAGCCCATAAAAACTAACCATCCTGGCCCCTGGGGGCCACTCTCACCTCCTAAGATGGCCTGCATTCTGCCTATGGAATGTATATCTCTCTAAATAAACCTGCTTTCATTTTGCTATGTGTCACTCTTGAAATCTTTCCTGTGTGAAGCCAAGGACCCTCCCAGGCCCATCGCAGGAACTCACCCGAGACTTGGGATGTGACTGTCCTCTTATGCTCCATTTTCCTGCAACAGAATCACTAGTGTGAGCCATGAAAATTGGCGTTAATGAGAGCAGAAAAGCAGAATTGACAAAATCTGAACCTCTCATCCTCCCGACCACCTCAATACCACCTGCACTCTTATTCACGTTTGCCCTCAAGAGAGACTAGAAAACACGTCCCTTTGCTTATTACCCTCTGAAGCAATTAAGCATTAAAAAAAAAAAATCTGTAAAAACATTTTGTATCTCTTTTCTTCATTGTATTTAGTCTACCAGGAAGTGCACCACAGGATCTGTAGATCAGTTCAAAATCCAGTTACAAGGCTTATGTTGCAGGAAAGGAAACAACTTCCAAGGCTCAAGAGTGGGCTCTTGTCTAACATTGAATTGTCTGAGTACACACATGTGCTGACAAAGCAAGAGACTTTATTGGAAAGAGACACCCGGGTGGAGAACAGTAGGATAAGAGAACCCAGGAGAACCGCTCTGCCACGTGGCTCGCAGTCTCAGGTTTTATGGTGATGCGATTAGTTTCTGGGTTGTCTTTGGCCAATTGTTCTGACTCGGGGTCCTTCTTGGTGTCGCAAGCATTACTCAGCCAAGATGAATGCAGCAAGAAGAATTCTGGGAGGTTGGTAGGACATATGAACAGGCATCTCTTCTCTGCTTTTGACCTTTCCCGAATTCTTCCAGTTAGTGGTAGCTTGTTAGTTCCACATTCCTTACCAGGAACTCCTGTTTTAAGATAACTCAGACAAGTGGTTACTAACAGGCCTGACAAGAGTGGGCGGTTTCAGTCAGTGGTTGCTTTAACACTTAGATCTTGTACAGTTGGCAGTCTGTCATATCCCTTGCTTTCACAAGCTCAAATTCAACCAGCTTAGATAAAAAATCCTCCACACCCCTCAAATTCCAGAAAGTTTCAAAAAAGCACAAATAGAATTTTCCAGGCCTTGGCAAGAATTTACATAGTATTTACACTGTATTTACAATGATTTACAAAACAGTTACATTGTATTAGGTATTGTAAGTAACCTAGCAATGATTTAAAGTATATGGGAGGAGGTGTAGGTTATAAGAAACTTAATTATCCATGAGTTTTTGATATGAGGGTATGGGTGGCCCTGGAACCAATTCCTGGAGGATACCTAGGAATGACTGTAATTTACTTCTTCAGGACAATTTCCTTCTCTGCTTCAGGCTTTTGTGAGGAACAAATTAACAATTGTTCAATGTATTGTGAAGCAAGGTCAAAAAGGCAGTCTCTAGCCTTGACAGAAAATCTACAAGACCATAGCTTATCTTCTTTAATATTCCCCCTCCTGCTCTTCCTCCCCTCTTTCCTCCCTCCCTCCCTCCCCCAACCCCAGGAAGAGATTCTAGGCTGATTTCTCTCCTGCATTACCAATATCCTCTTCTTTACCCTCAGGGTAAAACTGCTACTCTGGAAATAAGATATTCTTGAGCTAGAAATAAACCAGGAACAAATTAACAATTGTTCAATGTATTGTGAAGCAAGGTCAAAAAGGCAGTCTCTAGCCTTGACAGAAAATCTACAAGACCATAGCTTATCTTCTTTAATATTCCCCCTCCTGCTCTTCCTCCCCTCTTTCCTCCCTCCCTCCCTCCCCCAACCCCAGGAAGAGATTCTAGGCTGATTTCTCTCCTGCATTACCAATATCCTCTTCTTTACCCTCAGGGTAAAACTGCTACTCTGGAAATAAGATATTCTGAGCTAGAAATAAACCTAGCTCCAGTGCTTATTTCCTGTGTAGCTTTGGGCAAGTCATATGCTCTGTCTGAGGCCCAGTTTTCTCATCCATAAAATAGAAGCAATACTCAAATTTCAGGGTAGTGCCAGGCCCTTAAGCATTCAGTAATGGTGGTTATCATTAGAGCTATGTGCTGTTTCCAACCCAGGCCCTTGGCCAGATTCTCTTCTATGGAGCAGCCTGGAACTATGTCTGCACAGAGAAAAAATAAACAGAAGCAGGAACATGTAATGTAATGAAGGACCTAAGCTACTCCATTTTGTTAATAGAAAAACTCCATTTTGTAAGGTTCTTGGAAAAGAGCCTTTGAAAATCCAAGAGCCTTTGGAAATCTCCTGACCTCACCCCACCGCCAACGAGCCAATCGGATCCCAGAGCAAAATCTCCTGACTTAACGCTCAGGAACTTGTGTTCTACCTAGACAATAGGGACCAATCAAGAACCAACACACAACCCTTCGAAAGAAAGTGACCAATCAGACGTTCCCCTACTTAGAAATCCTTTTTTTTCCATGTATACTCCCTATATACGCAATGTAATCCAATACCCGGGGCTCCTCCCTGTAGCCGCTGCGTTGGTATCGGTGGGAGCCCCAACTCGAGCTTAGTAAGAAAAAAACTCTCTTGCTTTTGCATCGGATATCGGCTCCCTGGTGGTCATTGGGAGATTTCACGACTTGGGCATAACAGTAAATGGATCATAAGATTATGTAATCTTTTGTGTGAGACTTCTTTTATTCAGTATAATATTTTGAAATTCATCTAAGTCTTAGGTACATCAGTAGCAGATATATTTTATTGTATGAATATACCACAGTTCAGCTTTTCTGCTCATACATATCTAAGCTATTTCCAGATTTTTGTCTATTACCGGTACAGCTGTTAATTATATTCTAATATAAGTCTTTGAATGTGTGCTCTTTCTCTTGGGTAAATACCTAGGAGTGGAATTGCTAGGTCATAAGAAAGGTACATTTTTAATTCACCATTTCCCACTCCTATCAACAATATATGAGAGTTCCAGTTGCTCCACAGCCTCACCAACCAGAAGTGGGTGTTGTAATCCAATCATTATGCAGAAAGAAGGATTTGCTGAAATGAAAACTCTCCTCTTCCTTCTTGATGTCAGCTTCCTCATTAGATTTCTAAGGCTTCATGTGGCTCCCTAAGAACTCTTCAATCTCTTGCAAGTATCAAAGACAGGCAAACTCTATACCCAGAGAGGAACTAACCTGAATGAGTTTGGATTTGTTGAAACTAAACAAAAAATGCATGTGCACAAAAATTGATCAGCCTCCTAAACATCATGAGAATTTCTGAGACTTGTTAAATGAAAACAAGTTGAAAATTGTGTTTTATTTGGTGGAAGTACTGAGGACTTAACCACAGGAGACAGTTTCTTAGATAACTCTGAGGGACTGTTCAGAGGAGGTAAGAGCCAAGATATGCAGCAGTTTGCAAAAACAAACCAGGTGGTTGAACACCAAAAGATTTCTGCTAATTAAAGAAAAAACAAAAGTCTCAAGTTAGAGAATTTGGTGCATTTCTGTGTATGGGAAGATACAAGAGTCTGGACTCATTGAAATCATTCCTCTGATAAGCACCTGGGGCCAGTATCCTGTTTTTCTCCATCCAGAATCCCCTCAGGGTGCACAGGGGTCGGGATGGGGCACTGAAATGGCTGATGGCTTGATAGCCACAACATCCTTTGTTTACTGATATGCAGGTAACCTCCACAGACTCAAGTTACTTAATTGGTCTATTTTAAATCTAATTTCCTGTATAAACATTTAAGTGCTATTCCTTCCAATAATCCAAGATTGACTAGATTTCTGGATAGTTAGCTAAACTATCCAAACTTCATCTGTTAACTAAATCCCACTTGATGAAGCCCTTTTCAGGTTTATTAAATGTATTGCAAGGGAGGAGTAGAAATTTCCATCACCAACAAGCTTAATTTTGGAAAGACCATCCAAGCCTCACAAAATTTTGTAGGAGGAAGGGCCTTGAGATTCACCTCGCCCAATGGATCGCAAACTCTAGTATGTCTACAAAACAGCTAGAATTGGCAGATTGGTCTGACTCAGAGACTGACTCTGTAGGTTGGGGGCCCAGGAATTTTCATTTTCAGCAAGCAAGGGTCCACCTGACTCTCATGCCAGTTGTCCGAAGATCTCAGAACACAATTTGGGAAAAACTGATTTGATCTAAACATCTTCCTCACAATGAAAAGGTAGTTTATGATAGAACAGTTAAGAGGCACAACAATTTAAAAAAAAAACAAAAACTGATTTCCTTCATTTTTCTATTCTTATAATCTCCTAGGCCAAGCTACCTTAGAGAAGAAAAATTACAGTACATTTAAAGTCTGTTTGTGAAGCTTCTCTCAATTGTAAATGTTCTCATTCTCAAATTGTTAAAATTTGCTATTTTCTGAATTTCATAGAGGGTTAATTTCCAAGAGTCAGTGATAGAAGTGCCAGAAATAAGCTCTGGCACTCAGGTCACACTGGGAGAGCAGGGTCTGGGACCCACACCAGAAGTCTCCTGGAATCTGGTCCTGCCTCAAGACTGATGCCCTGCACTAACGATCAGACTGCTTTGTCATGTTCTTCATCTCAACAATGAATTATACTTTAATCTTCTTTAAAATTTCTCCTCCAGGAAATACAATAATTTCAAATAAGATATAAAGCAAAGGTGAATCTGGTATCTAGGGTAAAATTTTCCTAACATATTCTTATCCACTGAAAGCTTCCCTCTGCAATTAGGTTTCAGCTGAGCAATATATGGCAGGGAGGGCTCTGTGTTTGCCATCCTCAATTGCCCAAGGCCTGCTTAACTTAATGTTTCAGTTTTAAAATTATGATTGCTTTTAAATTCATAAGATAGTTACTAAATAGACCAAAGCTCTTTCAGTCATTCTATAGCATTTCAGTAGGAAGAGTTGAAACTTTTTTAACAGCTTTGAATCATATTTGACTTAAAATATTTACCAGAAAGAGCATGTAAATGCCAGCATATATGGGGATGTGTTATTGTTTCCTTGTGAAAATTTGGGAGGAGATTCATTCTTGATTGTACCAATGACTGATAGTCTCCAGTAATGTCTGCAGTCACCATGCAGCTGCTCCATTGTGTTAACAATGAAGTTGGCTCCATTTGCTTGCTTTATTTTGCTGCAGAACCTAAAATGTATTACATGATTATGCAGGTATCCCTCAAATGAAAGTTCCAAAAAAGTTTGCTGTAAATTTGGATGAAATGAATCTGACTTACCCATTGACTTCTATTATAGAATCAGAAATATATAGCCCAGGGATGGGAAAATTGGTCCTTGGATGTAATACATTTCTACTTAATAATGCATCAGCCTATAATGAGAGATATTCAAAGAGAAAACAGTAACTCTCTAATAAAATATTAACAGTAATGCATTTGCACTGAATATGTCACATTATTTTTAAAACCACTGCAAGTAGAACTATAAACACTGCCAAATTCCAGAAGCTTGACTGTCCCCTTCACTTGTGGTTTCCAAGATGCAATCAGTTATTAAACTTCCACTGTTTACCAGCCTTGAACTGTGAAAAACTTAATAAAAAAATTTTATGTCTAAAGTAATTATTTTACCACTTTTGCCGCATTCTGGGATGGAAAGGAACTAGTGTTCTTCTGCCTGGAAGAACAGGAGGTGACCAAGATGCATTCACTCGCTCATTCATTCATTCATCTGATTGCCTGCTGCTGCTGCTGCTACTAAGTCACGTCAGTCGTGTCTGACTCTGTGCGACCCCATGGCAGCCCAACAGACTCCTCTGCCTACTATGTCTCAAACATTCTGCTGGCAGCTGAGGTTATAAAAATAAAATATAAAGTTCTGGTTTGGGGGGAGAACAGCAAGAAAGCAGGCAACTGTTTTCCAGAGTTCAGACAGAGTTGAGTACAAGATAGAGTTATCCTAGCCCATTGGAACTGCCCTTAATATAAACCTTTGAACAATGGTGTCACATTTGAATAGTTAATACAAGATCTCAAACTGGTGCCCTATGGCTCAATCCAGTATGAATGTGAGTTTTATTTGGCCTACTTAGTTTACAAAAGAAAGAGCTAACACTGTAAATTGGAAGATTTCACATGCCAAAAAAAAATAATAATTCCATTTTCTGGACTGCAGATAGTTTAGTATGGTGGGGGGCGGGGATTGGAAAGTCTACAACGGAAAAGCAAGAGATGACTCAGAAAGAAGTCTAAACTAGTCCTCTTCCAGCACAAAACTGTCTAACAGCCTTGAAGAACTGATTCTACATCAGCCCAAGTCTACTTCTTCATTTCAAACACCAAGACAAGCCCTATTTACTTGATTTGAGTTTCAAATAGGATTTCCGGACAAAATACAGGATACCTAGTTAAATTTGAATTCCAGATAAACAGTGGATATGTTTTGAGTGTAATAGTTAGGACATACTTATACTAAAACAACTTATTCATGAAAAATTATCTGAAATTCAAGTTTAACTGGATGTCCTATGCTTTTCTTTGCTAAATCTGGTGACATTTAATCTCTAACTCCTACCAGGGTGATTATTTCTATTTTTCCTAATTTACTTCTATTTCCTTATTAAAACACAGTTGTCAAATTATTCCTTTACAATAAAAGTGTCCTCTGAGACATCCCAAAATAAACCTTAATGTTCTAATAGAAAATTAACAATTCTCCTTGTGTTGACTTGTTTCTCACCATATGTTGCCTTAGCCTTCTTTAGATGTCTTGACTCTCATCCATCCTGCATTCAACTTTGTGACATGTAGGAATTACCAAGGGAGTCTGTAAGCTATTGGTGACCTGCATGAAGAAGAAAGAAGTGGACAAGAGAGAACAAGAAATGAAGACACTAAAACAAAAGTCCAACTCTCTGAACTAGCTTCACACAGCCAGAGAAAGAATACCAACTCCTGAAGATTTAGGCATCTAAATAAAAAGTTATACCTGTAATTAGCTTATAAATTTGAAGAATTTAGTAAAATATTATTTACATATTATTTACCCAAAATATGATTTAAGCTCAATAATTTTTTCTTACAATTCTTCAAAATCCAATTAATTTAAGAATAGCTCCATATTCCACTATGGAGTTATCTTTAGGATATCTTGTTAAGGAAAAAGCAAGAAGTGATTAAAACAGAGGAATGTTTATTTATAGCTATATGGTTTTATTTTTTAAAAACTATGAAGCATACACCAAAAACTAGTTTTAAAAACTGGTAACCTATAGAGAGAGGAGGGGCAATGATGAAAGCTAGATCTTTCTGAATGTATTTTGTTTCATAGATTAGACTTTGGGAACACAAATGATCTTACAGTTTTAAAAATTAAATCAATAAGAAAAAGAGGTACTCCTTAAATATTTTTTTAAAAAGAAATGAAGCAAATGAACCTGTGTGTGTGTGCTCAGTCAAGTCTGATTCTTTGTGACCCCATGTACTATAGCCTGCCAGGCTCCTCTGTCCATGGAATTTTCCAAGCAAGAATACTGGAATGGGTTGCCAGTTCTTATTCCAGGGGATCTTCCCAACCCAGGGATTGAATCTGCATCTCTTGTGTCTCCTGCATTGGCAGGTGGATTCTTTACCACTGTGCCCCCTGGGAAACCCTAAATGAACCTGACTAGTCTCAAATTTCTGCCATAATCACTGATAATTATTTCAAGTGTCTTTGAAACAATATTTTTGAGGTAGGACTTGTGGATTGACAGAGTGAAGGCCTCTGTAAATTTATACTTCCAAAGAAGGAAGTATAATTAAAAAAAAAAAATTGTCAAAAGAAACTTTTTTCAGAACTCCAGAAACTACCCAAAGGCTTACAACAATCTGAAGTGTATTCATTCAAGATAAACTACAACCTAGACAGCATATTAAAAAGCAGAGACATTACTTTGCCAACAAAGGTCCATCTGGTCAAGGCTATGGTTTTTCCAGTGGTCATGTATGGATGTGAGAGTTGGACTATAAAGAAAGCTGAGCACCAAAGAATTGATGCTTTTGAACTGTGGTGTTGGAGAAGACTCTTGAGAGTCCCTTGGACTGCAAGGAGATCCAACCAGTCTGTCTAGTCAAGGCTATGGTATTTCCAGTAGTCATTTATGGATGTGAGAGTTGGACTATAAAGAAAGCTGAGCACCAAAGAATTGATGCTTTTGAACTGTGGTGTTGGAGAAGACTCTTGAGAGTCCCTTGGACTGCAAGGAGATCCAACCAGTCCATCCTAAAGATCAGTCCTGGGAGATCAGTTCACTGGAAGGACTGATGCTAAAGCTGAAACTCCAATACTTTGGCCACCTGATGCAAAGAGCTGACTCATTGGAAAAGACCCTGATGCTGGGAAAGATTGAAGGCAGGAGGAGAAGGGGGCGACAGAGGATGAGATGGTTGGATGGCATCACCGACTCAATGGACATGGGTTTGGGTGGACTCTGGGAGTTGGTGATGGACAGGGAGGCCTGGCATGCTGCGGTTCATGGGGTCACAAAGAGTCGGACACGACTGAGTGACTGAACTGAACTGAACCTCAGTAAATACAGTGAGTTTGCAACAATTTAACTTGTCCTGTTTCCATATACCTCATCCCAGCATCTATGGAAAACTCCACCCATCAACAGTAAAATTCATATTCTTCTCAAGTGCACATGGAACTTTCTATAGGGTAGACCTTATGTTAGGCCATATTACAAGTCTCAGTACATAAAAAGCAGTGAAATCAAGCAAAGCATGTTCTCTAATCACAGTGGAATGAAGTTAGAAATCATAGCAGAAGAAAATTTGGAAATTCACAAAATATGTTGTTTATTCAAAAATTAAACAACACACTCTTAAATAACCAATAAGTCATGTTTATTCAAAAATTAAACAACACACTCTTAAATAACCAATAAGTCAAAGAATAAATTAGAAAATGCTTTGATTAAAAAATGCTTTGACATGAATGAAAACAAAAACACTACATACCAAAATCATTGGAAGCAGTTAAGCATTGCTTAGGAAGAAATCTATAGCAGTAAATATCCACCTTAGAAAAGAAGAAATATTTCAGATCAATAACTATACCTTCCACCATAAGATACTTAAAACAGAAGAGCAAACTAAACCAAAGCAAGCAGGATGGAAATAGGAAAGGTTAGAGAAGAAATAAATGAAATAGAGAATAGAAAAACACTGGAGAAAAATCAATTATACAAAAAATTGGTTGTTTGAAAAGAGCAAAATTGGTAAATCTTTAACTAGACAAAGAAAGATAAAAATTACTAAAATCAGGAATGAAAGACGGACCATCACTACCAATCTTATAAAAATAAAACGAATGATAAGAGAATACTATAATTATATGGCAACAGATTAGATATCTTAGAGGTATTATACAAATTCCTAGAAAACTCAAACTACCAAGTCTAATGTGAGAAGAAACAGAAAATCTGAATAGATCTACAGAAGTAGGGAGACTGAAATTTTAATTTTCAAATTACTCCAGAGAAATATCCGGAGCCCAGATGGTTGCTCTGGTGAATTCTATCAAGCTTTTAAAAGAGAATTAATTCCAGTCCTTCACAAACTCTTCCACAAGCTAGAAGACCCAGCAATTCTATCCTGAGATATATTCTCAAGAGAAATGAAGACATGTCTGCACAAAAACTTGTATAGGGAATGTTCATACCAACATTATTCACAATAATGTTATGAAGAAAGAAAGGTGGAAACATCCCCAAACATTTATCAAATGATGAATAAACAAAATATGGTATATCCATAAAACAGAATTTTATTTGGCCATTAAAGAGATAAAGTATAGAAATTCCCTGGTGGCCCAGTGGTTAGGACCCTGTGCTTCTACTGCAGGGAGCACAAGTTTGATTCCTGGTTGGGGAGCTAACATTTCACATGCTGCAATGGAAAAAAAAAAAAAAAAAAAGGAGGGAGATAGAGTACTTTTACATTCTACAACATGGATGATCCTTGAAAACTATATTATACTAAAGAAAACTATGCTATACTAAAGAACTCAATCATAAAAGACCACATATTTTACAATTTCATTTATATGAAATGTTCACAATAAGCAAATCTATACAAACAGAAATCAAATATATGATTGCCTAGGGCTGGTAGCAGGAAGGAGGAGGGTCTGATAATGGGTATAGGGTTTCTTTTGGGGAGGGTGATGAATATGTTAAAATTAGACAGTGCTGACTATTATACAGTTTTGTGAATATTATCTTCTGAATTGTACACTTTAAATGGATGAATTATATGTTATGTGAACCATATCTCTGTAAGCTGTTAAAGATAACAACAGCAAAAAAAAAAAAAAAAAGGCTAGTGGAGGTAACAGAATTTCAACTGAGCTATTTAAAATCCCCAAAGATGATGCTGTTAAAGTGCTGCACTCAATATGTTAGCAAATATGGAAAATTCAGCACTGGCCATAGGATTGGAAAAGGTCAGTTTTCATTCCAATCCCAAAGGAGGGCAATACCAAAGAATGTTCAAGCTACTGCACAATTGTGCTCATTTCACATGTTAGCAAGGTTATGCTCAAAATCCTTCAAGCTAAGCTTCAGCAGTATATAAGCCAAGAACTTCCAGATGTTCAAATTGGATTTAGAAAAGGCAGAGGAACCAGAGATCAAACTGCCTACATGCATTGCAAGGAAGCAAGGGAGTTTCAAAAACACATTTACCTCTGTTTCATTGACTTCACTAAAGCCTTTGATTGTGTGGATCACAACAAACTGTGGAAAATTCTTAAAGAGATGGGAGTACTAGACAAGGCTGTATAATGTCACCCTGATTATTTACTTATGTACATAGTATATCTTGTGTCTCTTTTTATAAGAGCACTAATCCTATTCATGACCTAGTCACCTCCCAAATCATCTCCAAAACCAGTCACACTAGAGATTAGGGTTCCAACTTTTGAATTTAGGGATACACAAACATGCAGTCTACAACACAAGGTAATAATTGGTGGGAGAACATTCTTGAAAAAATAATTCTAGACCATAAATGCAAAAGAAATACTAGAATTAAGAAGTTACCATTCTGCAACCACAAATTTACGATCTTCAATAACTGCTAAAGGCATGTAGGTAAAAGATTAGATCAAATTGAACCCTCTGATCCATCTTAATATCCCACAAAGTGAAATCTCTGAAGTGATACAATGTGACATACACAAGACTATCTATATAGTATTTTTGCCACAAGAACTAAATCTGAATTTAAACAAACTTCCATAGGAATATGTGGAAATACAGTGGATGATTAGGGCTGGAGGAACACATTAAATGACACCACAAGGGTGGAATCAGCCAAATGTAGACCATAAAAAATAACTTAAAGCAGTGACCCAGAAAGACAGGTATGTCAATAAAACAAAAGGTGTAGACCAAGTTTGATTCTGATTCGAACAAACCAACTATAAAATTTTTTTTGAAGGACTTTGCTGGTGGGCCAGTGGCTAAGACTTCACACTCCCAGTGTAGGCGGCCAGTGTTCAATTCCTGGTCAGGAAACTGGATCTCATGTGCCACAACTAAGGGTTCACATGCCACAAATAAAGATCCCACCAATGGCACCCCACTCCAGTACTCTCGCCTGGAAAATCCCATGGACAGAGGAGCCTGGTGGGCTGCGGTCCATGGGGTCACTGAGAGTCAGACACGACTGAGCGACTTCACTTTCACTTTTCGCTTTCATGCATTGGAGGAGGAAATGGCAACCCACTCCAGTGTTCTTGCCTGGAGAATCCCAGGGATGGGGGAGCCTGCTAGGCTGCCGTCTATGGGATCGCACAGAGTCGGACATGACTGAAGCGACTAGCAGCAGCAGCAGCAGCTGAAGCAAAGATCAAAGATCCAGCATGCCACAACTAAGATTTGGTGCAGGCAAATAAAAATAAATACTAAAATGTTCTTTTTGAAAACTAAAAGCAGAGTTGCCATATGATCCAGCAATCCCACTTCTTGGCATATATCCAGAAAAAAAATATAATTGGAAAACATACATGCACCCCTATGTTTATGGCAACACTATTCACAATAGCCAAGACATTGAAACAACCTAAATGCCCATCAACAGATGAAGGGATAAACAAAATGTGGTACATAAATATTAATATTATGGAATATTAGTATGTGCTCAGTCACTAGTCGTGTCTAAATCTTTGCGACCTCATGGACTGTAGCTCATAAGGTTCCTCTGTCCATGGAATTTTACAGGCAAGAATATTGGAGTGGGATAGATGAAACAAGAATGGTAAAATCTTGACCATTGTTGAAACTTGATGATGAGTGGCATTTTCGTGTATGGCTGAAAATTTCCATAACTTTTTTAATGCAAAAAAAAAAAAAAGCCTTTCAGTCATTATGCAGAGCAGATGTTAAAAAAAAATGGTTACATTAAAAAAAAGTCTACTATGAATTCTGTAACCATTGTCTCCTCTGTTGCCTTAAGTAACTAGAGAGAAAAACCTGACCAAGGGTGATCTCTCCATGAGTCTTGTTCTCAGATCATTCATAATGTCGGGTAGGGAACGAATTCTTGAATCAGGCACCCAAAACACCAAATATATAAAAAAAAAAACTTTATAAATTACCAACCTAATTACTCATTGGAACGACTTATGCTGAAGCTAAAGCTTTAATACTTTGGCCATCTGATGAGAAGAGCCAACTCATTGGAAAAGACCCTGATGCTGGGAAAGATTGAGAGCAAAAGAAGTGGGTGGCAGAGGATGAGATGCTTAGATAACATCACCTACTCAGTTCAGTTCAGTTCAGTTGCTCAGTCGTGTCCGACTCTTTGCGACCTCATGAATCACAGCACGCCAGGCCTCCCTGTTTAAATCTATTTCTCACTTCCACTGTATAATCATAAGGGATTTGATTTAGGTCATACCTGAATGGTCTAGTGGTGTTGCCCACTTTCTTCAATTTAAGTCTGAACTTGGCAATAAGGAGTTCATGATCTGAGCCACAATCAGATCCCGGTCTTGTCTTTGTTGACTGTATAGAGCTTCTCCATCTTTGGCTGCAAAGAATATAATCAATCTGATTTCAGTGTTGACCATCTGGTGATGTCCATGTGTAGAGTCTTCTCTTGTGTTGTTGGAAGAGGGTGTTTGCTATGGCCAGTGCATTTTCTTGGCAAAACTCTATTAGTCTTTGCCCCGCTTCATTCCGCAATTGCTTGTTATTAGAGAAATGTAAATTAAAACTGGATGAAGTAAAACTTTACATAAGTCAGAATGGCCATAATCATAAAAAAAAAAAGTTCTGCAAACAATAAATGCTAGAGAGGATGTGTAGAAAAGGGAACCCTCTTACACTGTTGGTGAGGATGTAAATTGATTGATACAGGCACTATGGAGAAAAGTATAGAAATTTCTTGAAAAACTAGGAAAAAAACTACCATGTGACCTAGTAATCTCATGGCTGTGCATGTACCCTGTGAAAACCATAATTGAAAAAGACACATGTACCCCAATGTTCATTCCAACACTATTTACAATAGCCAGAACATGGAAGCAATCTAGATGACCATTGACAGATGAATAAATAAAGTTGTGGTACCTATATACAATGGAATAGTAATTACTCAGCCATAAAAAGGAATACATTTGAGTCAGTTCTAGTGATGTGGATGAATCTAGAGCTTGTCATACAGAATGAAATAAGTCAAACAGAGAAAAAAAGTATTGTATATTAAGGCATATATATATGGAATCTAGAAAAATGGTACTGACAAACCCATTTGCAAGGCAGGAATTCAGACTCAGGCATAGAGAGCAGACTCTTGAATAGAGCGGGAGAAGGAGAGGATGGGACAAATTGAGAGAGTAGCATTGAAACATATACATTACTACGTGTAAAATATATAACTAATGAGAAGTTCCTGCATAACATAGGGAGCACTGCCTGGTGTTCTGTGACAATCTAGAGGGGAGCCATGGGATGGGATGTGGGAGGGAAGTTCAAGAGGGAAGGGACATTTGTACTCCTATGGCTGATTCATGGTTGATGTATGACAGAAATAAACATAACTTTGTAAAGCAACTATCATCCAATTAAAATAAATTTTAAAAATGGGCAGAAGACCTAAATGGGCATTTCTCCAAATAAGATATGCAGATGACCAAAAAGCACATGAAAGTATGTTCACCATCACTAGTTAATATATAAATGCAAATCAAAACTACCCACAGCAGCTAGAATAGTCATTTTTAAAAGGTCTATAAATAACAAACGGTGGAGATGGTGTGGAGAAAAGGGGAAGCTCGTAGAGTGTTGTTCGGAATGTAAATCGGTGTAGCCACTATTGGAAACAGTATAGAGGTTCCTCAAAAAGTAAAAATAAAGCGCCATATGATCCAGCAATCCTACTCCTGGGCATATACCCAGACAAAGCTATAATTTGAAAAGATACATGTATCCCTTATGTTCATAGCAGCACTATTTACAATAGCCAAGACATGAAAGCAAACTAAATGTCTATCAACAGATGACTGGATGAAGATTCAGTTCAGTTCAGTTGCTCAGTCGTGTCCGACTCTTTGTGACCCCATGAATCGCAGCACGCCAGGCCTCCTTGTCCGTCACTAACTCCCGGAATTCACCCAGATCCACGCCCATGGAGTCAGTGACACCATCCAGCCATCTCATCCTCAGTCGTCCCCTTCTCCTCCTGCCCCCAATCCCTCCCTGCATCACAGTCTTTTCCAATGAGTCAACTCTTCGCATGAGGTGGCCAACATACTGGAGTTTCAGGTTCAGCATCATTCCTTGCAAAGAAATCCCAGGGCCGATCTCCTTCAGAATGGACTGGTTGGATCTCCTTGCAGTCCAAGGGACTCTCAAGAGTCTTCTCCAACACCACAGTTCAAAAGCATCAATTCTTCGGCGCTCAGCCTTCTTCACAGTCCAACTCTCACATCCATACATGACTACGGGAAAAACCATAGCCTTGACTAGATGGATCTTAGTCGGCAAAGTAATAACTCTGCTTATGATTATGTGGTATATACTTATAATCTTCAGCCATTAAAAATAATTAAATGATTGCTATTTGCAGTAATATGGATAATAATACAGTAATAGCATATATAGTGATAAATATATATAATCTTTATAATAATAAGAGGTTATTATATTTAGCAAAGTAAGCCAGAAAGAAAAATGCCATATCTTATCAAATATAAGTGGAAACTAAACTCTGACACAAACAAACATATCTAGAACACAAACATAGACTTATAGATACAGACAAGAGATTTGTGGTTGCCAAGGTAGGGTTAGGGGATGGAAGAACTGGGAGTTTGGAATTAGCAGATGCAAACTATTGTACATAGGGTGGATAAACAACAAGGTCCTATTGTATAGCACAGGAAACTATTGTTAATATTCTCTAAACCATAATGGAAAAGTGTGTGTGTATATACAACTGAGTCATTTTTCTATACAGCAGAAATAAAATACAACTTTGTAAAATCAACTATATTTCAATATTTTGTTAAATGGCTATTCTATTCCTAGTTGACTGATTTTTTTAAACCATGAATAGGTTTTTAGTATTGTGAATGCTTTCTTTGCACTTATTGAGATGATTTTGTGAGTTACTTTTATTCTGTTAATATAGAGAATCATATTGTTTCTCAAATATTGAAAAAATATTGCATCCCTGTGTATAATTCAGCTTAATGAGATACTGTCATATATACTGCTATTTTGTGGAGGATCTTCAGACTTAAAATGTCTGAAGTTTCTTATAACATCTATATAGTCTTAGATGTCAGATATACAGGTCTCAAAAAATGAGTAAGTATTCTCTCATTTAGGATTAAATCTATTAAGTCACCTTAATATACTCTTTATAGAAAGCTTTATGGGTCAAAATTAAATGCTTAAAAGGTATAAGTTTAATCAAAAATTCTAATTTTTTTTCAATCAGTTTTGGGACATTGTTTCTCTGAAGTTTTTGAAATTTATTTTAGAAATTCATCCATTAAATATGTTATCTGTTTTGTTGACTTGATGTTGCTCAAATATCACCATTATTCTTTTAATGTCTGAATTATCTGTAATGATTTTCTCTTATTTGTTCCTTCTAATTAATAACTTGTGCTTGTGTGATTACCTATTGATCTAGTCAAGAATTTACCAGATTTATTTTCCTTTCCAAATAGCTACCATTTGCCTTTCTTTTCACTTAAAATATTTTCTCTTCTATTCCATTTATAAGTGTTTTTATTATTACCAACCATTTCTTTCCTTGCATTTACTATGGGTAAATTGCTCTTTTTAAAATTTACTTAATGTAGAAACATCTATCATTGCTTTTAAACATTTCTTTTTTTACAACATGGGAATTTTGTGGTAAAAATTTTCTTCTAAGCAATGCCTAATCTAGTCTTCCAAATTCAGATGGACTGTATTTTCATTAATCGACTTGAAATGCTTTATAATTTCTTGGGTATTTTATTTTTTGATACACTGTTGCTATATGTGTTAATTCAAAAATTTATTGATATACTAGATATATTTATCATTATTGGTAGGCAGTTTTACTAAGCAATAATCAGAGCACATACTGTTATATTTTGATCTTTTAAATTTTATGGTTTGAATTACTGATTTATTATTTGATTGACTTTTTATTTGGTCCAGTAGCTGGTCTATCTTGGTAAATGATAGGTCTGTTGAGAAACAAATGTACTCTTTAACAGTTCTTGGTTTTGGGGAAGAGGATGTAATTTTCTCTCTTTATTAAGAGGACAGTTTGTTTCTTTTTTAAAATTAGTTTATTTACTATAATTGGAGGCTAGTTGCTTTACAATATTGTGGTGGTTTTAGCCATACATGGAGATGAACCAGCCACGAGTAAACATGTGTCCCCCCCGTTGTGAAACACCTTCTCACATCCCTCTCCATTCCATCCCTCTGTGTTGCCCCAGTGCACTGGCTTTGAGTGCCCTGTTTCATGCACTGAATTTGGACTGGTCATCCATTTCACATGTAGTGATATACATGTTTCAATGCTATTCTCTCAAATCATCTCATCCTTGCCTTCTCCCACAGAGTCCAAAAGTCTGTTCTTTACACCTGGTTCTCTTTTGTTGTCTTGCATATAAGGTCATCAATGCCATCTTTATGAATTCCATATATATGTGTTAATATACTGTATTGGTGTTTCTCTTTCTAACTTACTTCACTGTGTATAATAGGCTCCAGTTTCATCCACCTCATTAGAACTGACTCAAATGTGTTCTCTTTAATACTTGAGTAACATTCCATTGTACCACAACTTTCTTTTCCATCTGTCTGCTGATGGGCATCTAGGTTGCTTCCGTGTCCTAGTTATTGTAAACAGTGCTGCGATGGACATTGGGATCCATGTGTCTCTTTCAATTCTGGTTTCCTCATTGTGTACGCCCAGCAGTAGGATTGCTGGGTCATATGGCAGTTCTATTTCCAGTTTTTAAAGGAATTTCCACACTGTTCTCCATAGTGGCTGTATTAGCTTGCATTCCCACCAACAGCGTAAGAGGGTTTCCTTTTCTCCACATCCTCTCCAGCATTTATTGTTTGTAGACTTTTTGATGGCGGTCATTCTGACTGGCGTAAGGTGGTACCTCATTGTTTTGATTTGCATTTCTCTGATAATGAGTGATGTTGAGCATCTTTTCATGTGTTTCTTAGCCATCTGTATGTCTTTGGAGAAATGTCTTAGTTCTTTGGTGCATTTTTTTGATTGGGTCATTAATTTTTTCTGGTATCGAGCTGCATGAGCTGATTATATATTTCTGAGATTAATTCTTTGTCAGTTGCTTCATTTGCTATTATTTTCTCCCATTCTGAAGGCTGTCTTTTCACCTTGCTTGTAGTTTCCTTAATTGTGTAAAAGCTTTTAAGTTTAATTAGGGCCCATTTGTTCATTTTTGCTTTTATTTCCATTACTCTGGGAGGTGGGTCATAGAGGATATTGCTGTGATTTATGTCTGAGTGTTCCACCTATGTTTTCCTCTAGGAGTTTTATAGTTTTTGGTCTTACATTTAGATCTTTAATCCATTTTTATCTTTTCTTTGTGTTTGGTGTTAGAAAGTGTTCTAGTTTTCATTCTTTTACAGATGGTTGACCAGTTTTCCCAGCACCACTTGTTAAAGAGATTGTCTTTTCTCCATTGTATATTCTTGCCTCCTTTGTCAAAGATAAGGTGTCCATAGGTGCATGGATTTATCTCTGGGCTTTCTATTTTGTTCCATTTATCTACATTTCTGTCTTTGTGCCAGTATCATACTGTCTTGATGACTGTAGCTTTGTAGCACAGTCTGAAGTCAAGCAGGTTGATTCTTCCCATTCCATTCTTCTTAAGATTGCTTTGGCTATTCAAGGTTTTTTGTATTTCCATACAAATTATGGACTTCCCTGGTGGCTCAGAGGTTAAAGCGTCTGCCTCCAATGCCGGAGACCCGGGTTCGATCCCTGGGTCGGGAAGATCACCTGGAGAAGGAAATGGCAAACCACTCCAGTATTCTTGCTTGGAGAATCTCATGGACTGAGGAGCTTGGTGGGCTGCAGTCCATGGGGTCACAAAGAGTCGGACACGACTGAGTGACTTTACATTACATTATACAAATTATGAAATTATTTTTTCTAGTTGTGAGAAAAATATTGTTGGTAGCTTGATAGGGATTGCATTGAATCTATAGATTGCTTTGTACAGTATACTCATTTTCACTAGATTGATTCTTTCAGTCCAAGAACATGGTATGTTTTTCCACCAATTTGTGTCCTCGTTGATTTCTTTCATCAGTGTTTTATAGTTTTCTATATATAGGTCTTTTGTTTATTTAGGTAAATTTATTCCTAAGTATTTTATTCTTTTCATTGCAATGGTGAATGAGATTGTTTCCTTAATGTCTCTTTCAGTTTTCTCATCATTAGTGTATAGGAATGCAAGGGATTTTGTGCATTAATTTTGTATCCTGCAACTTTACTATGTTCATTGATTAGCTCTAGTAATTTTATGGTGATGTCTTTAGGGTTGTCTATGTAGAGGATCATGTCATCTGCAAACAGTGAGAGTTTTCTTCTTTTCCTATCTGTATTCCTTTTATTTCTTTTTCTTCTCTGATTGCTGCGGATGAAACTTTCCAAACTATGTTGAATAGTAGTGAGAATGGGCACCCTTGTCTTGTTCTTGACTTTAGGGGAAATGCTTTAAATTTTTAGCCATTAAGGATAATGTTTGCTATGGGTTTATCATATGTGAACGTGAAGTCGTTCAGTCATGTTCAGTCCTTTGTGACCCCATGGATTGTAGCCTACCAGGCTTCTCTGTCCATGGGATTTTCCAGGCAACAATACTGGAGTGGATTGCCATTTCCTTCTCCAAGGGATCTTCCCAACCCAGGGATTGAACCTGGGTCTCTCACATTGTAGACAGATGCTTTACCATCTGAGCCACCATATATGGCTTTAATTATGTTGAGGTATGTTCCTTCTATGCCTGCTTTCTGGAAAGTTTTTAACATAAATAAGTTTTGAATTTTGTCAAAGGCTTTCTCTGCATTTATTGAGTTAATCATATGGTTTTTAATCTTTCAATTTGTTAATGTGGTGTATCACAGTTTGATTTGCAAATGTTGAAGAATCCTTGCATCCCTGGGATAAAGCCCACTTGATCATGATGTATGATATTTTTAATATGTTGTTGGATTCTGTTTGCTTTCTGCCCTGACACAAGGGGGTGAAAGTGGTCACTTATTTAGGCTCACTTGTTCAGTTGTGTTGTGGGGAGGGAGGGACACTGCAAACAAATATCGCTGGTGTGAGTGGGGAGTGCTCGCAGTGTATAGACCACACTGGGTTTGCCACAGCTCAAGGCTGTGTGTGCTTCCTGGGTCTACACTGCTCAGGCTCCAGGGTACTCTGCAAGGCCAGTGTACAAAGCAGGCCCTGTATTTTGTGCACTTCCCAGGTCTAAGTGCTCAGGTTCTCAGGTACTCCACAAGGGCACAGACTTGGCTGGGCATGTGTTTTGTGCCCTTCCCAGATCCAAGCAGCTCAGGCAACCAGGTGTTTGGTGAGCGCACTGTCCCAGGTGGGCTGTGCATCTCGAGCACCTCCCCAGTCCTGGTGGCTCGGTTTCCTGGGTGTGCCGCAACCGTCTCAGGTGTGCCATGTGTCTCCTCTGGGGAGATGATCTCAGGGTGTGACCTTTTGGTGGATGTCGACCATCCATGATCCCAGGAAGACATGGTTAGCAACTGGGAGCCTGATCACGGTTTGCTAGAAGATGCTGTCTCTCGGGCTGAGATTGCAGCAGCCCCTTGCCTTCTGCCTGTGGCTGTCACATGCCTGCCTCTCTTTTTTGGTGTTCACTCAATCTTTTGTTCTGTGAGTGGGCCAGGCTATGCCTTAGAGCCTTCCATGGGAAAGTTCTCTTCTTTTTTCCCTCTCTCTCTGGTGATTCCACAGTTTGAGTTGCTATCTCACGTTAGCTTCCCTTAGATTGTCCTCAGGGCATGCAGGCCCTGTCCTTACCCTAAGAACCAAATACGCGCAGTCCATGCTTCCCTGTCCAGCCACTGCTCACTGGTGGCAGACGCAAGCGCCTGGGCTACTTGTCTGCTGGCACTTGCTGTTAGGCACATATTCTGTGGGATTTTTTTTTTTTCCCTCCCAGTTATGTTGCCCTCTGAGATTCCAAAACTCCCCACAGACCCGCCTGTGAGAGGCTTCCTACTGTGTGGAAACTTCTTGGAAACTTCTCCTCCTTCACGACTCCCTCCCCAGGACAAGTCTCTACCCCTAACTCTTTTGCTTCTGTTTTTGTCTTTTATATTTGTCCTACCTTCTTTTGAAGAGAATGCGTTGACTTTCTGGGTACCTGGTATCCTCCACCAGCGTTCAGAAATTGTTTTGTGGAAGTTGCTCAGCATTCAAATGATCTTTTGATGAACTTGTGGGGGAGAAAGTGGGCTCCCATCCTATTTCTCCACCATCTTGGATTGCCCTCCTCTTTAACAGTTCTTATAGTGTTGCATGTCAATTTGTCTAGCTTGGTTGATAGCTTTGCTCACATTGTCCATATTGATATTGATATTGCCCATATTGATATTCACTTATCAGTTTTTTCAGTTAGTGTAAGAAGTATTTTTCAAAATTTTAATCATGTTGATCTGTTCTAGTTCTTAATTCTGCCAATTTTTCTTTCAAAAATGTTGAAATACAAACATAAATATTTTGTATTTTCATGTTCAAACTGAGGGGAAAAAAAAGATGCACATGTTGTTCCATAAAATGTTGACTTCTCATGTGTGTAAAAGCACTTCAGATTTGTTGAATCTATTTGCCCTATGTCAGATGTCTTCTGCATGCTCACTAAACTAATAAAACTTGGATCACACATATTTTCAAAATACTACAGTAAAACATTTTATATTCAACTTTTTTGATTAATTAAGACTTTCTTGATAGTAGTAAACTGTCAGTTAAAATATTTTAATGAAGAAAAACAGTTTTTCCTTCTTGGGTTCTCTAAATCAATAGCAACAATTCTGCCTTGGAAAGTAACTTGTTGGGATTAATCAGTTCCAACTCTATCACTTAATGTGTGTATGACCTCATTTATTCGGAGAAGGCAATGGCAACCCACTCCAGTACTTTTGCCTGGAAAATCCCATGGATGAAGGAACCTGGTAGGCTGCAGTCCATGGGGTCGCTATGAGTCGGGCACGACTGAGCAACTTCACTTTCACTTTTCACTTTCATGCATTGGAGAAGGAAATGGCAACTCACTGCAGTGTTCTTGCCTGGAGAATCCCAGGGACAGGGGAGCCTGGTGGGCTGCTGTCTATGGGGTCTCACAGAGTCGGACATGACTGGAATGACTTAGCAGACCTCATTTATTTGTGCTTAGAGTCCTGACTTATAAATTTGGCTTGTGATAATTGAATGAGTTCATACATGTAAATATATATGTATATCTACGTGTGTATATATATATATATATATATATATATATATAACAGACACATATAATACATACTTTAAATGGCAGCTACACATTAAGATCCCAGTTAAATAGATGCAAGTGGTTTTTAAAGATGATATTAAGAAAAAAACTTTCCATGCCAAATATGAATAATCTGATACATATTTATAAGAAAGTACATATTATTTAATATTAAGGATAATAATAAGGACAATATTTTCTATGATAATGCTTTTAAATTAGATCAAATTACTAAAAATAAAAAATATATCTAGTAATACTATGTAGATAAAACAGCAGTAGGTGGAGATTTTTAAATATACTTTGATATTTTAGCAACAAATTTCTCTTTGGATACTATGGATATATAAGAATTTATAGACTCTTAATTATTGATAGTATGTTTAAAAATAGTATGTTTGCAAATAGAGTCTATATAATTTTATCTCCTTATTTATCCATTAATGCCAATACCACTAATGACAGTACTATCTCTATCTATCTACATATATAAGTAGATCAATATATCATACATCGATGTATATACAGATATCAAGATTATCTATATGGATGAATAGAGAGGTATTTATAGATCTCTATTTCTAGAGAGGGATAGCTGTCTATTTACTGGGGTGGAGGACACAGTAAAAGAGACAATGCATTATAGTTCCTAAGCTTTCTTTTCTCAGTATCTTGATCAGATGGGGAAAATAAATCGTTATATTTACTCTGTAGAATAAACACTATTCATCTGGTTTCAGTGACCCAACTTACAATCCAAATGTCATGACAAATATAATCTCTCTTGAACTTTGTAGAAAATCTCATCTTTGCCAGTTAGAGCAAATAAAAGAAAATATAACCTTTAACATATTATTTGAGAGCGCTATTTAATTCTGTTACTGGCAAATTATTTCCAGTAACAATTATAAATAAGTCAAAATAAATAAAATTAGCTATCTTAAAGCTTTGAGAGTCATTTCCTCCTCTACCCATTTTTTGTGATCACGGTAATAATCAAAAAGAGATAAAAGAAAAATATAAAAAAGTTGAATTGGAAGATAATATAAAAACTTTTAAATCAAACTTTAAGAAAACTAATGTTCCCTTTATTTAAGCATATCCCATAAAGAAACTATGGAAAGAACTTTAAGAAAACAGAATTTTAAAATCTTATCTGTGTAGAAGGTCATGTAGACTGAGTTCAATATGCCAGTATTTGTGGAAAACTCAACATGGGACTGGAAAAGATCAGTTTTCACTCTGGTCCCAAAGAAGGGCAATGCCAAAGAATGCTCAAACTACCACTCAATTGCATTACCGCTCATTTCACATGCTAGCAGAATAAAGCTCACAATTCTCCAAGTGAGCCTTCAACAGTACATCAACCAAGGAATCCCATATATTCAAGGAAGACTTAGAAAAAACAGAGGAATCAGAGATCAAATTTCCAACATCCACTGGATTATAGAAAAAGCAAGAGAATTACAGAAATACATCTTTTTCTGCATCACTGACAATGCTAAAACCTCTGACTGTGTGGATCGCAAAAAAATCTGTGGAAAATTCTTCAAGAGATGGGAATACCAGATCACTTGACCTGCCTCCTGAAAAATCTGTGTGCAGGTCAAGGAGCAGCAGTTAGAACTGGACATGGAACAACAGACTGGTTCCAAGTAGGAAAAGGAGTACGTCAAGACTGTATATTGTCACCCGGCTTATTTGATGCAAAGTACAGAAAACGAAGAAGAACTAAGGAGTCTCTTAATGAAACTCAAGAGACTGAAGAGACTGGCTGAAAACTCAGCTTTCAAAAAACTAAGATCATGGCATCTGGTCCCATCAATTCATGGCAAATAGATGGGGAAACAATGGAAACAGTGACAGATTTTATTTTCTTTGCCTCCAAAATCACTGCAGACGGTGACTGCAGTCATGAAGTTAAATGACTCTTGTGTCTTGGAAGAAAAGCTGTGACAATCCTAGACAACATATTAAAAAACAGAAACATTACTTTACCAACAAAGGTCCTTATAGTCAAAGCTATGGCTTTTCCAGTAGTCATGTATGAATGTGAAATTGGACCATAAAGAATATTGAGCGCCAAAGAATTGAATCTTTTTGAAATGTGTTGTTGGCGAAGACTCTTTGAGAGAGTCCCTTGGACTGTAAGAAGATCCAACCAGTCAATCCTAAAGGAAATCAACTCTGAATATTCACTGGAAGAACTGAAGCTGAAACTCCAATACTTTGGCCACTTGATGCAAAGAGATAATTCATTAGAAAAGACCTTGATACTGGGAAAGACTGAAGGCAGGAAGAGAAGGGGATGACAGAGGATGAGATGGTTGGATGGCATCAACAACTCAATGGACATGAATTTGAGCAAGCTCTGGGAGATGGTCAAGGACAGAGAAGACTGGAGTGCCACAGTCCATGGGGCTGCAAAGAATTGGACACAACTGAGCAACTGAACAACAGACTGAATTCAAGATTAATTTAAGTAGTATGACTGTAATAAGGTGACTATGCCTTATTTTAAAGTCTGGTCTAAAAATATTCTTTCCATGTGGTTTTAAGATTGACCACATTTTTCTGGACAACATAAGATTTACTGAATTATAACAATGTTAATACCATCCATGTCCCTAATGAGAATGCTTCAGTTTTGTTAATCCTATATCAAAGTCATGTTCATTACTCATTACCAGGACTAAGGTAATTACATAATAATGAGTGATATCGAGACATCAAAAATCACTAGAACTCTTGAGGATAATTGTACATAAAATGGATCAAATATATTCATAATGATTGTCTATGGCACAGTTAGGGGCTTCCCTGTGGCTCAGATGGTAAAGAACCCACCTGCAATGCAGGAGATACAGGTTCAACCACTGGGTTGTGAAGATCCCTTGGAAAAGGGAAGAGCAACCCACTCCAGTATTTTTGCCTGCAGAATTCCAGGGACAGAGGAGCCTGGAGAGCGACAGTCCATGTGTTTGCAAAGAGTCAAACGTGACTGAGCAACTAACACATACACAAGGCAAAATTAGGTCCATATTTCTGGTGTTCCCCCCTCCCCCCCCCCCCCCCCCC
>SJXQ01006632.1:45880-138765 GCA_006408695.1 Aepyceros melampus
GTGCCCCCCCCCCCCCCCCCCGCCCATAGTATATTGCCAGTTTCAGACCCAAAGCCTAGGACCCTGGTCAAACAGTAAGCACTTAAGTATTAGTGCATATACTAATGACTGAATGTAGTGGGAAGTGTCACCGATACAAAA
Organism: Aepyceros melampus; assembly: GCA_006408695.1. NCBI lineage: Eukaryota > Metazoa > Chordata > Mammalia > Artiodactyla > Bovidae > Aepyceros > Aepyceros melampus. Next base: position 46,022 of record SJXQ01006632.1, read on the forward strand.
AAGGGGAAAAGTCAGAGGATCAGTGAATAGGACAGATGAGAGATTACAGAGCACTGAGATGAAACAATTAAAACATTTCAGAACCATTATACCCCTGCTCTTAAGTTTTCTATAATTTGTTGGGAAAAGCAGATGCATTGAATCTAGAATAGAGGCTGAAAGCAGTGAGTGACCCTTATGCATCTGAGTGATGCCTAGGTCTACTTCAGTTTAGTTACACTAGTACTTCCCAATCCTGTGCTTAAGAGAATCACCTACAGAGAAATAGAAATGAAAACACCAATACCAGTGCTTCATCTCTAAACAGCTTGGTCCCAAGAATGAGCATTTTTAGAAGTACCTCACCTCAGATACTTGGTTAGAAATAAAAATTACCCAGATAAAGGAATTGAGAATTTCTCACCAGATTCATGAAATAGTATGAAAAAGATTCAAACATGATCCTTTGCGATGTAAGTATTATAGTGTCTGGTGGTGGAGGAAAGTGGAGAGTTCCTGAGATGAAACTGAGAAAGAAGAGCACAGAGGAATTTATATTAAATATTTAGAGACTAGGCTTTTACTGTAGACAACAGAAAGGAATGTAAAAATTTCCAGTAAAATAATGGCAGAGTTCTTAGGTTGAAATTTCTCATAGACATTGTGACTGCCTTTGGAGAGTCAGCACCTCATTTGAGATTTTTATACTACTGTAAATAAGAGACAATATAACTTGAATTAAGAATAAATATGAGGACAATGATAAAGGCATAAAACTACACATGCATGTGTATATATTTTATGTTAAATTAGTAAATTCAGTTTATTTAGAGAAGCTAGTTTCCAACTTGATTAATGAGCATATATCACAATTAATTGATGGTATTACTACTAATATTAATGCTAACTTACTGATGCCAAGTCTCAGAAGCTATAGGTGTTCAAGTTTCAGGCTTTGTAAATTTGAAGTGTATGTGGCTAACCCTTATTTTATTTACTTTAAAAAATTATCTTCATTTGTCAGAGACAGTAAGGGGGAATAATATAGATGAGCATGGGAATGGCACATGTATTAGTTTTTTATTGCTGTACAGAAATTTAAACAGTGGCTTAAAACAATTCTATTAACTTACAGCTAACCTGTGGAATAACAGGGGATTCAACTGAGCTGGTCCACACTTAAATGCTATTGTTTTTCAATAGTAAATACTGCATGTCTACCTAATTCCTAGTCAGTTAAATCTACAAATACAGAACTGTAGCTAGGAAGGGACTACATATCAACATTTAACTTAAGAGTAGACCCTGTCTGCACCTTGCTAATCCCTGCACTGTTCTAAGGTCAGCATTAAGTAGTTCAGAAGTCTAGGTTTCAAGTGGCTGGATTGGGTCTTACATGCCTCCAAATTAAGGTATATGTATCTGGGCTCTTCACTGAAAGATATGAGAAAAACTGAGTACAAGCTCATTCCTCCTGTTGATTTAATTCTGTTTCTTGTGGCTGTAGGTCTTAGGCCCCTGTTTCCTTGCTAGCAGCTGGAGCTTCTCTCTGCTCAGATACTGCCTGCATTCCTTTCCATGTTTTGTCTCCATAGTCAAAGAATGCAAAGAATACCAAGTCCTTCTCATGTTTCAGATATATTTAAGTTCTGCAGCAGCTGCTGCATCTGCCTTCCTTTTCTGCTCTAAAGCAAAGCAAAGTCTCTGCTTTTATAGGCTCATGTGATTACACCAGACCAACTCAGTTAATTTGTAATTTAAGGTTGACTTTAGAATTGATTTATATCTGTAAAATCCCTTCACAACAGTACCTTGGTGAACTGAATAACCAAGGGATAGAAATATTGGAAAGGGTAGGGGCCATTTAGTGAATTATTTCTACAAGATATATATGCAGTATATTAAAAAGCAGAGGCATATCCTTGACAACAAAGGTCCATATAGGCAAAGCTATGGTTTTTCCAGCAGTCATGTATGGATTTGAGAGTTGGACCACAGAGAAGGCTGAGTGCCATAGAATTGATGCATTCTCATTGTGGTGCTGGAGAAGACTCTTGAGACCCCCTTGGACAGCAAGGCAATCAAACCAGCCAATCCTAAAGGAAATCAACCTTAAATATTCAATGGAAGGACTGATGCTGAAGCTGTAAAACTTGGGCCACCCGATACTAGGAGCTTACTCATTGGAAAAGACTCAGCTGCTGGGCAAGACTGAGGGCAGAAGGAGAAGGGGACGACAGAAGATGAGATGGTTGGATGGCATCATTGACTCAATGGATGTGAATTTGGGCAAACTGCAGGAGATAGTAAAGGACAGAGGAGCCCGGCGTACTACATTCCATGGCATCACAGAAAGTCAGACATGACTTAGCAACTGAGCAACAACAGTACAGAGAGTTAAGATTCATCAGATTCTGGTAAGTGATATAAATTTTGGAAGTATATAAATCTGTACAAGGTGACTATTCAGAAGATCAAAGGAAAGAGAACTTTTCCAACCCAAGGAACACTAATTGTAGATATGAGCAACAGAGTTAGGAAAAAGTCCAAATAAAGACAGCTATCAGGGAGAGCATGTTTATCTTCACCTTAGAAGGTAAGATGTAGAGTATTTTTTAAAAGTTAGATCAACATACTATGTCAAATACTGAAAAAAGAAATAAGAATTCACAAGCAAATGTTGAATTTGGTCATTAATTATTCCAGTGACAGCTGAGTAAAAGGCATAATGAAATTCAGAAGCTGAACATCAGGAGGTCAAGAATATAGATTTTATAAGATCTGAAGTGGACTAACTTTTAAGAAACTTAAATAAGATGGGGAAGTATTAGAGCAGTATCTAGAAAGCATTTAGGACAAATGAAAAATTCTATTTTAAAGTTTTGATATAAAAGGGACTTGAATATATTTGTAGGGTGGATTATTAAAGCCAGAAAGAAAAAAATTCAGGATATTAAGAATTACTGACAAAGTTCTTAAATAAGAGGAAAGACATTCAAGACCAATACTGAATCTAATTCCAAGTAAGGGTCTGATAATATATCTGAGGTATCTCTCTTTTAAAATAAAAGGTCTATTAAGAAGTCTAAAGAATCTGTCCATCTACCTATCTATCCAATCACTTATCCACTCACCTACTACCCTTTAGTCTACCCTTTAGTCATGCATGCTTCAGAAAGCTGCTTCACAGATAGTGAATAATCATAGATTGTAGATTATATAGTATCACTCCAGAACCCTAGGTAGCTAGAGCTGTCACTAAAACTCTATTAAGATTATGAGAGACTATACCCTCTAAATGTTTTACAGATATTTACAGATAAAATGTTTTAATCTACCTTAGATACCTCCAATACCATGGGATCTAATGACTTAAGTGATCAAACAGAGAGGGTCATGTATACTGAGACATTAACATGCTGCACATTCCTTTGTTCTGGCTCCATTTAAAACTGAGAAGTAAACAAATCACTTGCTGAGTGAATTCAATATGTATCCCAAAATTTGCTATGAGCTCTTTTCAAAACTTAAATTTTCTGTAGATAATACAAAGCATAATGACTTTACCTTGAATGTTTCAGCATCCTCAGACCAATAAAACCTCTCCCCCAAATAATGCAAAATGATAGCCCTCTGAATCTTTGTCATATTATTTCTCATCTTCTCACCCACATGTCCTCACATGAGGATGCCCAGATTACTTGTCACTTCTGGCTTACCAGATCTCATTCTTTCATATTGTCAGTAGAGTGCACTAATGTGCGGGATGTGTATAATGAAGGCCCACTTCATTATACACTAAACCACTGTGGTGGTTTAGTTGCGAAGTCATGTCTGACTCTTGTGACCCCATGGACTGTAGCCTGCCAGGCTCCTCTGTCCAAGGGATTCTCCAGGCAAGAATACTGGAGTGTGTTGCCATTCCCTTCTCCAGGGGATCTCCTGACCCAGGAACTGAACCTGGGTCTCCTGCATCGCAGGCAGATTCTTTACCAACTGAGCTACCAGTAAAGCCTATTTGTACCATAGAGAGTGAATATGTCCATGGCGGAAGTATCAGAGATAAGCTACTGTCCATGTCAGATGAATGTGAAATACTCCTGCTTCTTATACTCAATAGGGATTGGAAGGAATGAATTTGCAGACTGATAACAATGTGCCATGTGTGAGAAGTTGTGCTGAACTTTTCTAGTTATTCAGACTACTTGCAGCAGAAAGCAAACCTTATGCCTAAGGTTTGACTGCTCTTATGTAACCAGACAACACCATGATTCATCTAACAGCATTCCCTACATCTCTTATGTACTGATATTTATGAAGCTGTTTGATACCTTTCTAGCAGTATCATGATTCATATTGCTTATAAAGTCTTAGGAACTGAAACACTTCAGCAAGACAGGAATTTTAAATACCCTACTTAACTATCAGTAATGCAGTCTCCACTATCATCTGGTCAGCAAGTGATCAGATTTCCCCAACTCCATCCTCAGGGTTTACTTCCCAAGACCTCTTTTGTTTTCAACTCACTTGATTTGAGTTCTCCTGCAAGGAGACCTGAGTATTGTTTCTTTAGAAAGTGATACAGCAAAACATTGGTAGGGGAGTAGAAACAACAACAGGAAGAGGAAAAAGTGGAGAAAAAAAGTATGCATTGTCAAGCCAGGTACCATCGTATACTCTAGAAGCTCAGCTTCTCTTGGGGTAGTCTGAGTAAAATCAAATATATGCCTTAGTTCTCCCAACTAGGGAACAATAATTATGTGGTATTTATTTATATACCAAATCACTAACGTCACTGGATGAGGGTCTCTTCTGGGGCACTTGCACTCTGTCTGGTTTGCCCTGAATTTGGACCACTTGGACTTCTTGGGCCAGAAAAAAAAAAAAAAAGCATCTTTAGACAAAGATCACAGGTATTTTCAACATACTGCCTTTATTCTGTAAAGCATGGTCCTGATACTAATAGTTTATACTAGTACTACAGACTCTAGAAATTTGTTCCAGGATAGTACACAGATTGATCAGGTTTCAGTTCAGTTCAGTAGCTCAGTCGTGTCTGATTCTTTGCAACCCCATGAATCGCAGCACGCCAGGTCTCCCTGTCCATCACCAACTCCCAGAGTTCTCTCAAACTCACGTCCATTGAGTCCGTGATGCCATCCAGCCATCTCATCCTTGGTCGTCCCCTTCTCCTCCTGCTCCCAATCCCTCCCAGAATCAGAGTCTTTTCCAATGAGTCAACTCTTCGCATGAAGTGGCCAAAGTACTGGAGCTTCAGCTTTAGCATCATTCCTTCCAAACAAATCCTAGGGCTGATCTCCTTCAGAATGGACTGGTTGGATCTCCTTGCACTCCACGGGACTCTCAAGAGTCTTCTCCAATACCACAGCTCAAAAGCATCAGTTCTTTGGTGATCAGTCTTCTTCACAGTCCAACTCACATCCATACCTGACCACAGGAAAAACCATAGCCTTGACGAGATGGACCTTAGTCAGCAAAGTAATGTCTCTGCTTTTTTTTTTTTTTTTAAGTTTGTAAGAATACTTTTGTTTTTTTTTTTTTTAATTAAATTTTATTTTTTAGTTTGTTTTGCTTTACAATACTGTATTCGTTTTGCTAAACATTGACTTTTTTCCATGATCCAGCAGATGTTAGCAATAACTTAACAAAAAACTATATATTTGGGGAGAACACTAGGAAAACTAGGGAACTTTTCAGGATTTCAATTATCTCCTCTATCTGCAGGTAGAAAACCGGGATCTTCCTCTGTAAAGGTGCGTATCATTAAATTACTTCTGTACTGTATACAGTGGTGTTGAACACACAGGGGCAGAAAATACCTGTGATAAATAAGCTATAGCTTATTTGCCTAAGAAGGCTCAGAGATACACAAATTTGCTTTAGAAAGAAGTGAAAAATATAATCACAATGAGTAACAGCAAAGTAGTTTTAGTCTACTAAATGAAATATTTCCATAAAAGAAATATGTCTGAAGTTAAAATTAAAGGAAAACATTTAGAAATACAGTATATATTCTTCAACAAAATTTTTTTCATTCAAATTCATTTTAATTTTAAAAGGAAACTATTAAGAGATTTTTAAGCCCCATGTCTTCTTAATAAATGGGCTTCCCTGGTGGCTCAGTCAGTAAAGAATCCACCTGCAATATAAGAGAGCAGAGTTTGATCTCTGGGTCAGGAAGATCCCAGGGAGAAAGAAATGGCAACCCACTCCAGTAGTGCTACCAAGGAGCCTGGCAGGCTACAGTCCATGGGTTTGCAAAGAGTTCTACATGAATTAACAACTAAATTCTTAATCAAATTAGCAAAACAGGAAGTTGTAATTGTGATATGGGCTTTTTTTTTTAGGGACAATGGGATCAAAAATACATCAAATACTGATACCAGATTGTGTGTGTTAGTTGCTAAATTGTGTCTGATTCTTTGTGATCCCATGAACTGTATCACAGAAAGTTTAACTATCCAAACAGATGCTTTTTAATCCAGTGTACTTATGTGAGAGAACATGAAAGAAATATAATAAATTTTATCTCTGAGATTTTGTCTAATATACAACTGAATTAAACATATCACAATTTCAATACTGCATTAAATAAGCATATATGTATTATTGGTTCAAGTTCATATTTTATATTTAGGTAAATTCTGCTCACATAATTAACATGCTTTTTCTTTCATGTTATTGAATGTATAAAGTTGTAAAGCTAGAAAAGAACTTTGAGTTCATATAACATTTCTTCAGCTTTAGAGATTATGGGTTCCCTCGTGGTCCAGTGGCTAAGACTCTAGCTCCCAATTCAGGCAGCTGAGCGTTCTATCCCTGGTCAGGAAACTAGATCCCACATGCCACAACTAACACCTGCACAACCAAATAAATAAATAGATATTTTAACAATTTTATAGAGTTGAAAAATTAGTATTTATGCTTTTCTGATTTAATATTTAGTCCCACTCCAGTACTCTTGCCGGGAAAATCCCGTGGATGGAGGAGCCTGGGAGACTGCAGTCCATGGAGTTGCTAGGAGTCGGACACGACTGAGCGATTTCTCTTTCACTTTTCACTTTCATGCATTGGAGAAGGAAATGGCAACCCACTCCTGTGTTCTTGCCTGGAGAATCCCAGGGACAGCAGAGCTTGGTGGGCTGCTGTCTATGGGGTCACACAGAGTCGGACACGACTGAAGCGACTTACCAGCAGCCGTAGCATCACTTTACGTGTGATTTTTTTCCTCCCAAATATCTTGTATATTGCACTGAAGCTTATTTAAATATTATTTACTGAAATAGATCATAAAATTTACCCAAATATGATGCAAAGTCATGGTTTTTCCATTGGTCATCTTTTGGCGAGAGAGACATAACAACTTCTTCATTTTGTCTGATTGAGTTATTCTGCCTTTTCTAATTTAAACACTTCATTCAGAGAAAGACATCACTTTTTGAATATTACAGCAAAAAATTAATAATATCCACTATGCTTAAATACCAGCAACCACCAGAAACCATCAGAATTAAAGCCCCTTGTTCTTGATGCTGACATCATCCACCTGAGCATCAAGGAGCCAATCCCAAAAGTCCCCAAACAATAACCAGAAAGCCCGACAATGAGAATATAAGCTCTAAACAGATACTTTTGGAACCTGTGTCATTGAATTTTTAATCCTGTTCCTTTTTCAATAAACTCATCCCATTTATTGACTTTCCTGGAAAGAGTGAGTGTCCCATGGACAAAGCACGTACATAAGCCAACATGAAAATTACAAGAGGAAAAAGGATAAAGAGACTGCAACATGTGATTGAAAAATATTAATATAAGTCTTATTTCTTTTAAGTAGTTCCCTTTTCTCCTTGGGGGATAAGTGTCCCTTTCGTAAGCCAGATAACCTTTAAATAGACGCATCTTTCATTTCAAAGAAAGCTCTAAACAGCAAATTGTCTCTGTGATTCACCTAACTGTATTCTCTGTCCACATTCAATGACTGCAGTACAATTCTTGAAGCCAAAAGAATTTCACTGCCTGAAAATAACAGACATCCAGGCATGATTAGTACTCAAATATTTGACTGTTCTCGCCTAGAACCTTAACATGCACAACAATCCTAAGGGTTCTGAGAAGGTAATGATGTCAGGATCCCAAGGGCAGAAGCGTGAGAAGGGAGGGGCGGGCAGTCAGGTTTGATTTCAATAGACAATGTGAGTTGTTTCTCTTCTATGAATTTTGACATTGCCTTGGAAGGAAGGAAGGATTCTGTTCAAAGCCAGCCTAGACAAAGCAATATTAAATATTTAATTTCCAAAGGCAAAACCCCAAGGTCCCAAAGCTCTAGGAAAGTTAATAGTCCTCTCTCTAGTTAGGCTGAAAGGAGCAAATACCAAACTCAGACCTAATTCAGCTCTAAGATACAAGGACTGTCCTCAGAAATATTTACAAATCCCCATAGTATTTTCATTATTTTTTAAACAGAAACCCAAAGTACACATATTTTTAAGTTCTGCAAGTATTAATATATATGTATTTATGCACTAAGAGGATTCACTAACATATACCTCGTCTTGTATATAGACCTTAAAAGCAAATGAATTTAGTTTCAATCAATTCTTGTTCTCTGAGAAAAAAAATTTAGTTAAACAATAAGAATTAATTGTTCATACCTTTTCTAAAATTAATATAAATATCTGGTCATATGTAATATTAACTTACAACATATAAAATATATATAAATATTTATTTAAGATTTGATTACAATTCTTAAGCATTATTTCTTAATGACATGTATATATACTTAACATGAGATAGTATTCCAAAAGTATCATAACATTACTATACTAAAATCTGAAATACATTTAAATCCCCATTCATTCCTAAGCCCTCATACGGGCCTTCTACACGCGGGATAATGTTCTTTTACCTATAATGAAGGGCAGGGTTTCTCTCCTTCTGCACCACAGAAAGCCTAGCAAGCAGATGTCATCTTTGTTCTTTGACACCAGTGCTTAACAGTGTACTCTTGTAAATCATACTGCCTCTACCATGCATCATCGCTTCAGATTCATTACCTATAACCCAGAGAACTGCTAAAGACAAATAAATCAAGGATTGCTTTTTTTCCCCACTTTACTTACATCACTTTCCACATGTAACACAACAAGGCTTCACCTCCGATATTACTGAACTGTTCATAGTAGTATTGGAATTTTCAGACATACTAACTGAGAAGGTGACAATCAATCAGATTAGCTATGCAAAGATAAAAACTGACCATGAAGATAGGTAAAAGCTATTATATGACCTGTTGTGGACATTTTTCATTTACTTTTTCCACATAAGTAATATACTTCTTTATGTGTGTTGGTTTATTATATTATAAGCACCAGCCTCAAATACAATGACTTGGTTTTACAAAGTGTAAAATATGAGTCAGATGCAAACTGTGTTGGTAAATGAAAAGTTATACCTTAAATTAAAGAAAATAATACAAAACTTGAAAATTAAATATTGTAACATAAGCACAGAAGCACATTGAAATTCAAATTAGCAGATGCTTTTGAGCACTGAACTAGATGACAGGAAAGGGGATCTCTGGCCAAAGACACTTGCCAATATCATTTGGAAACCTTTCTTACAAGAGTCATCATTCTTGTGTTGGGCTTTCCACTTGTTCTTTCCTCTTTCGGGATTCCTCTTACTCAGGTCTTGGCAGAACAGCCTCTTTTTTAAGACAGAATGTTCCTGACCACACCAAGTAAATAACCCTCTTTGATTCAGATACTTCAACATCACTGCTTTATTATTTTTCCCCATAAGATTTAACTAGCATTTAAAATGACAAAGTTTGGGATGGACATGTACACACAGCTATATTTGAAATGAATAATCAACAAGGACCTACTGTATAGCACAGGGAACTCTGCTCAGTGTAATGGAGCAGCCTGGATGGGAGGGGAGTTTCGGGGAGAATGGATACATGTATATGTAGAAACGACTCCCTAGACGGTTCACCAGAAACAATCAAAATATTGTTAATTGGCTATGCCCCATAGGAAATAAAAAGTTTAAATTAACAAAAAAATAAACATCAAGGTCCTACTGAATAGGACAGGGAACTACATTCAATATCCTGTGATAAATTATAATGGAAAAGAATATGAATGTGTATGTAGAAAACTGAATCACTTTGCTGTGAAAATTAACACATTGTAAATCAATTATATTCCAGTAAAATAAATTTTGAAAAGACAAAAAAATAAGAGCACATAATTTTCATGTTTCCTAATTCATTTTCTCTGTCCAGACCATGCAGCTGCATGATAGCTGGGACATTTTCCTTCTTAGTTTTGCTCTACTATTACCCAACTTGTGGTGACATGCAATAAACCAAAAGAAACATCAGTGGATTTGGGAAAGAAGGAAGAACACAGCAAGGTTGAAGAAAGGAGGAGAACCAAGAAAGTACAAATATTACTGAATTCAAAGAAAGATAAATATTCAAGGAGGAGCAAATTGCCAATAATATGAAAGCTACAGAAAACAAGAATTAGGTAAAGCATTGAAAGAGCTTGGGGAGAATACTTTCAGTAGAGCCACAAGATAGAGATGAGACCTTAAGAAGTTAAACAGAAGACTGGGATAGTCTATTTCCACAAAGTGCGTAGAAGAGATAGTAAGGAGGACAAAGAATCCACAGAGAGAAAACAAACAGAACTATAAAGAAAGCCACAAGGAACAAAATAACACCTAAAGGAAGGATGCCAGGATTATGGATAAAACAGCAGTTGAAGGTTTTAGACTGGGAAAGAGTGAAAGCAAGTCTGTCCTAGAAACTGCAAGGAAAGAAGAAAAACAGAGTTTTTAACAGTTAGTTAAAAACAGATAGAGTCTAGCATGACAAACTATTTTCTTTCCAAGTAGGAGGTGAGATTTTAAGAACTCAAACAACAGAGTAGGACACAAGCATTAGAACATCCAATAAAGAAAAAGAACTTGATCAGGAGTCCCACCATTTCTTTTCTTCCCCCTTTTTAATATAAAGCTTTCACCTTATTCTAAGGCACTTATCAACAAAAAAATATGTGATCCCACTAAACAGAATTTAGAGAAGGCAAAGAAACTGGAGATCAAATTGCCAACATCCGTTGGATCACAGAAAAACCAAGAGAATACTAGAAAAATATCTACTTCTGCTTCACTGATTATGCTAAAGCCTTTGATTGTGTGGGTCACAAGAAACTGGAAAATTCTTAATGCGAATATCAGACCACCTTACCTGCCTCCTGACCTGCATGCAGGTCAAGAAGCAACAGTTAGAACCAGGTATGGAGCAATGGACTGGATCAAAACTGGGAAAGAAGTCACTGCTGTACATTGCAACTCTAACTTCTATGCAGAGTACATCATGCAAAAAGCTGGGCTGGATTAACCACAAGCTGGAATCAAGACTGCCAGGAGAGATATGAGCAACTTTAGATAAGAAGATGCTCCACTCTAATGGCAGAAAGTGAAGAGGCACTAAAGAGCCTCTTAATAAAGGCGAAAAAGGAGAGTAAAAAAGATGGCTTAAAACTCAACATTCAAAAACTTAAGATCATGACATTCAGTCCTATCACTTCATGGCAAATAGATGGGGAAAAGTGGGAACAGAGACAGACTTTAATTTCTTGGGCTCCAAAACAATGATGGACAGTGATGGTGCCAGAAAATTAAAAGATACTTGCTCCTTGAAAGAAAAGCTATAACAAACCTAGACAGCATATTAAAAAGCAGAGATCACTTTGCCAACCAAGGTCCATATAGCAAAGCTACGGTTTCTCCAGTTATCATGTATGTATGTCAGACCACAAAGAAGGCTGAGTGCTAAGGAATTCATGCTTCTGAACTGTGATGCTGGAGACAACTCTTGAGAGTTGCTTGGATAGCAAGAAGATCAAACCAATTAATCACAAGGAAAATCAACACTGAATATTCATTGGAAGAACTGAAGTTGAAGCTGAAGAGCCAATACTTTAACTACTTGATGCAGAGTAAACTCATTGGAAAAGACCCTGATGCTGAGAAAGATTGAGGGTGGGAGGAGTAGTAGGTGACAAAGGACACAATGGTTGGATCGCATCACTGACTCAACAGACATGAGTTTGAGCAAACTCTGGGCAATAGTGAAGGACAGGGAAGTCCTGCATGCTTCAGTCCTTGAGATCACAAAGAGTTAGACATGGATTAGTCACTGAACAACTAAATAGGATGATTCCTAACTAGAAAGGAAGCAACTCTAGGTTTTAAATAAAGCAATACTTTTTATCAAACCTGCCAGGCACATGTTTAATTACACAAATTATTTTATTAACTGAAAACTAAACTGTATATTGAGTAAATATTTTAGAAACAAATTTAAAATAAAACACTATTTCAAAATCAAGAGACTCTAAACACTTAAGTCAATGATTTTCATGAAAAAGAAAAGAATAATTTTGCATTAAAAATTAATTTTAAGAAAACCCAGAATTATTGTTTGAATTATTCTGTATCAATCAACTATTCAATGTTTTTTTTTTTTCTTGACTTAAAAACGATCTGTGCTTTAGAGAAACTGTAGTTTTTCTACATCTTATGTGCAGCCAACCTTTCAGTTTTTTCATTAAGACAATTTGAAAAAGAAACCACCTTTCAGGTATAAGTATTTAGAGATTTGCTTGAAGGATTCTAATAGAAAAGCAAATAATAGAAAATTAATGTAGTCTAACAGGTATTGATGCTTTTGAACTGTGGCATTGGAGAAGACTCTTGAGTGTCCCTTGGACTGCAAGGAGATCCAACCAGTCCATTCTGAAGGAGAGCAGCCCTGGGATTTCTTTGGAAGGACTGATGCTAAAGCTGAAACTCCAGTACTTTGGCCACCTCATGCAAAGAGTTGACTCATTGGAAAAGACTCTGATGCTGGGAGGGATTGGGGACAGGAGGAGAAGGGGACGACAGAGGATGAGATGGCTGGATGGCATCACTGACTCGATGGACGTGAGTCTGAGTGAACTCCAGAAGTTGGTGATGGACAGGGAGGCCTGGTGTGTTGCGATTCATGGGGTTGCAAAGAGTCGGACATGACTGAGCGACTGAACTGAACTGAATGTAGTCTAACAGGTATCCACTTGATAAAGCCACATATATCCATTTCTAGTGTTAATATTTAATTTTTGTTTCCTATTGCCTATCCCAGAGCCTACTGCATTCACCTTTGCCCTCAAATAAATCTGTTACCACTACACTTGGAGAATAGCTTATTTTTATATCATTATTACTGCTATTGCCATATATTTTAAAAAAGTACTCTAATATGAATGATTTAAGCAGAGTTCTCTGATATAGACAAAAGATGTATTTCCCAACACTAGGGAGGGGGAAATCACTTAATAAAGCTCAAGCTTTTAATTCACTAGATAAAGCAATAGTTTTACTTTCACAGCTATATATACTTTCTTCATTTAACCTAAGACAACCTGCTTAAACAATCTGTATTACTGTACAAATAACTCTGAAGTGAAAAACTGATCTAACGTGTGTCACAGAAGGAATTCTAAATACAAATCATTAGGGAAACCAATAACCTCCTGATTCCAATGGGTTGAAATCACCTGAAAGGAACAAAGACCTAGAGCACCACGGAAGCAGGGTAGCAAGTACTGGACCCCACTGCCTATGAGGTTTCTTATGAGCTCCTCCACCTTGACCCATTCTTTTAACTTACCCAGCCCCAGTGTATGTATCTGTTCAATAGCTCTAGTATTACGCATGATGATTATCTCTGAGGATGTTTTTCAAAAGCAAATTAGATAATGTACATAAAACAATCTGAACCTATACACAGCCACTTAATTGAGATTAGTATTGAATTACACACACACACACACACACACACACACTCCTCACACACTAACCAAAAGCTGCATCCTTGTCACCATGTGTTATTTGAGATAAAGATGTTACAGAATCTGGGGTGAAGGCTGCTGCTGCTGCTGCTGCTGCTGCTGAGTCGCTTCAGTCGTGTCCAACTCTGTGCGACCCCATAGACGGCAGCCCACCAGGCTCCTCCGTCCCTGGGTTTCTCTAGGCAAGAACACTGGAGTGGGTTGCCATTTCCTTCTCCAATGCATGAAAGGGAGAAGTGAAAGTCAAGTCGCTCAGTCGTGTCCAACTCTTAGTGGCCCCATGGACTGCAGCCCACCAGGCTCCTCCATCCATGGGGTTTTCTAGGCAAGAGTACTGGAGTGGTTTGCCATTGCCTTTTCTGGGAGTGAAGACTAATAAATTAAAATGAGTTCTTGAATGTGAAAACCATTTCTATTTCTAAGAGGCTAACTTCATTGGTTTAGCAGATAGCTTACCTACAGAACATATCAAATGAACCAAGCAGACTGAATTTGTGTTGAGCCACATACAGTGCATGAGAACTAAAAACAAGTTCAGCTGTCATAAAGCTCGCTCAGCTTCTTTATTGACTTGATAAACTTAATCTGGATTTAGCATCTCAACAGGTGGCACCAGTGGTAAAGAACCCACCTGCCAATGCAGGAAGGATAAGAGACATGGGTTCCATCCCTGGGTAGGGAAGATCCCTTGGAGAAGGGCATGGCAACCCACGCCAGTATTCTTGCCTGAAGAATCCCATGAATAGAGGAGCCTGCTGAGCTACAGTTCATGGGGTCGTAAAGAGTTGGACATGACTGAAGCAACTTAGCACACAGCACGCAAGCATTTCAACAGAGGGAATGTGATCAGAAATAATTAGATATTTTACTGGCTCAGTTCGCTGTTTCTCTCTGGATTTTATTAAGACTTTATTTTTAATCTTGCAAGTAATATTTTTAAATTAAAAATATATGTGTATCTGTGTTTGTCTTGTGTTACAGCATCTGCTCTCCTAGCTATTTAATAAAAAGCCTCATTAAAATCCCAGAATAATTACTAATTTGAATCTAACAATACAGAAAATATCGCTAAATGTTTTTATAAAGAAGCATTTTAGTTTTAGGTTTAACCAATCATTTCAGTCTGCCAAATACTAAGTCAAATATTAGGAAAACACATTGTTGAATTTAACTTCAGTCTGGTTTCTCTCCTAACACACATGCACACCCATTAACATTTGCAGTTTTCAACATGTGGACTGAACTATCTATTATGGTGCTCATAAAATAAAACTCTGCATACATGCAACAACTAGTTTCACTATTTTGACTGACCTGAGAGTCACTAATAGCAGAAAGCAGCTGAAAGAACAATCAGATATCTGATTAACTCAAAAGGATAGTATAACCTGTCTCCGTCTCCTTACCCACCCAATGTTCCAGCTTAGCTCCTTACCCACCCAGTGTTCCACCTTAACCTGACCCAACCAATCAGTCAAACCCATCACATACAAACTGGTTTGAACATGTAGACATTAACATGGGCAGCATTATTGTTGCCATTCTAAAAGTGAACTATCACATACATTCAACTCTCTATTATATATTATTAACTTACTCTTTCCTTAAATATGTGCCATCCTGGAGTATCTCTCCAATAGAACTTTGGAAAGGAATCAAATTGCTTATTATTTTACCAAAATCCTATTGTAGTAGTCAAAATATATCACAGTATACTAATAATCAGTTTGAAAAATCTTGTTTAAATCCATTTGAGAGAAAAATAACCCATGTGAAAATATTTTTCTCAACTGTCCTAAATGGAAACAGGGATAAAAGGCAACGTGACAAAGTTGTATATCTGACTCTTATATGACTCTTTTAAAGCTGCATTCATTGTTCTTTTTTAAACTGAGGATTATAATCTCCTTAAGTGTGATTTTTTTTAGTCAAAGTTTCTGAATTTTATTTTTTAGTCACATTCTGGGCCAGATATAATACTTCTGAACTGTGGAGCTAGAGAAGACTCTTGAGAGTCCCATGGACTGCAAGGAGATCAAACCAGTCAATCCTAAATGAAATCAACCTTGAATATTCACTAGAAAGACTGATGCTAAAGCTGAAGCTCCAATACTTTGGCCACCTGATGCAAAGAGTCAACTCACTGAAAAAGACACTGATGCTGGGAAAAGCTGAAGCAAAAGGAGACGAGGGCAGCAGAGGCTTAGATGGTTAGATAGCATCACTGACTCAATGGACATGAATCAGCATACTTCAGGAGATGGTGAAGGACAAGGAAGCCTGAGAGTTAGGCATGACTGAGTAACTAAACACACAAATAATACTTTATTTAGAAAGATGATCTTTGTGCATTGCAAAAAAGAAATCTAGAATCTGTGTGTTCCAATACAATCAACAGAAAATTATGAGCCTAAAAGCTCTTTAACAAAAAACAAAATGCTTTTAAAGTGAAAATTTTTCATTGTATAAAAACATCAAAAAATTGTTGAAAAAATTGCATTTTACATTGGCCTCGCAATTCAAGCTTTTAATAAAAGTCTTGGTCAGGAACACTGGTTAACTGAGTAATCTTGTCTTGATAAGTCAAAACAATATAAGTCTAAACAGCACGTGTGGAGGCACGCTTACCTCAGCTGATACTTACACTGTTCCTCTCATGGACATTTCAGTGTAGGCACCAGTCTACAGGCAGCTCTGTGCCATGTAACTATGATAAAGAGCAGGTAAAAAGCAGAAAGAAGAAAAAAGAAGTAAGCGAACGTTGTGAGGAAGTAGGGAGAGAGAAAAAGCTGCCATCGATTGCAATTCAGTTCAGTTCAGTTCAGTCGCTCAGTCGTGTCTGACTCTTTGCGACCCCATGAACCGCAGCACGCCAGGCCTCCCTGTCCATCACCAACTCCCGGAGCCCACCCAAACCCATGTCCATCAAGTCAGTGATGCCATCCAACCATCTTATCCTCTGTCGTCCCCTTCTGCTCCTGTCCTCAATCCTTCCCAGCATCAGGGTCTTTTCCAATGAGTCAGCTCTTTGCATCAGGTGGCCAAAGTACTGGAGTTTCAGCTTCAACATCAGTCCTTCCAATGAACACCCAGGACTGATGTCATTTAGGATGGACTGGTTGGATCTCCTCGCAGTCCAAGGGACTCTCGAGAGTCTTCTCTAACAACACAGTTTAAAAGCATCAATCCTTCGGCGCTCAGCTTTCTTTATAGTCCAACTCTCACATCCATACATGACCACTGGAAAAACCATAGCCTTGACTAGACAGACCTTTGTTGGCAAAGTAATGTCTCTGCTTTTGAATATACTATCTAGGTTGGTCATAACTTTCCTTCCAAGGAGCAAGCGTCTTTTAATTTCATGGCTGCAATCACCATCTGCAGTGATTTTGGAGCCCAGAAAAATACAGTCAGCCATTGTTTCCACTGTTTCCCCATCTATTTCCCATGAAGTGATGGGACCGGATGCCATGATCTTAGTTTTCTGAATGTTGAGCTTTAAGCCAACTTTTTCACTCTCCTCTTTCACTTTTATCACAAATTAAAGAGAATACACAGGCTTTCCTGGTGATCTAGCAGTTAAGAATCTACCGGCCAACGCAGGGGACACAGGTTGAACCCCTGGTCTGGGAAGACCCCACATGCTGAGGGGCATCTAAGCCCCTGAGCCGCAACGACTGAGCCAATGTGCCGAGAGTACGTGCCCCCAACAAAGAGAAGTGGCTGAAAGGAGGACCCCAAGCACCACCACTGGAGAGCAGCCAGCTCGCTGCAACTAGAGACAGCCCACACAAAGCAACAAAGACCCAGTGAAGCCAAAAAGGAAAAAAAGAGAAAATACACAAAACTGGTGAAGGAGGAGGAGAAGGAAGGGGAAAGACTAGGGGGAGTGGTTGGAGATGGGGAAGAGGAGGAGGAAGACGAAAGAAAATGCTCGTTCAGAACAGTCCTAAAAAGGTCATCTTGTTTTACTAGTATATTAATTTCTTGCGATTTGTTTGCTTTTTTAACAAAATATAAATTACATTCTCTAGTCAAAATAGGCTTAATTGACATATCTCAACTTTTAGAGGTATAACATTCCTAAAATAAGATTTACGTTATGTTATTTCTTGCACGTTTGCATGTGGAGAAGAAATGTTTTCCATTACAGAAATCTTCCAGATGATAAGAACGAGTGATGTGGATAGTGATCCCATGAAAAGTACGGTGATTTGTGATAGCATATGCTTAACTGTGTCTCATGATACATGACTCCATTCTCATTAAAATGTTTCTCCCTAAAATTTGAACCCTACAAGAAATACTACCTTAAAGTAAACATCATGAATATTTCCCTGTAATGAAATTTGCATACCATGAAATCACATTTAGAAATTATATTTCTAGAGGTAAGTGAAATATTTTGCTTAAATATTTACAGCCTTTTAAATACTATTATAAGCATACAAGTATTAATTCATTTTCAATGAAAGAAGCATTTTTCCAAATTATTCAGTGTATTTTAATCTACTATTAGAATCTTTTGATGGTATATAAGCTCATAAATTGATTTAGCTGCATAGGGTTATTTTTCCCCCACTATCTCTTTAGTTAACCATTTAAAAAAATAAGGTTAATCATAAATGACCCAGAGCTTTATTTAATTTATTATAGAATTTATTTATAAAAAAGTTTGGTAATGAATGCAAGGTTGCAAGTATATTAAAGCCATTGCACTTCGAAGAACAAAAGGGAAAAAAAAGACTTCACACAGCCCAAGCATATTGTTGAAGATGATTTTCCTCTGAGCAACAGAATCTAAAAGCTCTCAGAAGAATAAAAAAATGCTTTTTCATCACTATATATTACGCAAAATTTACAGAACTAGAATCCATTAATGAAAGAAAAATAGGGGGAAAATCCTTTTAAAAAATTCAGTCATTGTCTTCAACAGAATGAAATAATATGAGCATTTTATTGTTCAGTCGCCCCGTTGTGTCCGACTCTGCGACACCGTGGACTGCAGCACACCAGGCCTCTCTGTCCCATACCATCTTCTGAAATAACCCTAATTATTCTATATCTTCGTTAAAAAATAAAATAGCTAGAGAAAATTTCACTAATTTTGTAAGGCAAAGTCTTTATATACTGTGAGATGCCTATTGAAATATTTAGCAGTAAAATCAAATGCCTTAATATATTTCAGAGTGAAGAAAACAAGGAATGGTGATACTTTGTAGCAAAATATCAGCATGATTATATGTCAGTTCATTACATTATGTTCTATAATTTTGTATATGTTTGAAATTTTTCCTAGAGAGAAATAAATGTGTAATAACAGAAAGTGTATTTTATCTAGAATCCATATAGTCAACAATTTCAAATGGATTCTTCTACCTTTTCTTAGACTATGACACTTTTTATTATTTTAGGAGAAAAGTATCTATAACTAATAAATTCAGGAGAAGTTTAATTGAAAAGATCCATTCCTCTCAAAAAAAAAAAATCCAATAAGAAAACAGTTTTAGGATAAGGTCTAAAATTAACATAGTAGTTACAATGAACATTAATATCCATAGTGACAGTGTTGAAACATGATAAAAACGTTAAGTCCAAAGAATATTAAATGTACTCTATATGTTGTTAATGTATTTTTAAGGCAGTAAGAATTTCTTTGTGAAGCTGTAAGCCAAGAATGCCACTTTATATAATATTAAATTAGCCATATACCTTTTCTCTAAGCATCCTATAAATGTATAAATGTGTGTGGGTGTGTGTTCAGTCCTGTACAACTGTCTGCTACCACACTGACTACAGCCTGCCAGGCTTTTCTGTTCATGGAATTTTTCGGGAAAGAATTCTGGAGTAGGTGGATATTTCCTATTCCAGAGGATCTTCCTGACCCAAGGATCTAACCCACGTCTCTGGCATCTCCTGCGTTGGCAGGTTGAGTCTTCGCCACTGTATCCTGGAAAGCCCATTCTATAAATACTGTACTTTATTTAACTAGGCAATCTTTCAGCTCTAGTATTCAAACCTAGGTGGTTTGTGAAAAATCATGTCCACTGTCTGTGGATTTAGACTTACAGTAAGTAAAATTAGAAATTTGTGTCAGGGTTCAAAACTCCTTTTACTGTCCTTTAGTGAAGGGGCTATCTTCTCACAGGTATCATATTGGTTGCAAGCACATTAATGAACAAATTTCAATTATGAATCTATAGGAGAAGGCAGAGCAGGGGGCATCTGACAATATAACCTTTGTCCTGGAACAGAAAACACAATAGCTAAGTACAAATAATTAGCATTCTGTAGGGAAAATTTTGTGGAATGTGCATCAAATCCTCATGAAAACAAATCAACATTGAATTTGCACCCTTTGGGGAAAAAATAGCAAGCTCAAATGCCTTGTTTAGCTGCTCCCTTCTCTTAGGAAAGCAAAAATGGAAAGCTCTTTTCAAATTCATGTCAATGAAGATAGAGATATTCTTCTCAAAGCCTATTTTTTTAAATCTTAAAAATTTATTGTTTTATAGTTGAACTATGAAAGCCCACTGAGCTATCCTTAGAGTAAGCCACCACAGCCACTAATAAAGAAAGAAGTTTCACTTGAACTT
This sequence comes from Aepyceros melampus, assembly GCA_006408695.1. Taxonomy (NCBI): domain Eukaryota; kingdom Metazoa; phylum Chordata; class Mammalia; order Artiodactyla; family Bovidae; genus Aepyceros; species Aepyceros melampus. The sequence goes on from SJXQ01006632.1 coordinate 66,531, forward strand.
TCAGCTATGTAAAGGCAAGAGTTGTGACTGTAAAGAAAACAGAAAGTGAAGGCTTCTGTATACTGTACACCTCAATGATCTTGAAAATCATTTTCCCAGGGTAGAAGGCGAAGAGGTCACACATACATTCTATTTGATTCTATTTTGACAGGGTGAAGTGGATTACCCAAACAACAGTTCATACATATTTAAAGAGGAAGGCAAGTACTCCTTGGAAGCTACAGCTTTAAGTGCTTTCCACACCAGATGTCTGCTTTTTAATGGGTCTTATTTAGGAAATGAAAATGAAATTACGAGTAGACCACATTTTCCCATTGAACAAATGTGCACGTCACACGGAGCACATGGACATATCACCATGCTGTCTCATCATCAGCTTAAAATACAGAAAAAAAAAAAAATCAAGTGGGAAGAAAATGCTTTAAAAAAGTTTTATTTATAAATGCACATAAAGTTTTGAACAACAGTTGTTTCCAATGATCTAAAGAAATATTAAGGGCAATGAACTGATAAAGATAATCTGAAGGAAAAAACAGACTCTACTTTGTGAATTCATTCTTACATTCCTTTATACTGAAAATGTTACAATTTTTTGAAAACCTTCTAGAAAAGTCCCTCATCTCCTTATTACTCAGTACTTGCCACTTAGAAAATCTTCTATGATGTACCAAAAGTATATATACGGAAGTGGTTTAGTTCTTAAAGTTGTCCAACTCCTGCGACCCCATGCCAGGCTCCTCTGTCCATGGGATTTTCCAGGCAAGAATACTGGAGTGGGTGTTGTCATTTCCTTCTCCAGGGGATCCTCCTGACCCAGGGTTTGAATTTGGGTCTCCTGCACTGTAGGCAGATACTGTTCTTTATATTTAGTTTTTCACATTGACAAAAATTTCTGTAACAGTTTTTGGCTAGGATCTATATATTCATTCAATATAATTTATCTTTTCTACTAGGGTTTGGGGATAGGAGGGCTTCCCTGGTAGCTCGGTTGGTAAAGAATCCACCCACAATGGAACCCTGGTTCCATTCCTGGGTTGGGAAGATCCGCTGGAGAAGGGATAGGCTACCCATTCCAGTATTATTGGGCTTCCCTGGTGGCTCAGCTGGTAAAGAATCCGCCTGCAATGTGGGAGGCCTGGATTCAATCCCTGGGTTGGGAAGATCCCCTCCACTCCAGTATTCTGGCCTGGAGAATTCCATGCACTGTATAGTCCATGGGGTAGCAAGGAGTCAGACATGACTGAGCAACTTTCACTTCACTTGAGTTACGGTAAAATAATATTAATAATATTAAAAGCATATTAATAGTCCAATGGAATATCCATCTTTAAAATATCTATTGTTCATTTGTTGGAAAACTATTGTCTTTCATCACAAGACTCCTTTTCTTTGGGGAACTTCTGTAATTCTTGTCCAAGTGGCCATATTTTAACATGTCCAAATATATTGGTGCATAAATGGACACTTGATCTAAACTGGAATGAGTCCTTTTTATTTAAGAGGCATTCTATAGTATGAATTATAAAAAGTTGCATGAGAAGGCTAGTCTAGGAGAAGAAACAGACAGACAGGCATGGGAGGAAGTATGAGAGACACAAAAAAAGATTTGGGGTCTGAATTTTCTTGTTGGCTCATCTTACTTGCTGTGCCTTGGATCAGTGACATACTCTATAAGCTTTGTAACAAAAATCTTTTTCAGCTCAAATTGGTTGAAGATGTATTTCTGTTATATTTAACTAAAGACGATCAAATAATGCACTGTGACCCTTAAACTCACTTTAAAAGGGTAAACACCTTCTGTGGGCTGATTCACTTCAGGTGCTTCTGACTCTTTATGACCCATAGATTGTAGCCCGACAAGCTCCTCTGGCCCTGGGATTCTCCAGGCAAGAATACTGCAGTGGGTTGCCATTTCCTCCTGCAAGGGATCTTCCTGACCCAGGAATTGAACCTGTGTCTCCTGCATTGCAGGAGATTCTTTACAGCGGGAACCACCAGGGACAGCCATGAAACTCATCTGAGTGATGGGATATTCACTTTTAGAGCCCTGCAGTGCTGCACTGCAGCGTGCCTGAGAGCATCTCCACACTGGCAGAGGAGACGAGTCGAGACCCAGAGCTCCCAGGTGTTTGAGCCACTAGAGCCGTGGGAAGACAAAGCTGTGCCCCCAGGGATGTTTCCTTCTGCAGTGTTCATGCAACTGACGTCTTTTCTTGCTAAAAATGTTTAGAACATGTAAAATCTGAGGTACGTAAGAAAGCTTTATCATCACATACATAAAAGTCACTAGAAAGTCGCTAGAAAATGCTACTTTTGATTCCTTCATTTGGATTATACTTTTTATGAATTTCCTTCCCTTATTTTTTTGTAATAGAAACTACGTGATTTCTCCTATTATACAACATCATAATACTTAGGATGCAAGTTAAACAATAATTAATCTTTCTCCAAAAGATGAATGGGTAACTCTGCTGTGTAAGACTGAAAGTTCATTAATGTCTAAATGATAAAAGAGATACTAATCTCTCTTCATTAGTCAGGTGACATTAGTTACACCTTCTGTGAAAGAGTATTCAGAACTTACATGATTTTAAGTATACACTGGTAGATTTCATGGTTCAACTAGAACATTAGAAAAACTGTCCATTTAATCATTTTGACAGATTCATGCCTTCATTATTTTTAAGAATCACTTATAATTTCTATAAAGAATTAAACTGACCTGAATTAAAATAGTAGAGACTATAATATCTTAATATTTTAGATTTATGGGGAATTGAAAACTATAAATGAGCATGTTGTAATATGTAAACAGCATTGAGTTAAAAGGTGTAATTTCATTTACATTGTGGCACATTTTTACAGCAAAATTTCTAGGAGAAAACATATCCATATTTTAAGTTGAGGCATGAATGTAACTTTTTCATATCGGAAGAAGTTTCCAGTTTGTGAAGAAATGCAAGCAAGTTTTTTGAAGCCATGTTCTGAACATTTCTATTGTCATCTATAATTCCGACTGGATATGCTATTATTCCTATATTACTAAATTATTTTCACATAAAGTAATTGAAATTTACAACTCTTTTTTATATCAAAAATATTTTTGAATTTAGTGTAAGACATTTAAAAATTTCCTACATAGTTGGGACTTTTAATATGATGCTAAAATTTGTGAAAGTTTTAACACATAAAACATTTTGATTGCTACATCTAATTTACAACTGTGATTTAGTGAGGGCAAGTTTAATCATTTTATAAATCAGCTAACCAATGCTCACAGAAGCTAAATGACTTCCTTAAGTATCACAATTCAAAATCTTCAGTTTCTCACCCAAATATATTACCAGTGAAGGAAGGCACCCGACATGATACATATACACACACACATACATACATATACTTAGGTGGTCATACAGTCCTCTCAAAAATTTTACTTATATAATAGAGTAGAAAGTTTGGTTATAATCATTTAACAAAATGTGAGGTGAAAGGAGAGAGAAGTTTTAAATAAATGAAAATGAGTAATGATGGCCACTGTGTGCAGAAAGAAATTGATGAAACAAATTGCTAAAGATATTGGAAAGATGAGAAGGTGATTCACTCATTTACATTTAAACACTCAAACATTTCAAAAGTAAAAAAAATAATAAACTTATAAAAAGACACTATTTTTTTAAGGTCTTTGTCCATATTTTTTTTTCCATTTTTCTACATTAACTTTATTATTTTTTTCTTTTTTGCAGTTTTAGTTATGTCTATTTTTTACTTTACAATATTGTATTGGTTTTGCCATACATTGACATGAATCCACCATGGGTGTACAAAGGGGGCAAAGAAGACACTTTTAATGTGCCATGTATTGTGTTAGATTCTAAGTGTATAGTATTACATAAAAGTTATAATACTTGGGAGTTCCAATATTAATCAAACACAAACAAATATATTATTCCAGTTGCAGGAAAATATAACAGAAACAATAGGGGATATGATAACTGACAGAACTTCTGTAAGGAAGATTTCAGTTAATTCTGAAAGACAAGAAAGAATTAGAAAATCAAAGACTGGTGATATGGAGAAATCCAGGCAGAAGAGAAACTGAGCAATACTTCAGTGTGAGAAGGAGCTTAGCATATTAAAAGAGCAGGGTGAGGGGAAGATGGGCAAGGTAAGGACTAGATCATGATGGTCTTATTTAAAGAACTTGCTTTTTAATGTCCACTCCATTAGGGCTGGACTTCCCTGGTGGCTCAGATGGCAAAGTGTCTGCCTACAATGTGGGAGACCCGGGTTTGATCCCTGGGTCGGGAATATACTCTGGAGAAGGAAATGGCACCCCACTCCAGTACTCTTCCCTGGAAAATCCCATGGACGGAGGAGCCTGGTAGGCTACAGTCCACGGGGTCGCAAAGAGTCTGACATGACTGAGTGACTAAACTTTAAACTTTCCATTAGGGTTTCCCAGGTGGCTCAGACAGTAAAGAATCTGCCCACAATGCAGGAGACCTGGGTTTGATACCGAGGTTGGGAAGATACCCTGGAGAAGAGAATGGCAACCTACTCCAGTATTCTTGCCTGGAGAATTCCAGGAAGAGAGGAGCAGGCTACAGTCCATGAGGTCACAGAGTTGGACATGACTGAGTGACTAACACACACCTCTAGAAAAGCATAGTGAACGAAGGGATTTAGTACATTCATACATGATGACTGACTCCACAAATCATCAATTTAAAACAGAGATTTCCATACTCTTAGAACTCTATTGAATGTACACGTTAACTTCAAAATGCCTTTCACAAAATTCAAAGCTGTTTTTGGCATGGATAATTAGAAGCTGACAATGTACCCCAAATGGACCAAGATGCCTAATTTCAAAATAATGAAAGGTTAACTCATTTAGATAGAAAACTATCCTAGCCTGTTACATTAATTTTCTGCATTCTATTATTGTTCTTTATAAAATAAAGGTTAAGTCTAGACCTTGGGTTTCCTGTATGAGTCCAAAAGCTGTAAAGCTTAATCAAACTAATAAAAGAAAATTATCTAAATTGCTAGCTCACACAAGTATAATACCCAAAGTACTATCTCCTACAATTTTTATGTAATGGGTTCCCTTCAGGTATCATGTTAATAAGCTTGGATCAATTAATAACTGTAACTGAAGCTGAACATAATTAAGCATTTAATTTCGAGTTGTTCAAGTATAATTCCATTAAAGTCACACCATGAAACTGGGGCAAAATAAAGATTGACAAAAGATGTCCAGAAATGAAAAATCTTTGCTATGCAGTGATGCATGGCTTAATCGTGTCCAAATTATTAAGTATGTTTATATTCAAGTCAACAGTAGAAAAATGAGGAGGTCTACACATATATGAATTTCTGGCTGTGAGCTTTACTACCTACAGTTTTCCCTCACCAAATGATCCCCTATATTTTGAAGCTCTGACATCAGTTACATAGTGTCTCAAAATAGTTCTTTAGATTTTTAGGTTAAAAATTAAGAAAAATGCCTTTATGCTACTAGTCTCCCTATACCATCTTATACATTGCTATGGGAGATTTTTAAAATAATACTAGTAACATACGTTTGGAAGACAAACATGTCAGTCTAAACCAAACAAAACACAAAATAATCTCTCATAATTCCATCTCTTTAGAAATAGAGCATTTCAATATTGGGGTATTTTGCATTAGTGGCTTTGTTTTTCCCCTTGCACAGGAGATTTTATTTTGTCTGTTTGTATACAAACATAGAATAATACCATTTGGTAATTTGCTTCTTTTACTAAATAATATTTAGGGAATATCTTCCATGCCAATGGGCCTCCCATGTGACACAGTGGTAAAGAATCCACCTGTCAATGCAAGAGAGGCAAGAGACACGGGTTCAACCCCTGGGGTGGGAACATATGCTGGAAGAGGAAACAGCAACCCACTCCAGTATTCTTGCCTGGAAAATTATATGGACAGAGGATCTGGTGGGCTACAGTCCATGGGAACACAAAGTGTCGGACACATCGAGCAACTGAGCATGCGTGCCTGTTCCATGTCAATGAAATAATACAGTTCCAGTACACACTTTTTAATCTCTGCAAAATACATTATTGTATTCTTATACTAAAATTCTTTTAACCAACTTCTTGTTTTTGGTATTTGTGATACTTTAAATTCATTATGACAAAATATGCTGCAAAGAATATCCGTATCCATAAATGTTTGAATACAATTTAAGACCAATTCCTAGACAAAAACTGCTAGGCTAAACCACATCAATAGATTTTTTAAAGCCATTACCAAATGGAAGCAGGAAGTATGTTGCTTTGTGATATCTACACAGGATAATGCTAAACTCTAAGAATACAAACTTACTTCCAAAGCAGAAGACCTAAGAACCCGATCAACATGAATGTGGCCTAATTTACGTGGTAAAGATTCTTGGAAACAGCTTAAAGATATACAAAATTTAATTATTTTTTTTTTCACTAAGGAGTCAGGTGTTCCAACTGTCTTGAAACATCAGAATCACCTGGGTTTCTTTGTATGAATGCCTTCTGTGAGTATAAGACTGGAGTAAATAAATAATTAGTTCTCAGTCAGGCACCTGGAGATTAGCGGTATTTAAAACTTTTCTAAACAATTCTGATATGGCCAGTCTGACATTTGTCCTTGGCCCAGAATTTTGGATCTAACTGCCTCCTCTAATCCTCTCATTTTATAGATTAGGAAACTGAATCCACACACATTTTGTCATTTGCCAAACTCTCTAGTTAAACAAGCAGATAGAGAACTCTAAATCTCAAACCAGTGTTTTTTCCACTGTATTAATTTGCTTTAATTGCTGGAAATATGGCATACCCATGTGATAAAAAAAAAACCCACTACATCTACTGTTAGAAAACCAATGAGGAAAGAAACAGATTATTTAATGGCATTCATTACACTATCCCACAAAGTGGAATGCACAGCTTAGAAATGCTTTTTATTGCCATTTTGATCTTACTTTTTTAACCTTGAACCTACTGAAAATTAGATGAAACAATCCAATTAAAACATTCAGACAATACTAACTTCAGTTAACATGGTTTATGTGACATAAATCCACTAAAATAACTGTCAATAAAAAAGAATGTTTTTGTTCAAGGCAAATAAATATTTTTTATATAAAGTTCTGGTCTTAGAGACCATGAAATAAAAATATTGAGTTTTATTTTATTGATTATTATTCATATTTGCTGCACAGAACTAACATTATCAAATTATTTCTGGAGTTAAGTTGATAATAATAGATTGATCTTTTGAAAACTCATATTCACTTCACAAGACCATGACTATTTCTTTAAGAATCAGATGTATCTTAGAATATTACAAAGCTTGATCAAAAATGAAGCAAAATTTTTTATAATACATCAACCATAATGATCTCTCAAAAATATGTATCATTCCATTATTTAACAGAGTCCGATGGCTTCTTTTTGAATTTTAAAAATCCAAATGTCTAATTGTAGCTTACACAGCTCAATGTCATGCATTTCTCTTTGTATTTATCTTCTGCTATTTTTCTCCTCTTAAGAGTCCCTTGGGCAGCACGGTGATTCAACCAGTCCACCATAAAGGAAATCAGTCCTGAATATTCATGGAAGGACTGATGCTGAAGCTGAAATACTTTGGCCACCTGATGCGAAGAATGACTCATTGGAAAAGACCCTGATGCTGGGAAAGATTGAAGGTGGGAGGAGAATGGGACAACAGAGGATGAGATGGTTGGATGGCACCACTGACTCAATGGACATGAGTTTGAGTAAACTCTGGGAGCTGATGATAGACAGGGAGGCCTGGTGTGCTGCAGTCCATGAGGTCACAAAGAGTCAAACATGACTGAGTGACTGAACTGAACTAAACTGATTTTTCTCCTCACCTACTACAACCAATCACATTAGCCATTTTTGTCTGATTTACTCTATCAGGTTCTTCTACTCTTTGGATCCTGAAACTATCAGTATCTTCAGGAGTACCATGTTCTAACTCCAGAGGGCTGCATGATTCTCTGAAATGCCTCCTCTTCAGAGAGAACTTCCCTGACAGCCATGTCTAAAATGGTTATGATAACATTTCTTGCAGCAGATTTTAGTTCTCTACAATAGTTGTGATGATCTAATGCTTTTTCTTATTAGGTTGTTTGTATATATATTTGCTTATCTATCAATGCAAGTGACCCCAGTTCGATTCCCGGGAAAATCTGCTGGAGAAGGGATATACTACCCACTCCAGTTTTCTTGGGCTTCCCTTGTGGCTCAGCTGGTAAAGAATCTGCCTACAGTACAGGAAATCCCTGGGTTGGGAAGATTCCCTGGAGAAGGGAAAGACTACCCACTCCAGTATTCTGGCCTGGAAAATTCCACGGACTGTATAGTCCATGGGTTTGCAAAGAGTCGGACATGACTGAGTGACTTTCACTTTACTTTGACCCTAAAATAAAATCATCATGAGAACAAGGGAATGTCTCTCTAGTTCACTGATGTGTGTGAAAGTGTTAGTCGCTTGAGTAGTGTCCTACTCTTTGTAACTCCATGGACTGTAGCCCTGCCAGGCTTCTCTGTTGGTGGAATTCTCCAGGCAAGAATACTGGAGTGGGTAGCCATTCTATCCTCCAGAGGATCTTCCCGACCCAGGGATTGAACCCAGGTCTCCCACACTGCAGACAGATTAAAGCCATATTTAATCCAACCAGCTGAGCCATGATAGTCTTCCATAAATACGTGTTGGGAAGAATTAGTGAAATTAGTTTGTAGAAGAATAGAGATCAAATAAATTATTGTAGTAAACATTTCATTTTTAAATATTGTTTCTTTATTTGAGAGAATTTTTTGTTAATTTGTTTTTGTGAAAAATTCAAGGTATCTCTGTATTACATGAGAAATGAAAATATGGCTCTCTTAAATAAAACCCCAATTTTAGATTATACAGGTAAACTCATTGACGTATTGTCATTAGCCATGTGGCCATAAGCTTCTGTCCATCTTCAAACAATAAGGGACTGATTTCTCCTTCATGGCTAAAATAATAGTGCCTGCCCATCAGCATTAACTTTCTGCAGTCTAAAAGGTTTTCAGGAGCTAAGTTTTAATAGTCAAAAGTCAATGAAAACACATTGATAATTCTAACACAGTTCGTTAGCAGCCATCAACATTGTCTGTCATGCCAGCTTCTGAAACTATATTAGTATCAAATCTCCATATTCTTTAAAATGAAAGAAAAAAAATGATAAAATCAGCTGACACAACGTACAGCTTGATCAATCAAAATTCTCCCTCAATACTATATTTCATCCAAAGTAAAATGTAGCTTTACTGACAGAGAGTAATATAGTCATTACTTCAAAATTCTTAGGGAGCTTTGAGTTCCCGGTGAGATACTTTTTTAAGAAATACAAAGGAACGGCCAAGGTCATGAGATGAATATGTTTCATAATCAGTCTGTTCACACTAGGCAGAGCTTTGTCAAATGGTTTAGAATCACAGAAAAAGACTAGGAATTATGCTTAGTTCTAATGCACAAATCTTACTCTGTAAGGAGACAGCTCATGATAGATTCTTTATCTGAGCCAATTGCTGCCCTCAGATATTCAGGGACAATTCCCACCATGGGAGAGAATCCATCACAAGCTCCTGGTGAGTATGGAATCAATTCGCAGGAGTAAGAAGACATCTTTAGTGCCCACACATCTCGAAAAGCAGCAAGGACCTTAAAATGTCAGCTGCATGTAAAGCATGTCATTAATAGACTTCACTGAAAGTATTCCAAGGGTCCAACATAGGGCCAGTGAAGCTGACATTGCCTCACATGAACCAAGGATACTCTCTTAAAATTGCTCTACACACTAGAAGCCTACAACTACCCTTATATGATCACTGGAACTTTCCTCCAATCCCCACTGGACAGAGAAAATAATTTTGTATTTCATATTGAGGCAACATACAAAGAGTATCAATATGAATTACACTCTCATTTTATAACCTCCGCTTTATCTACAAATGATGAGGTCACATATTGCTAATGTGTATTTATAAGCATGTTCTTAAACATAAAATGATGGCTTAAGTGAATAAAAGGTAGAAACAGTCGTCAAACCATAAGTTCATAAGTGGGTATCTATTTAAGTATCTACATGCAAAATGCAGATCAAAAATAATTGTAACTCATTATTATTATAAAATTGGGATGAAATATGATTCTTAATATGAATAGTGTGATAACCAGAATGGGTTTTTTTAAAAAATGTTATATAAAGTTTATATTTTAAAATGGCCCTCACTAACTAAAATAGACATATAGCAATAGTTGTCCCATTATTCCTCACATTCTCCAAAGTGCTTCTATATATTAGATTTCTGATGGGATAAGCAGGACTCAATACAAGAGAAAAATCATACATGTATAATGTTACTCCTCGTTCCCTTTCACTTGCTTCTGGCTCTTTGTGACCCCATGGACTGTGGCCCACCAGGCTCCTCTGTCTATGGAATTCTCCAGGCAAGAACACTGAAGTACGATGCCATTTCCTATGCCAGTGAATCTTCCCAAACCAGGGATCGAACCCATGTCTCCTGTGTCTCCTGCATTGGCAGGCGGATTCTTTACCATTGTGCTATCTGGGAAGGCTGTGGATATTCCCTATATTCTTTAAAACCATAGTTTGTGTTACCAAATGGGTCAATTAAATTATCATAATGCCATATTTAAATAAAATTATGTAAACTATATTTAACATTTGTAGTTTATAGGCATAAACTGTCTAATATAAAGGCTGAAGTACCTCAAATCACCAGTCCTTTGATGAAAGGAGGAAAAATAAACAACAGTGCAACCAAGTGCTATGTTATATGTGAGACCTGTCACTGAGGAGTGCACAATCATGTAACAATTCCAAAATACTGCAATATATTTTAAATGTCCTTGAAAAAATAAAAAAAAAATCTTAAATGGACCATAGAAATATTTTCTTCCAAGAGAACATCTCTAGGGTAATTGTTTTCATGCAAAGAAGGTGCAGCATTAGAATTAATCTTATTCCAAAAGGGAAATAATATCAAAAAATATTTTAAGTCTGTATCTTCAATATTATGGGCTAAATTGTGTCCTCCCAAAAGGATACATTGCAATTCAGAACTCCGTACCTATATGTGTGATCTAATGTGCATTCAGGTTCTTTCTGAAGTAATCAGGTTAACCTGGTGATGCTGTAGTAGAAAGAAAGAGAAGTCGCTCAGTCGTGTCTGACTCTTTGCGATCCCATGGACTGTAGCCTGCCAGGCTCCTACGTCCATGGGACTCTCCAGGCAAGAATACTGGAGTGGGCTGCCATTGCCTTCTCCAGGGGATCTTCCTGACCCAGGCCTCCTACACTGCAGGCAGACACTTTACTGTCTGAGCCACCAGGGAAGCACAGGGATGCTGTACTAGGGTGGGCCTTTAATCCACTATGACTAGTGTCTTTACAAGAAGAGGAGTGAGAGATATACAAGAAGAACACCATGGGGAAACAGACACAGAGAGAAGGCAATCACGTGAGGACAGAGGCAGAGACTAGAATTAGGCCTAGAAAAAAACAAGGAAGGACCCCTTCATGGAAGATTTGGAGAGCATGGACCATCATTTCAAACTTCTTTCCAAAGCTATGAGGTAAAGACAATAAATTTCTCTTGTAATAAGCCACCCCATTTGTATTCTATTAATTTGATAAAGTAGTCCTAGGAATTGACTCTTGCTCCTCATAGCCCTGATGAGAGAAAAACTATTATATATAATTTATTTCAATATCTCCTTCTCATCAAACAGATTATTCTTTAAAGCCCATATTTTCAATAAAACCAGTAGTCATTTTTTTTGTGCTTATACAATAAAAATGTATAAACCCTCCAAAGGCACAACACATTAAGCTAGTTTAAAACTACATGTAATTGAATTCTTGGTATGACTCTGCACATTCCTACCTCTCTACCTAAGATCTAATTAGATGGCCAGCATCAGACATTTTCTTGAGGAAGGAAAATAATCTGACTAGGACTTTGCTGTTGTTGTTTTTTTCTTGTGCACACATTTACAGAGAGAAAATATTAAATTATTAAAAGTGCTATCATGTAAACCACTGGATAGTCAATTTGACTTCAAAAAAAGAATACTGTATATTCAAGGAAATATGAACTTTTTTTCTACTTTTATTAGAACTGAAGGGAAGTCTAGTAGTCTAAAATGTTTCAAAAGACAGATATAAACATATCGATCTTTTTAAATTATGAATTCCATAACAAAAAACATGGCATGTAAAATATAAAGCTATTGTCATAAATGCTTTCTAAAACTTGTTTCATGTATCTGTTGGAGAAAAATAATTGCTCCTAATTCTAAATTATCTTGTAGTTTTACCACCAAAGATCGTTTATTGGAAGTAAAAGAATCTTGAAACTTTGAATAATGTAAAGAAGTGTTTTGCTAACAAAAAAATGATATTTTTAAATTGCATCCACTGAATTCAACATTAAGATTAATGTAGCTTCAGAAACATGCTATTCAGTTTTATTTACTGATTCTGGGGCCTCCCTTGTGGCTCAGCTGGTAAAGAATCCGCCTGCAATGCAGGAGACCTGGGTTCAATCCCTAGGTTGGGAAGATCCCCTGGAGAAGGGAAAGGTTAGCCACTCCAGTATTCTGGCCCAGAGAATTCCATGGACTGTATAGTCCATGCAGTTGCAAAGAATCCCATAGAGGAGTGACTTTCACTTTCACTTTCTAAAGGAAGACGAAAGGTAGAGTACAGAATAATTGCTGGGAAATCATTGAATAACCACTGAGCTTTGCTGCTAGTCCTTCATCTCGCCCTGTTCCACTGAAATCCTGCAAAATTAAGCCAAGTTAACTGAAAGCTCTGACTCAAAATGGATGTCCCAATATATCTTAAATAATATGGGCTATGCAACATTCTTATTAACCTTCTACACTGAAGCAGGTTCACAATGTATTTACATTTTTTAGATGTGATTCAGGCCAGGCCAAATTTATGCATCATATTTTGTCCTAAGATAGAAAGTATCCAAAAGAGAGAGAACTTACACTTATTTAAGTTGCTTTTTCATGCAGAAGCAGGTTTGCACTGTGGTTAAGAGCACAGGTCTTAGAATTTTGCCCCTTCACCTGCTAGCTGTGTAGCCTTGACGATATACTAATTTGTTTGTGCTTTAGTTGCCTTAGTAAGTAAGTAAGTGAAGTCTCTCAGTCGTGTCCGACTCTTTGCAACCCCATGGACTGTAGCCTATCACCTATCAGGCTCCTCCGTCCATGGGATTTTCCAGGCAAGAGTGCTGGAGTGGATTGCCATTTCCTTCTCCAGGGGATCTTCCTGACCCAGGAATCGAACCCGGGTCTCCCACATTGCAGGCAGACGCTTTACCATCTGAGCCACCAGGGAAGCTACTGAGAAATCTGCATCAATAATGTCAGATGCACAGATGACACCACCCTTACGGCAGAAAGCGAAGAGGAACTAAAGAGCCTCTTGATGAAAGTGAGAGAGGAGAGTGAAAAAGCTGGCTTAAAACTCAACATTCAAAAAACTAAGATCACGGCATCTGGTCCCACCACTTCATGGCAAATACACAGGAAAACAATGGAAATAGTGACAGGCTTTATTTTTTAGGGCTCCAAAATCACTATAGATGGTGACTGCAGCCATGATATTAAAAGACACTTGCTCCTTGGAAGAAAAGTTATAAACAACCTAGACAGCATATTCAAAAGCAGAGACATTACTTTGCCAACAAAGGTCCATCTAGTCAAAGCTATGCTTTTTCCAGTAGTCATGTATGGATGTGAGAGTTGAACTATAAAGAAAGCTGAGCACCAAAGAATTGATGCTTTTAAATTGTGGGTTGGAGAAGACTCTTGAGAGTCCCTTGGACTGCAAGGATATCCAACCAGTCAATCCTAAAGGAAATCAGTTCTGAATATTCATTGAAATGACTGATGCTGAAGTTGAAACTCCAATAGTCTGGCCACCTGATGTGAAGAACTGACTCACTGGAAAAAGACCCTGATGCTGGGAAAGATTGAAGGCAGGAAGAGAAGGGGATGACAGAGGATAAGATGGTTGCATGGCATCACCAACTCAATGGGCATGAATTTGAGCAAGCTCTGTGAATTGGTGATGGACAGGGAAGCCTGGCATGTTGCAGTCCATGGGGTCCAAAGAGTCGAACAAGACTGAGCGACTGAACTGAACTGAACTTGCTTAGCTACAGAATAGGGACAATTCTAGTTCCTATTTCACAGCATTGCTGTTAAGGGTTGAATGAGAAAATACAGGTAAATCAATTCCAACACAGTCAGCTTCAGCCACCACTATCAACACAATCACCATCAAACTATACTGTACAGAAGCCGTGAAGCCTCTCTCAATAAAAATTTTATCAGTAAAAGAGGAAAAAATAAATATATGTAAATAATAAACTGGCATTTATTTTCTTGAAAAAGACAAGTTTGATTCAGTAACTTTTACACAGGAAGTATATTCAAACGCTTTGAAACTGACATTTTAATGCAGAACCATCATCGACTTCTTAGCTACATATCAATCTTACTTATACTAGTTTTCCCTCCCAAGAAGATGATGTGTTTTGGGGAAAAATAGATTCTTAACCCAAGATTATTCGCAAACTTTCAAAATTTCATAAACAGTTTGTACTCCACACCCAAGAACAGACTGTGATCAATCATTCCCAAGACCTATTCGCACTAAGGATTGCGTAATCCTTTTAATCAACACAGTAAGAAAAGTAGGCGAGGTAAGTTTCTGGCAGAAAATATTCTACAAATTGCATAACCCTTCACACAGCTTGGTACCTTTACATGAAAATGCTTTGTCTTTTAGCACAAATGGACTTGGAAGCACACATTACTTGCTTTGATTCTCTAGTTACAATAGGGCACAAGGCTTCACTGAAATGCCAAGAAAAGGAAACAGGTCTTCCTCCAACTTTCACATGACTCTATGCCATGACTGGGCATTCAGAACGGCTGCCAACCCATTCTATTTCTATGAGTGGCTAAGAGTCTATTTTCCTGCATGCTAACAAACCCTGTGGGTGAAACCCTGCTGGGGAAGCTCTCAGTGAAAGAGAGTCTGCCGGAAATCATCCTTGCCCTAGAATCTCCTACCCTGAGGACTTCTCTTTGTTTGGTCATGGGATTCTGAGAAGGTGAGTAATAAACTTCATGGGGCTGCTACAAGGAGTCACTTGGTAAGCACTAAAATAAATATTTGATGAATGCGAGAAAAAAAGAGAAGGATAAACCAAAAGAGAGGGTAAGGGGTGAAGGGAAGCAAGGGAGTGAGATGGAGGGGGCAGAGACAGAGAGAGAAGGAAATTAGAGAGGGAGGGAATGAGGGTGGAAGAATGGAAGGGAAAATGGAGGAGGGAAGGAAGGAAAAAAGGGAAGAAAAAAAAGAGGAAGGAAGAAAGAAAAGTAATAATTTGAGGGCTTTCTCACATAATGATTCCATTACTCATGTTGCCAAGGAAAATCAAATTGCCTATGAAGAATAATTTTTAAAACAGTAACGAAATTAGGACAGGAAGGGAAAACCATATTTCAGAAAAAGCCCAACCCAGGGTGTTTCTGCAAGTTTTAAAAAGAAGGACGACAGGACAGTCACACATTAAAAATGCCAGTCACTGATACTGTGTCATCTGTCCTAAAACATCACCAATCTGTTTTCACTCAAATCATTCAGCATTTTTCTGTTACTCTAAAAGATGGACACAGTGATCAGATGGAGTAAATTAGAATAAAGTACCACAAGGTAGTAGTGCTTTATACTGTAGAAAATATTGTCTACAGTGGTTTGAAACACGGTCAAACTCAGAGAAGAAGCCCAGCAACTAGTAATTTCACAGTCGGCCAGCTTCTCTCTGATCTGATACTTCTTTTGACTCTTTCTTTGACTTTGGAGTATGTACATACCCATCTGGGCAAGCAGAAATTAAAGTTACTACTTTAATCAAAATGTAGACTAAGCTGGAATCATAATAACACGCCTATTAGCTCCAAACAGCCTGTATGTACAATTTGCTTAAGTCCTAGGAATTTGTGAGTAATCAAGATGTACAAGTTTTAAATTGGTATAACTCATTAGGTCATCCATAATTTGTCACTGAAGATCAAGGTACAATCTAAGGC
The DNA here is from genome assembly GCA_006408695.1 of Aepyceros melampus. NCBI lineage: Eukaryota > Metazoa > Chordata > Mammalia > Artiodactyla > Bovidae > Aepyceros > Aepyceros melampus. Next base: position 82,761 of record SJXQ01006632.1, read on the forward strand.
AAAGAATATTTAAGGAAATTGACTGTTGGCAGTTACACAACATTACATTTCATGTAGATTTCAGAATATGAATTTTTTTCACGGAAATAATGAAAATATATCATGGAAATAATGCCAGTGACTTCAAAACCAAAATCCAGAGAATAGCAAAGTGTTACAATATTTCATTATTTTCTATAAAAATAGAAATATAGCAGAAACCTTCAATGAAAATCCAAGAGAAAATATTTATTTTTCTTGTAGCTTATCCCATCCATGATTTCATAATTACTTTTTTTGTCTACTTGTTCTTACATGGTTTAGTTTTACTTTTTTTTTTTTCATTTCACAGCCTGCAAGTATCACTCCATGATGTGTACCTGTATTGTAGTTTTAGTACATTCAGAACCAGAAAATTCAGCTTTTAACCCAATCATTTTCCCCTTAAAGTCATGTTGCCCAATTACCCATGATGCTTTTAAAACACAGAGCTTCCTAGTTTCTTTGTCACACTCAGTAAATCAGAATCTCTGGAAGTGGTTCCATGAATCTGAATTTTTAACAAGTGTTTTGGTGATTCTTATACTCTAAAGTTTGAGTACTTCTGCCCTAAACTCATCAGTCCAGTTATGGGTACAGGTATACATAGAATCCAAAAAGAAATTTTTAGGTAACAAATGCAACAGATGTACATGAACTCAGTTCAAGATGAGTGTGCCAAGACATGGAGAAGAAATACTCTGTTCTGAAAACACATGCAGGTAAAATAAGGCAAACCAATCTACTTTCATGTAGAATTTAATAATGGAAAAATTGGTATGATAGGTTTAGTTATACAAAGTATGAGTTTCCTTGATCTAGTCAAAGTTCAGAACTCTTGTTACAAAGAACAATACAAATAACTTAAAAATAAGAAAATATATAATGTAATTTTCATTTTGTGCTCAAATTTCATGTTAAGCACATTTGGCTGGAATGGGGAAGGATTCTGCCCTTCCATAGTTCTATGAAAAATTGAAAGTGTTAGTAGCTTAGTCATGTCCGACTCTTTGTGACCCCATGGTCACAATGACAAAGAGAGCAATGACAAAGAAGCAGGTATAATAATTTTATTTAAATTATGCATATTCTTTACAGAAAAGAAAAAGTTGCAAATATGCAATTAATAGATTGCCTTAAATCTATCAATGATGAAATGGAGTGCTTGGCCTGAAGTGTCTCGGATGGTCCCCGTTCACCAGTTAGCTTACTGTTTAAAGACAATGAGCTTAAATCATATGTGCTATCCAGTCACTGGGATCAGAAGTGGCAGAATATGGAACTCCAAAATATACCACTTTCAGTTCAGTTCAGTTGCTCAGTCATGTCCGACTCTTTGCGACCCCATGAATTGCAGCACGTCAGGCCTCCCTGTCCATCACCAACTCCCAGAGTTCACCTAGACTCCCATCCAGCCATCTCATCCTCTGTTGTCCCCTTCTCCTCTTGCCTCCAAACCCTCCCAGCATCAGAGTCTTTTACAATGAGTCAACTCTTTGCATGAGGTGGCCAAAGTACTGGAGTTTCAGCGTTAGCATCATTCCTTCCAAAGAAATCCCAGGGCTGATCTCCTTTAGAATGGACTGGTTGGATCTCCTTGCAGACCAAGGGACTCTCAAGAGTCTTCTCCAACACCACAGTTCAAAAGCATCAATTCTTCAGCACTCAGCTTTCTTCACAGTCCAACTCTCACATCCATACCACTTTAGAATAAGGATAATTTTGACCTCATGGTACTTGAAAAATAGTAGATACAACAAGGGCTTTCTGACCTCCTCTTTTCTTCCTGAAAGCAGGAAATAAAATTGATGTGAAGGAGGCCTTCCTTGTACCAAGAGGAATGAAACAATTTTACCACCAGAGAAAGGGAATGGAGGCAGAGAAAATTCTATAAGAAAAGACCTTGTTACAGTAACTTTTACCTTGCTTTAGTTGCCCTGTATGTTTGTCTCTTTCTGTTCAACCTAATATGTAAGCACTTAGGTTTGCCAATTCTTTGGTGCTTTATTCCTATATGAGGGCCCCCCATGTCATGTAACAGTTACTTTAAATAAATCTGTATGTTTTTCTCTTATCGCCTTTTGTCACAAAGCCCCAGACAAGATGGCTACAGAAAAGATTTTTCTTCCCCTACATATCAAACACATTTTATTCCCTTTAAGAAAATCAAGTGGCTTTCAGGGATTTTTTATTTTAAGAACAGTTATTTTTGCTTAGTCCTCAGTCTGGTAGTGATTAATAAAGAAGCTGAACTATAGTTCTGATAAAACCTTATCTTAACCTCTAGTCTGCATGTAACTGGCCCATCCTTTTCACTAGAGACAAACAGACCAATTGTAACCCAAACAACCCACAGCACAATATTAACACCAATGTGAAAAACTTTTTAGGACCACTGAGGAAGTAATAACCAATTTAACTTTTCTCTTCTAAGTTATATTTACTGTGTGGGTCTTTGTGGATCTGAAATTGATATAATACCATGGACAGCTATCAAAAATAATGGAATCTTTGAAATATTTTCCATATTTTTTGCTCTTGCTGCTGCTGCTGCTGCTAAGTTGCTTCAGTCGTGTCCGACTCTTAGCGACTCCATGGACTGTAACCCACCAGGGTCCTTGGTCCATGGGATTTTCCAGGCAAGAGTACTAAAGTAGGATGCCATTGCCTTCTCTGATTTTTTTCCCTTAGCCTACAGTAATTAATTATATATAAAAGATTACATAAGTTACACACACACATACAAATTAATTATTATTATGTACTTCATTACTACTATCTCTGTCTAAATAGCTTAAATAGTATTATTAAAGCGAAAATGATCCACAATTATCTTCTAAAATTCAATCCTCTTCAGAGTAAATACGTGTGTAGGTTATTTTTTCTACCATTTCTTATACATACATAAACATGTAAAAGTATAGAATTTAAGCATATTTTATATAAATGAACTCATGCTCTTTTTCTACTTACTCTTTACATCCATTCCAAACTATGTAATGGGATATTTCCATGTCAGTTTACATATCTCTTCAAGTACAGTATTTATCTGTGATGCGAAGAGTGACTGAGACTAGGAGAATAAGAACAGCCGAGATACGGACAGCCTGCTGTGAAGAGATGAATTAGCTGAGGGACAAGAGGGCAACCATTTTGACTAAGGAATTACTGACTTTTAACCCAACATGAAAACAGCTAAATTAGCCTTTATTTATTCTTTTTTTCTCTGCAAACCTTGTCTCTGCTTTGTGGACTTTAACCTGGATTCTACCACTTAGTGGCCAATGACTCATTTCACTTAACCTCTTTTGATGTCTCTGGCTCCCCAACTAGTGATCAGCAGGTTCTCTACCTTTCCAAGAGAGAAAGAAAGCCCTTATGATCCAAGCTACCTTCGATTGAAACTCTAATGCATAGCAAAATAAGAAGGAAAACAACTGCATGAAAGGAAGTGTTAAGGAGTGAATGCTACCACAAGGACATGAAAGCCCAGGATGGAATCCTGCAAGAGATTATAAAATATTCTCCCCAAAGAGGCCACACTTCACTTCATCAGCCACTGAATATTACCCTTCTGGGAATCATTACTATTGATTACTATGCCATTTATATGTATCACGCTGTATGTTAACTATCTGTTTATAAATTTGTCTCCCTAGAGTCTGGGTTCTTTGAGAGCAGGGACGACTTAAAGCTTATCAATGAGACCAAGCACTTGAACATAAAGTATATTTTTATGAAGTACTTGTTGAAATGAATTGCTGTCTTAAGAAACATTTTGGGGCCTGATCAAAGAAGGCATGTGCAATCCAAACTCTTGACCTTGGTCCTCAAAAGTGCACACAGTCAGGCCACAGTGGCCTTTCCGCCCTCCCATTTGATAATTCTAGCTCTGGGTCCATTCCTCTCCAGCCACTGGGTGTTTTTTCAGTTCTTAAATAAGCAAACTGCATTTCAACTCAGGAACTTTAGGCAAGTGGTTCCCTATCCTTGATGAGATTAATCCCTCAAGTTTCAGTTCAAATTCTTCCTTCTCAGCACTGTCTACCCTGACAAGGCCTCCCTGCTGTTCACTATTTTAGCATGCTGTTAATCTGTGAAGAAAGCTGAGCGCCAAAGATTGATGCTTTTGAACTGTGGTTTTGGGGAAGACTCTTGAGAGTCCCTTGGACTGCAAGGAGATCCAACCAGTCCATTCTAAAAGAGATCAGCCCTGGGTGTTCTTTGGAAGGAATGATGCTAAAGCTGAAACTCTAATACTTTGGCCACCTCATGCGAAGAGTTGACTCATTGGAAAAGACTCTGATGCTGGGAGGGATTGGGGGCAGAAGGAGAAGGGGATGACAGAGGATGAGATGGCTAGATGGCATCACTGACTTGATGGACGTGAGTCTGGGTGAGCTCCGGGAGTTGGTGATGGACAGGGAGGCCTGGAATGCTGTGATTCATGGGGTCACAAAGAGTCCGACACGACTGAGTGACTGAACTGAACTGAATTTCTTCCCAAGTCTTATCCTAACCTTCATTCTGAAAACATTTGCTTCTTATTCAGTGTCTTCTTCAGAAGAATGTATTCTCCATGAGGGAATAGACATTAGTATCAGGATCAGATGAGACACATCCGAATTTAAGGACTTAACTCAGCATAAGGGTAAAATGCCAACTCTCCAGATGCACAGTACATATCTTCTCCTATTGTTGTTTAGTTCAGTTGCTCAGTCATGTCTAACTCTTTGCAACCCCCTGGACTGCAGCACGCCAGGCTTCCCTGTAAATCACCTACTCCTGGAGCTTCTTCAAACTCATGTCCATCGAGTCAGTGATGTCATCCAACCATCTCATCCTTTGTTATCCCCTTCTCCTCCTGCCTACAATCTTTCCCAGCATCAAGGTTTTTTTCAATGGGTCAGTTCCTCACATCAGGTGGTCAAAGTATTGGAGTTTCAGCTTCAGCATCAGTCCTTCCAATGATTTCCTTTAGGATGGATTGGGTGGATCTCCTTGCAGTCCAAGGGACTCTCAGGTGTCTTCTCCAACACCACAGTTCAATTCTAAGTGTTCACTTCTTAAGGATCAATTCATTTCCTAAGCATCAATTTTTCAGCGCTCAGCATTGTTTATGGTCCAACTCTCACATCCATAGTGACTACTGGAAATACCATAGCTTTGACTAGACAGACCTTTGTTGGAAAAGTAATGTGTCTTCTTTTCAATAGGCTGTCTAGGTTGTTCATAACTTTTCTTCCAAGGAGCAAGTGTCTTTTAATCTCATGGTTGCAGTCACCATCTGCAGTGATTTTGGAGACCCCAAAAATAGTCTGTCACTGTTTCCATTATTTCCCCCTCTATTTGCCATGAAGTGATGGGACTGGATGCCACATTTTTTTTTTTCAATTTTGAGTATTAAGCCAACTTTTTCACTCTCCTCTTTCACTTTCATCAAGAGGCTCTTTAGTTCTTATTCACTTTCCGCCATAAGGTGGTGTCATCTGTGTTATCAGAGGTTATTGGTATTTCTCCCGGCAATCTTAATTCCAGTTTGCGCTTCATCCAGCCAGACATTTCGCATGATGTATTCTGCATATCAGTTAAATAAGCATGGTGACAATATACAGCCTTGACGTACTCCTTTCCAAATTTGCAACCAGTCTGCTGTTTCATGTCTGGTTCTAATTGTTGCTTCTTGACCTGCATACAGATTTCTCAGCAGGTAGGTCAGGTGGGCTGGTATTTCCATCTCTTGAAGAATTTTCTACAGTTTGTTGTGATCTACATAGTCAAAGGCTTTGGCATAGACAATAAAGAGAGTAGATGATTTTCTGGAACTCTCTTGCTTTTTTCATGATCCAACGGATGTTGGCTATTTGATCTCTGGTTCGTCTGCCTTTCCCAAATCCAGCTTGAACATCTGGAAGTTTAGGGTTGTTGTTTTGGTTTAGTCGCTAAGTCATGTCTGACTGTTTTGGGGCCCCAGGGACTGTAGCCCACCAGGCTCCTCTGTCCATGGAATTCTCCAGTCAAGAATACTGGAGTGGTTACCCATTTCCTTCTCCAGGGGATCTTCCCAACCCAGGGACTGAACCCATGTCTCCTGCACTGGCAGGCAGATTCTCTACCACTAAGCAACCAGAGAAGCCCACATGTTCTTTTTACTGCATTTGTTTTCTCTCTCAGAGGACTCCTGAATACAAGATGTGCAGATGTTTGCAGATGGGAGCCTAGAGGGAATTCTTCTTGACTGGCTTGGCAAAGGCTTAGATAGGCTGAAAATACAGGGCTTTTATCTTACTGCTAATATACCATGAATATATATCATTCAGAGGGCTTCCCTGGTAGCTCACCTGGAAACGAATCCACCTAAAGTACAGAAGACCCAGTTCAATTCCTGGGTCAAGAAGATCTGCTGGAGAAAGGATAGGCTATCCACTCCATTATTCTTGGGTTTCTATGATGGCTCAGCTGGTAAATAATCCACCTGCAACGTGGGAGAGCTGGGTTCGATCCCTGGGTTGGGAAGATCCCCTGGAGAAGGGAAAGGCTACCCAACTCCAGTATTCTGGCCTGGAGAATTCCATGGACTGTTTAGTCCATGGGGTCGCAAAGAGTTGGACACAACTGAGCAAATTTCACTTTCACATTCATACATCATTGAAGCTGAAGCTTCAATACTCTGGCCACCTTATGCGAACAGTCAACTCATTGGAAAATACCCTGATGCTGGGAAAGATTGAAGGCAGGGGGAGAAGGGGGCGACAGAGGATGAGATGTTTGGATGGCACTGTCGACTCAATGGACATGAGTTCGAGCAAAATCCAGGAGATGATGAGGGATAAGGAAGCCTGTCATGCTGTAGTCCATGGGGTCTTAAAGAGCCAGAAACAACTTGGAAAGTGAATTAGTCACAACAGAGTGACTAATACTTTCACTTCTGCCATGGGTCAGGCTCTGTGCTAAGTAACAGGGATACAGTTGTGAACAGGACTAATTTTTGGTCCCAGTGAAGCTTGCATTCCAGTGGGGAGCAGGAAGATAAGAAAATAGAGAGACTTGGCAATGGCCACTTTCTCTGTCTTCAGAGCTAGCTTACAATGTTGCATCTCTGACTCATTTTCCATAGTCACATCTCCCTCTAAGTACAACAATACATCATTTCTAAATACTTAACATAACTAGGATATCATAAGATAATATTTATGGGTTATCAAAATTTTGAAAAAGTGTTGCATAGCATTGACTTCATTTATTCACTAGTTTATTCATTCAATCAAAATATTTGTTGAGCACCTGCTTAGATGGTAGAGAATCTACCTGCAATGCAGGGAACCTGGGTTTGATCCCTGGGTTGGGAAGAACCCTTGGAGAAGGGAATGGCTACCCACTGCAGTATTCTTGCCTGGAGAATCGCATTAACAGAGGAGCTACAGTCCATGGGATTGCAAAGAGTTGGACACAGCTGAGTGACTAATACTTTCACTTCTGCCATGTGTCAGGTACTGGGCTAAGTAACAGGGATACAGTTTTGAACAGGACTAATTTTTGGTCCCATTGAAGCTTGCATTCCAGTGGGGAGCAGGAAGATAAGCAAATAGAGAGACTTGGCAATGGCTACTTTCTCTGTCTTCAGAGCTAGTTTACAATGTTGCATCTCTCTGACTCACCTTCCATAGTCACATCTCCTGCTAAGTACAGGAGGGAACAGTTCTCAGCTAAAGGATTCATGTAGTTAGATTAGTTCCATGTAGATCATGCAAGATAATCTCCCCATCTCAAAGTCCTAATTTAATAACATATTAAAATCTCCTCTGTCCTATAAGGTAACATAGTTACAGGTTTTGGGGATTAAGATATAGTTATCTTTGGCAGTCCATTATTTTGCCTATCAAGCTAAAGGAAGCTAAATAAATTGCTCTTCATCTTCCTTTACATTTGGAAGTCTGGCTGTTTGATTTACTCTCACTCCATTTCTAAAAGCAGAAATATAGAGGTCAGCAGGGTTCATATCAATTTCCCCTTTTTCCAACCATTTTCTGACCACCCTCCACTTGTCTTCACTGGAAACAACAGACACCATAATGAAACATGTTTTTTAAAGAACATAGAAATTCAACCAGTCTCTTTTTTGTTCACATGTGGTTTAATAACCAGATGATTTTTAGCACTGTGTCATACAGACACAGTTAAGATGAAGCTAAGACTGAATATTCAACAAAGGTAGATAAAGTGAAGTCATCTACTGCTCAGTAACGAAGCTTTTCACGTAAGTTCAGCCAACACTGGAAGCGGGTGATCACTGCATATATTGCTCTCATTAAAACTTGCAAACATGAAGGGTGTGAAATTTCAGCTTGGGTGCTTAGAGGGAATAAGATTTCAAAATGGGATTGATGACCTTCCTCCAGAGAAATCACATGAAAGCATTCCTGTCCAGTACAAGTATCACTTCATGATACCACAGAATATTTTAGGAAATAGCCAATGGCTTCATGTATGAGAACACTGTAATTGTTTAAACAGCTGGAGGTTTTGCTTTATTCATTTTACTTTTCCTTTTTCCTCTCTTTCCCCACCTTTGTTTTATTCTTTATAACAAGGAATTACATTAGGTCTTTTTTTCTTTTTAATTTAGCCAATATTTTCCTTTCTCTTCTTATTCAATTTATATAGTTGACTTAGTAGATGTTATATTTTCCAGTGAATAAATCCAGTCATTTAAATTTATTTCCTGAATTTGCTTAATCAAGTACATGCAGGAAATAAAGAACATATTTTTCTGTTTCCCTGAGGCACACAAGTTTGTTTAACCATTATTGCTTGGATTTTTCACTATGACTTAACAATTTGTATCAACATAAATTAAAATAATAAAAGATTAAGCAAAGATAAATACATACACATATATTAAAATAAAATGTAAAATATGTATGTGTATATACCCTTGAAAAACCACAATGTATTTAAGTATATCTGATAAAATACATACTAAGCCAATTTATTAGGTAAAAAATAAAAATATAATAGGGCCAAATTTTTGAATTCTGCAAGGAGAAAATAACATGCTCTCAAATTTTGCTGATTTAGTAAAATAAACATTAACATCCTTCTCAAATGATCTATTGTAAACTTATAAGAACACAAGACTAATTAGCAATTCCCAAAGGATTTGGGTTTGAGGTGTCTGATTCTTTATAAAGTCCCAAATTTTGCAGATAAAAGTATGATTTTTCAAAGTTCATATTTAATGAAATAATCAAGTAAGATAGTATTAGATTAGTTCATACACACATTTGTACTACAAGGTACAACAGCTAAGATTACAAAAGAGGCTTTCAAATGGATTTCTCACATTCCCCTACAAAGCAAGCAGAGCCCTGCACCACCTGTCTGCTGCTCCCTATTAGCTCGCTACTATTGCTCTGCAGCAAGGTGCCAGGGAAGGATCTAAATATATTTGATTAGTTTCAGGCCTTCATTTTTAGCGAGTCATCACCCTCTTAACAGCAGATGATGCCCCCTAGTTCGAATCAATGTGAGTGGCCCTGGTTACAATGGGCTGGATTAATGATGAAAAATGTGTCGTCAGCCTAGAGGTTCTTGGACATTTATCACCCAATGGGTCTGCCAATTGGTGGGCTGCCCCTGGCTCATCAGCACAATACTTTCCCAGCCTTAAAGAGATAGTGTTCTTTTCAGATTAATTTAATGAGCCCTGGAAGGTGGAGAAAGGGACATGGAAGACACTTAACTTGACAGTTAACTTGACAGATTTAGGTTCTATATGTTTCAGTACTTCTATAACAAGTGTGCTTCCTTTTGAAATTTGCAAGGCAAGTATATGCAGTTAGTAAAAGCTGTATCTGGAAATCTATAATTGTTGATGTTTCATTCTAAATTTTTTCTTATAAAACAGACCTAGAAAATGTTATTAATATAGATATGACAGATTTTAAATGTTTGGTGTTAACTATAATATTTCTAGGAAACTTAAATGCTTGACTAATTTTCAAAATGAAGTGAATATGACCTTTAAAACAGTTTTATCTTATCTATTCCTTTTTTCTTGAGTTCATTTATTTTTTACTCTCAGCCTAGAACTTCTTTTTTTTTTAAACCTTGATCCTCACTGAATTTACTTTCACTTAAAAGACAGAAAATAAACTGTAAGGAAGCCACTTAAGTTTCCCCTCATAAAAAGGCTTACATTCACTCTGTATCCACAAATACTTACTCAACATTTCATTGATTAAGTTCCTGTCTTCTCTAGCTCACTGAGGTAATGGACATGTGGAAACTGATACAAGAAATTAATCTAGGTTTTGTAAACTAGTCAAATATATTTGGCAAAATTAGCAAGGTGCCAAAATTAGCAAAGATGCCAAGTATAATCTGTATTGTCTCATGTTTATTTGAATTTAATAAAATTGAAAAAAAATTAAAAATATTCATCACTGAAAGGAAATACATTTATATCATTAATCAACATTTAGGGAGGGAAAGACGACAGATTTTAATGTCATTGTTAACATGGAAAATCCTAATAGCATTGCCTCTTCATTCTGAAATTCTTTCTTCCAAAAGGTGCCCAATGTTCAATCTCTGATAAATTATGATGATTGTTATGAAATATGACTTCCTGATATAAATCAAACATTACAAATCAAGCTTTACACTGTAATTACTTCTTCATCCATTGCCATGTTTCTAATAACCCAATAATGCATTCTGACTTTTTCAATTTTGGTCTGAAGGACAAAAATTTGTCATTTAATGGAAAGTTCTAAGTAATACAGCAAGTCAATGTACTGAAAGTTAATAATAGCAGGTAACCTAATGTTGATTTCAGAAAACTGGGGAATATTTTTTTCAGATTAGTAAAAGAGATTTGTAAACATAATTTACCCTATGAACATTCAGTCTTGGCAATTAACAAATTCTCAGGAAATGCATACTGAGTTGAATAAATTAGCCCAATTTTCTGCAGTTACCAAAAGAAATTTAAACATAAACCTATCGCATTCATCAAAACATGTTAATATATGAAGGGTCTGGAGTTTGGAATGACCAGAAGATACATAAAAACTTAAGCAACATCCTGAAAAACGAGTCACTACAGGTAATAACCACATTAAGTTTGCCACAAGGGAATTTACAGGAAGAATAGGTAGACCAAGGACATAGGACAATAAGATGTTAGCAGTGAATAAGGCCACTGACGTGAAAGAACTTAAATGGAAAGTTCCCCAGAGAATCTGGAGGGAGGCTGTAAACTGATCTATTAAATAAGCTGCCACTGACCTTACTATCAACTAGCACTAGCTTTAACATTTGGAAATTTTGGGGGGCTAGAAATGAAATAATAAAAACATTTAAATCAGTATTTCATGCCCATTGCTGTTTAGTATTAGCCAAGTTAGTCTTTGCTTTATTTGTTTTTGCCTTTGACAGCTGTTTGGGAACAACAAAACAAAATAAAAAACTCATTTGCATCTGAAAATGTAGGTTCCCAATTTCTACATTAGAAAACAGACATATATACATGGGTCAAATAAATAACTTCTAGCTATAACTCAATAACCAGAACATCAAATAAAGAGAATGCTTCACTTTGATTCTTGAAATTTTCCACTTCTAGGTATTTTCACAAATTTTAGAAGATATATCCGGTTTTGAGTCATTTAAAACAAGAACTTTTTCAAAGAACCAGTCCCTACCAGGGTAATGATATAATTTTGTTCACCCTTGCTGATTAGGTCAGGACTTGTCCTCACCTTCTATTACTCGAAAGTCATGGCCCTATATGCAAATAAGGAAATTTCTCCATAAAATTATTTTGTTGACTTAAATATATGAAGATTCCAGAGGTCCACACATGTCAGAAATTCTTTCCCTGTCATCTCAGTAAACCCTCATGCCAAGAAGCAGCCTTTCCATGAAAATTTCTCATATAATAAACATAGGACTTTTCCCTGGAAACTGACATCTCTGAATCCACAGTAATCATAACATCACAAATTTTGTTCTGAGAGCCATTTTCACTCGTTGTTGCATTGATTACTCTACCAGATTGAAAATCAAACTAGGGGCTTCCCTGGTGGTCCAGTAGTAAATAATCCGCCTGATAATGGAGGAGACATGAGTTCAATTCCTGATCCAGGAAGATCCCACAGGGTGGGGGGCAACTAAGCCCGTGAGCTACAACTACTGGGCCTGTGCTCTAAGCTCAGGAGCTGCAAATACTGAGCCCACATGCCACAAACGCTGAAAGTCCAGCACCCTAGAACCCATGCTCTGTAACAAGAAAGCCATGACAATGGGGAGTCCGTGCACCCCAACTAGAGAGTAGCCCCACATGCCTCAAAGCAGCAAATGAAGACTTAGCCCAAAATGGAAGTATGCTCTGTTGTCAAGAAGAGAAAGAACTCTCAAATTTAATGAGAAACAGTTTAGAGCACCTTACTTGTTATAGCAAAAAATAATCATTAACTAATATAAAATAACCTCACTGAGGATGTATTGGTATTTAAATCTTACTTCTGAACTATCTTGTTAAAAAAATAAGAAATAAAATGATGAGGCCAAATGATACATTTTTATATGCATCAAAAAATGCATATCCAACTTTTCAAAATATTATTTTTTTTTCCAATTCATAGTTTACCACTCTGTTTAGATATTATTACTCATTCACACAATTTCTTCCCCAAACAGAATCACATTCATTTTATGACCATGCTGTGTAGTATCTACAATCATCTAATATTTAAAGGAAAAGTGCTATTTATAATGTTTATCATGCTTACCAGTATATTTTACAAGTCTTTGACATGTCAATGTGAAAAATTTATAGATATACAATGAAGTTCCATTGTAAGGATTTTCAAATAAACTAAGATGCATTTTGTGTTTGTCTAAAAGGCTCAGTAATGAAGCCCTGGGGACTTGTTTATGCATAGTGTTTTCCCAGCAGGAGAACCAATATTGGTCAGTTCTTTCGTCCTCAGAGGCTTTTCTCACTAAATGGAACAGCATTAGCTTTGTTCTTTAAGTCTAATTAACAACCAAATCATAAATTGTAGGCTTTGTCCAATTGAATTAAGCTTTCAGCATTATGTGTGTTTAAAAAAAAAAAATCTTACTGCCTTGAATTTTATTAGATAAAAAGAAAAAGCTAGGGCAAAATGGTAAATAGGAAAAGCAAGATAGTGTACAAGTTTAATGCATTAGCCTCTTATCCCCGGAGATCATGGTTTCTATCTGTCTTAGGTCACATTTTAAAAGAGTTGAATGATCTAGAGAAATCCCTCATGAGTATTTAGCCCTACACTGAGTCCATGAACAATTAAGACTCTCTGCTCAATTTATGGCTCCTATTGGACAAGCTGGTAGCACAACAGGTCAAAAATTAAGGTGCTCACACTAATTCTTTTCTCAGTATACTTACATTGCCTATTAGGGTTATCTCAGGACTAAGTGAAATAACATACTCAAAGTATAATATTTGTAACTCAGTAAGTCATATTAATATATGGTCCCTCATATTATAGTACTTTCTATTTACGTTTTTTTTTTTACTTTCTATTACTATAACTGACCATAAGAACTTAGACAAATATCCCCAAAATATTCTAAATGTACAATGTATTTATTTAGCCTATAAGAAAATCCTGTATATGAAAGGTAAAGTTGATCATTTATTTTTATCTTCCTAAATAAAAGTTAGGAAGTGTCTTTTTTTTTTTTTTTTTGCTTATAACGTTTGATATTATCAGGGCCTTCCTGGTAGCTCGGTGGTAAAGAACCAGTCTACCAATACAGGAGACATAAGAGCAGGGGGTTCAATCTTTGAATCGGGAAGATCCCCTGAGAAGGGCATGGCAACCCATTCCAGTAGTCTTGCCTGGAGAATCCTATGGACAGAAGAGCCAGGCGGGCTAATGTCCATGGGGTCACAGGGTTGGATGTGACTGAAGGAACTGAGCACGCACACACATTTGATGTATCTCCAGGAGTATCTCTACAAAACATAATTCCAAAACTCCAACACTTGCTGAGTTTCACATGGGGATGTATCTTGCCAGCAGGGCAATTCACCTTAGCATTTTTGCACATAAATTATATAAAGCATTTTGTAAATAAATTCTGTATATAAATTATATAAAGAATAGAGACATTACCATTTCAAAAGTTCCTTTAAGTTACATCAGTATAATCATTTTATGTGGAGACTTCACATTCCTTATAGTCTAAGAGCCTAACCACTAAATAAGACTAATAAAACTCTTCTTCTGAAAACCAAGACTAGAATAGCAGAAACAAATTTTTTTAAACCATGTTCTTTTTAAAAGGCTTTAGTAAGATAAAAATACAAAATATCCTCAGCCAAAATATAATGCTTCCTTGCTAGGTGCTGCCTGCCAAAATCCAGTGTGTTTCACCGATTATAATGCTCCATTTCTCTGTTTTCACTAAAAAGAAGTTACACAGTTCTTGTTTGAAAAGAAAATAGAATTCATTTTATCTGATAAATTGGAAGGAATGCAAAAGGAGGCATTCAGGTCAGGATTTGTTTACAGAGCTCTCGGAGACAATATCTTTTATTTTGAGAAACATCTGGCAGAACAGTCAGCAGTAGAGGTCAGAATTCATGTTTGCTATTTTACACACAGATAACGCCACCCTCAACAAGTTGCAAATGACTAAAGAAAAAGAGAACTTTCTAGCACAGTTAGAATTTTCCAGTAAGTTTAAGCTAATTGCCCAGTTTTTATTTTAGTCTTTCATGAACACTTGGAATAAATTTGGTATTTAATGGAGATACGATCTTCTTTACAAAAATTTCATGCATTCTTTAAGGAAAGGGTCAAATTTCCCACAGAATTGTATTTCATGACACAGAGAACAGATATATGGTTTCAAACTCAATGTTAAATCAGCCTAAATCATTCCCTCTTTTTTTTCATGAAGATATAAGGAATATAATCGAGTGTAACTTAAGTTGATTTTAGCATCACAAAACTCAACTATTTTGTTTTAAACGAATGCCCTCAAAATCTACTTAAGACAGAGCTATAGATATTGCTGTCCTATTCTGATAATTTTTTACTCTGGAATTTATTTTTGTATTAAATTAGTATATATTATATATGTTCAGATACCTTCTTATACATCTTACAAAATTTTACCATGAAATAAACATCGTATTTTAAAGACTACTTATTTGGAGAATATATTATTGAGAATAAACTCAGCTTTCAAGAAAAGAAGATTGAACAGGCACTGTTTTGACATGTTCAAGGTTTGCTATTTCTTTATGTCACAGTGATTGAGTGCTTGTAAGTGATACATTTCCCCTTACGCACGATAAAGAGGGCACAGATATCTTCTTTAAAAACCAGTTATCATGACATATGAGGTAAATATCATTTATCATCTTTCCATGGTCACTTCTAAAAGGGTTTGTTACAAATCTTATCATCAGTGTTTTTCTCTCAGCAAACCAGTAACTTCTTCAGTTTCCATACAATCTTCAAGATGTTCCACACTTAAACCCTATTGTATCTATTACAAGAGTTCACAACATCAAACCAAAGCACATTATCACAATAAGCATTTATAAAATTTGTCACACTAGAAATTTAAGAAATTCACATATCCAAGAAATTTCATTGGGATATCAAAAAAAGAGAGATAATCATGAGAAGATTTTAAATCAGTAGGAAAAACACAAGACAAATTGTAGAAATTATCAAATACAATACTTTTACTTTTAAAGATATATGTATTTTCACATAGGAAAAACTTATGTAGTTTGAATCAAAAAGTTAAGTCCTCCCCACCATATACACATACATACAAAGACTACACTAGTAATCTGGCTTCAATTTTTAAATATTTGTTCTTAAACTAGAAATGCTCTTTTTCACTATGCATTACATAAAAATATATCAAGAGAATTCTTTTCTTCTAGACTGCATTTTGGCACTGTAAAGACCAGAGATACAGAGTTGCCTGGCTGTCCAACTGTTAGGGCTCTCCCCTTCCACTGCTGGGGGCCTGGAGTCAATCCCTGGTTGAGGAATTAAGATCTCACAAGCGGTGTGGTGTGGTAAAAAAAAAAAAAAAAAAAGGAATATAGATCTAAAATATATTACCAAAATATCCTTTTGGTAGACTTCTGTAATTTAAGAACAAATTTTTTTTTAATTTTTGATGAATAAAAAATGTATCTAGAGGGATGCAAGAAGACAAAGATACAAAATAGAAATGTTCTCTTAGGCATCATTTCACTTCAATCTCTCAGTCTTGTCAGACTCTGCAATCCCATGGATTGCAGTACGCCAGGCTTCCCTGTCCATCACCAACTCCCGAAACTTACTCAAACTCATGTCATCGAGTCAGCAATGCCATCCAACCATCTCATTCTCTGTTGTCCCATTCTCCTCCTGCCTTCAATCATTCCCATCATCAGGGTCTTTTCCAATGAGTCAGTTCTTCACATCAGGTAGCCAAACTATTGTAGTTTCAGCTTCAGCATCAGTCCTTCCAGTGAATATTCTGGGCTGATTTCCTTTAGGATGGACAGGCTAAGGGACTCTCAAGAGTCTTCTCTAACACCACAGTTTAAAGGCATCAATCCTTTGGCTTTCAGCTTTCTTTATAGTCCAACTCACACATCCATATATGACTATTGGAACAAACCACAGCTTTGACTAGAGGGATATTTGTTGGCAAAGGAATGTCTCTGCTTTTTAATATGCTGTCTAGGTTGGTCATAACTTTTCTTCCAAGGAGCAAGCGTTTTTGAATTTCATGGCTGCAGTCACTATCTGCAGTGATTTGGGAGCTAAAAAAAAAAAAAATAGTCTGTCACTATTTCCATTCTTTCCCCATATATTTGCCATAAACTGATGGGACCAGATGCCATGATCATAGTTTTCTGAATGCTGAGTTTTAATCCAACTTTTTCAATCTCTCTTTCACTTTCATTAAAAGGCTCTTTAGTTCTTCACTTTCTGCCGTAAGGGTGGTGTCATCTGCATATCTGAGGTTATTGATATTTCTTCCAGTAATCTTGACTCCAGCTTGTGCCTCATCCAGTTCAGCATTTCTCATGATGTACTCTGCATATAAGTTAAATAAGCAGGGTAACAATATACAGCCTTGATATACTCCTTTCCCGATTTGGAACCAGTCTGTGGTTCCATGTCCAGTTCTAATCGTTTCTTCTTGACCTGCATACAGATTTCGCAGGAGACAGGTCAGGTGGTCTGGTATTCCCATTTCTTGAAGAATTTTCCACAGTCTATTGTGATCCACACAGTCAAAGGCTTTGGCATAGTCAATAAAGCAGAAGTAGATGTTTTCTCTGGAACTCTCGATTTTTTGAAGATCCAACGGATGCTGGCAATTATCTCTGGTTCCTCTGCCTTTTCTAAATCCAGCTTGAACATCTGGAAGTTCATGGCATAACAAAATGCTATTGCCAGTTTTATCCTAACAAGAGTACGTTTTGTTTTAGCACTACACATTATACTTTCAGTGGTAGTTTTTCTGCCTTCAACTAATCAAGGACACATAGATATCTATGAAAATGCTATGCAAAAGCATCAGCATTCTCAGACAAATTGTTAGCAATGCAATACATGCCCAGGAACCTCTTTCTTCACTTTTGAGGCCAGTGTTAGAATTTGTTTCCATAGTTTTGTCAGGTAATTTGGCATGTAAAACATGAAAGTAGTGAAAATGTTAGTCGTTCAGTCGTGTCTGACTCTTTATGACCACATGAACTATAGCCACCCAAGCTCCTCTCCATGGAATTTTCCAGGAAAGAGTACTGGAGTCGGTAGCCATTCCCTTCTCGAGGGGATCTTCCCAACCTAGGGATCAAACAAGGGTCTCCTGCTTTGCAGAATGATTTTTTATCATCTGAGCCACAAGAAAAGCCCATATAAAAATATCTAGACTTTAATAACCCTCTAAGATAAAAGTAGTTCTCTTTTGACAAATATAAGTGCTTCAAATGATTTAATCCTTTATTGGAAAAAATTTCATATGCCCTAATTTTTCCAGATGTTTTAAAGTCTATTCAGTTGAATTTTATGCTGCAGAGTACATCATATATAAGCAAATAAACCTATAAACCTAGTTTATTTCAGTCTTTCCCTTTTTTTTTTCTTGGTGGCACTGATAATTCAAAGGAAAAATCCACATTAATTCCTCAAAGATAATTAATATGTAGGCAATGCACAATAGGCTTATCATGGTTATAAAATTTATGCTGTTACTCATTTATCCCACATGAAAATATTATTTTGTTGTTTTAGTTGCTAAGTACTATCCAACTCTCTTTTGACGCCATGGACTGTAGCCCACCAGGCATATTTGTCCATGAGATTTCCCAGGCAAGAATACTGGAATGGGTTGGCAATTACTTTCCAGAGAGTGAAAATATCACTCCAATATTTTATCATATTTGAAGTTGGAGGTAATTTTGTTCACACCATATATGTGATACAGTCAGTATTCTTACAGCTGGATCTGAGCAATTTAACATTTTAACATTTTTTATAATTTATTGAATCTAATTTATTGAATCTATCCCATACTCATTTCTAAAATGAAGAAGTCATTCTCTGGTACCTATTTCAATGATTCATGATGAAAGAAAATACACACATACCAATTACAAATATATAAATTAATTTTAAACATAGCACATTATATTTTTTCCATTCTTGAAGCAGTTGAGATTTGGAACTTAAGAGACTTTCAGAATTGCTTTTTCATATAATTCATTATGAAGAAAAACTCTAAATGCAGAAATAAATAGTATTGGAGAAACTGTCTACGATTTTTAAAAAGAGAAAAGGTACTGATATGTTGAATTGTTCAGGAAACAGTGAATGAGAAGATCTAGAGATTCTTCAGTGGCACTAAAGTACTTTCCTAAAGTACTAACAAGCCATTACATGCATCAGCCTTTCAAAACAGGACCAAAAACAGATAGAAAGCCAAATATCTTCATCACAAATAAAAAGATATTTTAGCAAATATTGTAAAATTCGTCTGACTAATTTCAAGCATATTTATTGTAAACTGGCATCCAGTCACTTTTAGTGCAATTTGGGTGCTGAACAAATGAGCCCTTTGGGCACCCATCAGAACTTTCAGGTTCCCAGAATGTTCACTAAATGGCCAATGTGTCAAGCTAATCCAAACAGCTAAGTTACATAAAACAGACAAGTTTTTCAGCATTATCTTGTTCCCCTATAATTTCCAGGTTGGTAATCTGACTTTACCACTCTAAACAGCTATCTTTCCACTTTGTTCTTTACTGTTCAGTCACTCACTGGTGTCTGACTCTGCAACCTCATTTACTGCAGCACACCAGGCTTTCCTGTCCTTCTATCTCCCAGAGCTTGCTCAACTCATATCCACTGAGTCAGTGATGTCAATTTACAGCTAAATCTAAAATACCTATTAGACAGTATTTTCAATGTTAGGTCTTCAATTGAACATATTCTATTGCACATAAACGTACCCTTGACCTCACTCTTTTTGGCAGGACCAATCCTTATGGCAAGCTTGAATGCAAACACTTGTCAAGTTTTACAAGTTCTGTTTTCAAATATTTCCTTCATCTATTACGCTCTGTTTCTATGGCTACTTAGTTATTTCTGGATGTGATTATCATTAATTCAATAACAAGTTCTGTAAGTTCCTAAGTGTCAGGCATTATCCTACAATCTGAATGTAAAAAATGAGCACCGTATTATCTCAATACTATATGCTCAATTGCAGAGCCTAAAATATCTTCTAAAACTTTCCCCCCAAATTAATTGTATATATAAAATAGGCAGAATGTTTTCATGTGAGACTCACATCATAAATAGAAGATATATTTCTACTTTCTATAGAAGATATATTTCTACTTCTTCAACCGACATTGAAGGATTAACTAATGTGAAACAAACTTATTTCAACAGCTTCTTTCATTCTCAACAAACATAATTTACATGTATTTAAGAAAATATATTGGAGAAGGCAATGGCACCCAACTCCAGGACTCTTGCCTGGAAAATCCCATGGATGGAGGAGCCTGGTAGGCTGCAGTCCATGGGGTCGCTGAGGGTCAGACATGACTAAGCAACTTCACTTTCACTTTTTACTTTCATGTATTGGAGAAGGAAATGCCTGGAGAATCCCAGGGAGAGGGGAGCCTGATGGGCTGCCATCTATGGGGTCGCACAGAGTCGGACACTGCTAAAGTGACTTAGCAGCAGCACCAGCAAGAAAATATATGTGCTTTCTTACCTGTGTGTTTTTTTTTGCATTATCCCACCAGCTTGAATGCCTTCTCCCTTCCAACTCTTTGATGTACACACCCAAATCCCATCATCTTTTTTAATATGTGCTTCAATTGCCAACTTCCCATCAATCACTGTTTGGTTCCCACAGACAGACGTGATTCTTGAATATTAATATTTTATCTGTTTCACTTATTGATTGCCTATTTTCTACTCTATTATAGTTCCTTATCTTCATATAGTATCTCCTTTATTAGAATATAAGGTCATTAATAGAAAAATCTACATCTAATTCATCTCCCTATCTCTCACGGTGTCTACAGAGGATGCTTCATAATATTTTATCCATCAAATGGCTGTATTTCTAGCTTTGGATTTCTATTCAAAAGATAAAATACTTTATGAATTCAAAGTTGAAGCTGATGCAAGATTTATAAGGATAAAACACATACGTTTTATAATTAGTCAAGATCAGCTCTAGAGATTCAGGTTATATTGTCCAGCAATAAGGATGTCTCCTGAGCTTTCATTCATTATACCAATCTTATAAACATGCCCCTAATCATTCAGTAAACATGTCTATAAATATTTTTATCTTGAAGGTTTGCTTGGTGTTTAATGGGATGTAATGATGTCCAGGGCCATAAGGGAATAGACAGTGAACCTCAGATGCAACTTAATGTGAAAGATAAGATGATGATTAAAGACAGCAGAAAAACTGACACTGTGGGCTAATGCGATAAACAGCACAGGGTAAATCAACAGTGAGAGCAAAGATTTTTCATGAGTCTTAGCATATCACTTGAACATAAGGAAGCTAATCAATTGGACAGTAATTTATTTAGTATTTATTATGTAACCAGTGAGCTGCATCATGCTCTAGATATGATCAAGAGGTTCTAGTCCACAAGAAGTATCAAGGCAACTGAACATGTGCAATACACAAACAATACCTTTCATCACTATTACACTCGTTTGCAGGGCTGCCAATAGTAAAATGCCACGTTTTGGGGGGTTTAACAGAAATCTATTATCTCACAATTCTGGAGGCTAGAAGTCTAAGATTAAGATGTCAGCCGTGTTGGTTCCTTCTCAGGCCTCTCTCCTTAGCTTGAAGATGACTATCTTTTCCCTGTTTCTCCTATGATGTTCCCTGTGTACATGTCTGTGACCTAATCTCCCCTCTAGAAGACATCCTTCATGTTGGATTACACCCACTCTAAGAACCTCATTTTAGTTTAACCACCTCTGCAAAGACTCAATCTCCAAATACAGTTTTACATTCAGAGGTCTTTAGAGGAGAGACTTTAGCATATAAATTTGGGGGGAACTTTCCTCCCATGATAACTATTACTGTATCTAGTTAAGGAAGTAATCCTTGTGGCAACACTGGACAAGAGTGAACTCTCAGTCTCCTGGAATTCTTAAAGATTTAGAGGAGAAAGTTAAAAGGAAGAACATTCAGCTTTGGCAGTTAGAACAAATGAGGTTTTTTGGTTTGGTTGGTTTTTGGTTTGGCTGGTGGCTCAGAGGTTAAAGCATCTGCTTGGAATGCAAGAGACCCGGGTTTGATCCCTGGGTCAGGAAGATCCCCTGGAGAAGGAAATGGCAATCCATTGCAGTACTCTTGCCTGTAGAATCCCATGGAGGGAGGAGCCTGGTAGGCTACAGTCCATGGGGTCACAAAGAGTCGGACACGACTGAGTGACTTCACTTTGGTTTTTGAAAATACATAATGGGTTAGTAACAATAAATAATGAGTCTGCATTGGTGAAATACAGATTCACAGGGACAAGTTGGAATTTGATTAGGCAGATGCTAACAACTTAGCGAATGAAACAAGATCAAGGAAACTTCTTTTTTTTTTAAGTTTCATGTTGGTTTATCCCTTCTATCCCCTACGACAGGAAGAACAACTTGCAGAACATTCAGAAACAATACAGTAACATTTTCGATCAAAGATTGATTTGGTGACTCGTATTTGATGAAAAGTGCTTATACTCAGGAGGTTGCGGATAACGTAATTTACAGCATGGTGTACGTGTGTGCATGCTAAGTCGCTTCAGTCTTTTCCAACTCTGTGTGACCTTATAGACTGTAGCTAGCCAGGCTTCTCTGTCCACAGGATTCTTCAGGCAGGACTATTTGAGTGGGTTGCCATGCCCTCCTCCAGGGGATCTTCTGACCCAGGTTTCGAAACCGCTTCTCTTATGCTCCTGCACTGGCAGGCAGGTTCTTTACCATTAATGCCACCTGGGAAGCCCACAGCATGGGCACATGCATCTTCAGACATTCTTTACTGATATCTTTTTAAAATTTTCCTTCCTCTGTGGAGCTGCCTCTCTTGGGAGACAGTGAGCAGTACACCAACTCTCTGTAGTTTCAGGGATAAAGCTACAAATGGCACCCAGCCCTGCTTCTGTCAGCTCACTATTCATTGAGGCCTGCTCACTCTAAGGTCTGACTTCTCATCAGCTGTTCGATATGTTGGCAGCTCTCTTTGGCTAAACTACTTAATTTAGGAGGATGGACTGTTGGTCTCTCATGAATTATTCAAAAGAATGGCCTTGAATTCAATCTCTCCCCTTCCCCACATCAGACAAAATTAATCACTCCCTCCTTCAGAATTATTTTTCCATCTTGTACATAGCCCTATTACTGTGCTGATCACACTGTACTCCACCATATTAAAATAATTTATTTTTCTGTCTTTCTCTCCCCTGGACTAGGGACTCCTTTATGATAAGGACTACGTAGATCTTGGTTGTCTCAACACCAAATACAGGGCTGGTACTCTATCAGCCCTCCACCAGTTTGCTGAACCGATGAATGAATGAATGAATGAATGATCTGGCTCTTCCAACCACACAACTATAAACTGTTATTACTGAGTATGATACCAATATGAATTGCCCAAATATTTGGTCTCAGCTTTTGGAAATTTCTCGATAGACAGTACTTTAATCTCAATTATCCTTATTGAAGACGGTTATAAAAGATGCCAAATATAAATTAAGTCTTTTCAAAGGAATAAAATAAAACCCTATGGATGAAATAAACATTTATTAAGAATCAGAAGGTAACTGACAATTTTCATAACAGTAGGATACATACAGATAAAACTATACTAATGTTTGTGGCTCATAAAGGACTTAAGGCTATCTTAATGAAAATCTATCACTGTACCAAAAAGAGAAGTACCAACAGTTCTCCTTACTTAAGGAATAATTAACTTATCAAATTTATTGTGCTTACCACAAAACTGTTAACCATCTTACATGAGGCCTTGCATTTTAAAATATTTTCATTCTAATTAAATGTTTGATAATTTATGTATACCATAATAAGACATTATTGAAACATTCTGAAACCATATTTGTGCATGATTCTTATTAGTTACAGTACTCAATAATTCATTTTAAATCTGAACAGTTTATATTCTCAATGACTTGGTTAAGTTTTATTCTGTTTCATGTTTAATATCTGCAAAAGCTTTAGAAAGAGAGATATACTTTATACTCCTTCCCTACAGGACCTAGGCATATGTAAGACAATATTAGCTAAATATTACACTTACCTCTTGACTTTTTTTTTTCATTCCTCATGCTTAAAATTATATACTGAGAGAAAATGCTTACTGTGGCAGAACAATTCTACCTGAATAAATTCAGACCTATGTTCTCAATCACAGGTAAATCCCTCCCCAAAAAAGATACACACACATCACTCTTGAAGGTACATGGAAATATGGAAATTAAAAGCCCTCTTATGAACTTTCTTGGAAGCATGGGCCATATCTCATCCCCTAAAATAGTCATTATCTCCTCAGCATGTCAGATAATCCTGGTAGGTCTTCTAATTGAGCCTAACTGGAGCATGGTGTGGATTCACAAAAAAAAAATCCTACACTGTTCCTGGCACAACCAAAAGGCGTATCAATTTATCTTTGGCAGCTCATCTATTACAACATGTGGGCAACATTAAACACTGGCAACCAAGTGAGATTTAAATAATCTAGTACTGTATTTCTAAATGCTACCCTTGTTTAATTAGACCTTGAAGGTCACAAGTAGTGGATTATTTGAATTTGTAGTAAAAAAACATGTTGAAATTTTATAATGGTGTGTACTGAGTTCTGACAGCAAGGTAAATGCAATGCAATGAAATCTGGACCAAAAGTAACACTTTTCAATAATCATTTTACTTGAGAGTTCTAAAGGTGAATTTAAAATCAAAGTGCTTCTGTGGATTTCTGTGGGCTATCACAGGCCAAAACAAATGGCATACAAAAAACTATGCATTAAAATTTTATCAAAGAATTTATTTCTCCATGTATTGTATACACACACATTCTCTCTCTCTCTCTCTCTCTCTCTCTCCTTTTTATGTAACAAGTTTCAAAAACACCTGGGAAGTATTTAAGAAAATTTGCTTTTAAACAGAAGTATGACATAAGATCTTCAATTCTACAGAGATAATATACCCCTCATGTGCTTATAACCTTCACAGCATTTTCTTTTATTCAACTGATACAGTATAAATAAAAATATATAAAGGATTCCTGTAGGTAGTTTGGACTTCCCATGTGGTTCAGCAGTGAAGAATCTGCCTGCCAGTGCAAGAGACACAGGTTTGATCTCTGGGTAGGACAGATCCCCTGGAGAAGGAAATGGTAACCCACTCCAGTATTCTTGCCTGGATAATCCCATGGACAGAGAAGCCTGGCAGGCTACAGTTAATGGGGTTGCAAAGAGTTAGACAACACTTAGTGACTAAAACAACAACAGATAGTTTAGAAACATTTTCTATTTATCGCTTCCCCAAATCATCCAACACTCTTATTCTCAATTGATCTTATGTTGTTGTTGTTGTTGCTAAACTGTTCTTTCCACACTGGTTTGTTGATTCAAGTGAGGTTTATTTTTCTAGACCTTGGCTGCATCATGGAGTTCATACAAAATATGCTCCCTGTCCTATTTCCTCTCTGTGGTGCCTTATGGAGAAGGCAATGGCACCCCACTCCAGTACTCTTGCCTGGAACCACTTACAAGTGTTTTTAATGGTAAACATAAGATTAAATGTAAGTGTTAGACCTCATCAACACTAAACATGGGGGATGAATGTCTGTGGCTCTTTTCCAGGCATCAAATTAAAACATTGCTGGCAGTGGTATTTCAAGAAAGCCCCGATGCTTTTATCGACTCCCTCACCATCTCAAACACAGCCAGTATTCAGTCAATACCTGTCATTCCATGGGAGCCACTAACTCACTGTTGCTGCAGTTTTCCTTATCTAATTACAAATGGGCTCCTGTTCATGAAAGTATCTTCTTAATAGAGTACACTCAAGACTCTAACTTGTTAAGAGACAATTTACCCAACTTTTCAGCAGTTGTTTAAGATCTTCTTAAATTCACATATATTTCCTTAGTAATCACATTTTCCAGTTTTGTTTATATTTCATTATTTGTGTTTTTATGGAAAGCAACTAGATTATATACCTATGTATAGAATAAAAGAACACTAGATACTGATAACAACAGAGGAGTGTCAATGCATTCCTTTTAATGGTATTAATTTTCATTATCTCGATGCTGTACTAATTTGACTTTTTCCTGCCTATTTTTTATCAGATTTTTCTTGATGCCAATATTTTCACATAAAATATTTATAATTTTTTAAATCTATGATTTATTCAAACATAAATCTTGTTAAATACATATATATTTATTTGTACACATCCACACATTATGTGAAAAAATAAAATACATTTGCATTAATAATAGTGAATAATAATTAAAAATGAGATATGTACAGAGGCTTTTGCTTAATTTAGCTTTCTTTTATTGCACGTTTATTAAGTAAACTTGCCTATAGCAATCCAATCTCTTGAGAAGTGAATGAAGAATTATTAGCAAGTGACTGGGAGTTTTGAAGCCTATTGCTAAGGATGAAAAAGGACACTTAAAATCTATACCTAAAGGCAGTTAATAAATATTAAAGCTCTTTGAATTTTCATTATGCAAAAGGCAGTTTAAGAAAAGGCCTTTCATATTCAGTATTTCTAAGGGATATTCTATACCTAGTAATAATGAAAATAATTTTGAAATAAAAGGGATACATATAGTAAGTAATCACACACTATAATATGTTAATACAGAGCTAAAATACCCTAAATACATAAGAATGAATTATCTTGGAACTATTGGCAGATACCCAAGTTATCCAAATTTATATCAGTATTCAAGTATACCTAATATTAGCATGGTATCTAAACAACAGTAGCAATAGACAGAGTAGGGAAGTATTTCTGTTCCAGCTCAACTTCAAACTGTATATCCCAAAAAAATAAAGTTTGCTCTTACTATGAGTAATCTTCCTATTTTCAAGATATTTCTGCAAAGTACTAAAGAAAACAAAATAGCAATGTATTTAAACGTGTTGATAAGAAAATATAATCATGAGGCAAAATAGTCCTATATATACACATATATACATGTACATATATAGTAGCAAAATATCAGCATGGTTATATGTCAGATCACTACACTATGTTCAGTAACTGTGTTTATGTTTAAAAATTTTCCTTGGGATAAATAAATGTCTAATAATGTAGAGTGTATTTTTATACTCAACAATTTCAAATGGATTCTCCCACCTTTCCTTGGACTATGACACTCCTATTTTAGGAGAAATGTATCTGTAACTAATAAATTCATAAGTTTAATTTAAAAAATCCATTCCTCCCCCAAAATCAATCAAACAATAAAACAAATTTTAAGATAAGCTCTAAAATTAACATAGTTCTAATTCATCGAAACAGTAGGCCCAATGAACATCAATATCCATAGTGATAGTATTGAAGCATTACAAAACCAAAAGTCCAAACAACATTAAATGTTGCTCTCTGTATTTTGTTAATGCATTTTTTAAGGCAGTAAGAATTTCATTAAGAAAGTGTAAGCCAAGAATGCCATCATATATATATATATATATATATATATGTCAACAAATAATTGCTTATATATTCAGGAAGTCTAACACTTGTTTCTGTTCTACATGTGGAGATTAGTACGTTTGTATTTTTGTTTCCAGATTTTGGTCAGATTCTCAGTCTTGAACTAGAAAACTTTACATAATAAAACTAAATAACAGTTGACCAAAATAAGATGTCATATATTTCTGAACCAAAATTCATTCTGATCTATGGAGCAGACCAGAGTGATATAGCTTTAAAATACTTTAAAAACTGAAATACTTTAAAATACTAAAAGCTTTTAAAAGTGATGAGCTTTTAAAAAGCTCAGTCATGTCCAACTCTTTGAACCACATGTACTATACATACAGCCCTTGGAATTCTCAGGCCAGAATACTGGAGTGGGTAGCCGTTCCCTTCTCCAGCGGATCTTCCAAACCCAGGAATCTAACTGGGGTATGCTGTATTGCAGGTGGAGATAAAAGTGATGGTAAATGAACTACCAGAGAAGTCCCTTAAAATAATGTAGTTTACTCCTAAAAAGAAATTTAAAAGAACTTATTTGCATTGATTTGAAATCTTTTTTTTTAATTTAAGCATCTGTGGATCTTACAAGATCCATAAGATTTTGTCACCAGAGATAAAGAAGAATAAATTCATAAGATGAAAAAAAGTGCATTTTATTCTTATTCTATGATGCTATATGCTTTTTTAATATTATATGTAAGGTAAATACTATACACCAGATCATATTTACCTATTGACTTCTGTTATAATTTTAAACATGTTTGAACACAATAAAATTTTATTATGAACCCTAAATTTTAGAGATTTTATACATATGAACAAATAGTCTAAAGGTATAATTTCTTGCACCCAATCTCTGATAGTACCTAAATAATCTGTCCACACAAGCACCACAAACATATTTGCTTTATTGGGCATTGTTACTATCTCATTCATATTTAAGTGGTCAGTGTCTATCATTATTGAAGGTCCTCAGTAGTGATCACCAACATAAGGCTTTCTTTATAGACTTTGGTTGAAGGAAAGACCCTTTTCTCAGTTACCACTGAGGTATATGAAATTTGACCAGTTTCTTGGAAGTCTCTTCCTTTTCATTGTTTATTATTTCTCAAATTTATTTGCACTTTTGGAATTTTCCTTTCCTACTTAGCTCTCCTGCTCCTGGTACTTCCTACCTAAATGTTAGTGTCACCATAGACTAATTCCTCAGTTTTTCTCTCTCTTGCTCTTATTTTTTCTGTCTTTCATTCTTAATGCAGATGATACCACTCTAGGGGCAGAAAGCAAAGACAAATTAAGGAGCCACTTGAAGAAGGTGAAAGAGAGTGAAAAAGCTGGCTCAAATTCAACATTCAAAAAACAAACATCATGGCATCTGGTCCCATCATTTCATGGCAAATAGATGGGGAAACAATGAAAACAGCGACAGAATTTATTTTCTTGGGCTCCAAAATCACTGTGGACAATGACTGCAGCCATGAAATTCAAAGAAACTTGCTCCTTGGAAGAAAAGCTATGGCAAACCTAGACAGTGTGTTAAAAAGCAGAGACATTACTTTGCTGACAAAGGTCCACACAGTCAAAGTTATGGTTTTTCCAGAAGTCATGTACAGATGTGAGATATGGACAATAAAAGAGGATGAGCGCCAAAGAATTGATGTGGTACTGGAGAAGAATTGATGTGGTACTGGAGAAGACTCTTGAGAATCAACTCTGAATATTCAATGGATGGACTGATGTTGAAGCTGAAGCTCCAATACTTTGGCCACCTAATGCAAAGAGCTGAGTCATTGGAAAAGACCTAATACTGGGAAAGATTGAATGCAGGAGGAGAAGGGGACAACAGAGGATGAAATGGTTGGATGGCATCACCAATTCAGTGGACACGAGTTTGAGAAAACTCTTTAAAGTGGTAGGAGAAAGGAAAGCCTGGTGTGCTGCAATCTACAGGGTTGCAAAGAGTTGGGCATGACTGAGGAACTGAACAATTCTTAATGATTCTACCTATTCATACGGTTTCAACTTCTGTAAACTAGATGATTACACAGGTTATATTTCTGCCTCTGATTTTTCCAACCTTTTTCTGGGTTTTCCATTAATATATCAAGCTAGTGGGTACCAATCCAGATTCTACCAAAATCCAAATTTCTCCTTTATTCTCCAGTTTTCATTAATGATGTTTCCTTCTTCTCAGTCATCAAGTCATCTCTCTCCACCCTTGCCTTTGGTCCTAAGGTCAATGACTATTACAGCTTACAAATCCTGTAAATTTTAGCTAAACCAGTCTGACAAATGTTTGTCCCTCTCATTGCTCACCTTCCTGGGTCAGGCGTCATGATTTCTCATCCATACTGCTACAATAGCTTCAAAAACTTACACATTTTAACAGTGATTCCTGTGTCAGTTTATCCTATATTTATTAACCTATACCTCTACACTGTCACTTCAGGTTCACAACTTTTGATGATTAATCACAGTACATTTATTAAATTAAGTCAGAATTCCTCAGTCTAGAATTCAAGAACCTCTCAATATAGTTCCAATTTACATTTCTGTTCCTAATTCATGCTACTTCTCTTTAGATGCTCCAGAAAGAAACAACAAATTTTTAAAACAGATTTGGAAAGTTTATAAAACTAACAGCTTTACTTAATAACATGCAAGTGCTGTGTGGAAAGGCAGTAAGAACAGCTGTCAGGGAAAGAGTCTAGGGACAACTAAGTGCCCACTTTCGCTTTAACAGTGACTATTGGTGCTGAAGAATTGCTGCTTTTGAACTGTGGTGTTGGAGAAGACTCTTGAGAGTCCCTTGGACTGCAAGGAGATCCAACCAGTCCATTCTGAAGGAGATCAGCCCTGGGATTTCTTAGGAAGGAATGATGCTGAAGCTGAAACTCCAGTACTTTGGTCACCTCATGCGAAGAGTTGACTCATTGGAAAAGACTCTGATGCTGGGAGGGATTGGGGGCAGGAGGAGAAAGGGACAACCAAGGATGAGATGGCTGGATGACATCACAGACTCAATGGACATGAGTCTGAGTGAACTCCGGGAAATGGTGATGGACAGGGAGGCCTGGCGTGCTGCGGTTCATGGGGTCACAAAGAGTCAGACACGACCGAGCAACTGAACTGATTGATTGACTGCTTAGATGTGTGATTTCAGGCAAGTTATTTAATCTCTTTGGCTTGCTTTCCATACCTTAGGATGGGAACTGTAGTAGCACTTATCAGGGTTGTAGTGATTGAAAATGTATGGGTTGTAAATACAAACTACAGAGAAGATATTATGATTCATTGTATACCTTAGCTATTAAAGGTGATTTCAATTTTTTCACTTCAGAATGACAATTAGTAGTATTTATGTTATGACAGGCTTAGTATTTAAGATATCTTTAAACACCACCTCCTTAAGAAGCCCCTTTATTTTCTAAAACTAAATATAATCTTTTTAAATGAAATTCTATATATTTTTTTCTCTTTATCCATACTCTTCTATGTTTGACATGGAGGACTGTTCAGTATGTTTCTGTTTTAAGAGAGAGTCAGTAAAGAGTAAAACAGATGGTTATCTGTCGGGACCAGAATGGGAGAAATGAAAACTAAATAGGTTAGTCTCAGACATATAGGAAAGCCTTAACGGAGCTGAACCAAGTAAAATATGATGAACGAAGTTTTGAAGAAAGTTTAAGATAAAGAAAAGGAAACAGAAATAAATCACATATAAATAACTCAATGCTTCTTCATGAAATTCAGATTAAAGCTAAACTATTTAACAATGAAAGCCAAAGGCATTATGGGAGGAGAGAGTCATGAAAATGGTATAGAAGGAATGAATGAATAAAAATTTATAAAAATAGCAAGCAGCATAGAAAGCAAAGTTGAAATGTATAAGTTCAGGTATTGTTCAATTTAAATCTATTAATCAGAGTTAATGTAACAGTTTCTGGATTGTCAACGGAAGTATTTTTCCTTTGCAAGAGTAATTTATATACTCAAAACTCCCCAAAAATTTCAGTTGTTCTCTAAGCTCAATCCCAAAAAAACAGTAATGCCAATGAATGTTCCAGCTACCATATAATAACGCTTATTTCATGTGCTAATAGGATATGTTCAAAATCTTTCAACCTAGGGCTTCAGCAGTATGTGAACCGAGAACTTCCAGTGTTCAAGCTGGATTTAGAAAAGGCAGAGGAACCAGATATCGAATTGTCAACATCTGCTGGTTCATAGAGAAAGCAAGAGAATTCTAGAAAAACATCTACTTCTGCTTCACTGACTACACTAAAGTCTTTGACTGTGTGGATCACAACAAAATGTAGAAAATTCTTAGTGACAAAAATACCAGACCACCTCATCTGCCTCCTGAGAAATGTGTTTGCAGGTCCAGAACCAATAATTAGAACTGGACAGGAACATGAGACTGGTTCAAAATTAGGAAAGGAGTACATCAAGGCTGTACATTGTCACCCTCCTTATTTAACTTATATGCAGCATACAATGCTAAATGCCAGGCTGGATGGAACACAAGCTGGAATCAAGATTGCTAGGAGAAATATCAACAACCTCAAATGTGCAGATGATTACTACTCTAATGGCAGAAAGTGAAGAGGAACTAAAGAGCCTCTTGATGAAGGTGGAAAAGGAGAGCAGAAAAGCTGGCTTGAAACTCAGTATTCAACATTCTAAGATCATGAAAACTGGCCCCATCACTTCATGGCAAATAGATGGGGGAAAAGTGGAAACAGTGACAGGTTTTATTTTGGGGGCCTCCAGAATTACTGTGGATGATGACTGCAGCCATGAAATTAAGATGTTTGCTCCTTGGAAGAAAAGCTATTACAAACCGAGATAGCATATTAAAAAGCAGAAACATCACTTTGCCAACAAAGGTCCGTATATTCAAAGCTATGGTTTTTCCAGTAGTCATGTATGGATTTGAGAACTGGAGCATAAAGAAGGATGAGTGCTGAAGAATTGATGTTTGTGAACTGTGGTGTTGGAGAAGACTCTTGAGAGTCCTTTGGACAGCAAGGAGATCCAACCAGAAAATCCTAAAGGAAATCAACCCTGAAGAATATTCACTGGACAGACTGATCCTGAAAATGAAGCTCCAATACTTTGGCCACCTCATTGAGTTGCCAAGAGCCAACTTATTGGAAAAGACACTGATGCTGAGAAAGATTGAAGGCCGGACGAGACGGGGAGAACAGAGGACAAGATGGTTGGAGGGCATCATTGACTCAACGGATATGAGTTTGAGCAAACTCAGGGGGATAGTGAAAGACAGGGGAACCTGGAATCCTGCAATCTATGGGGTCTCGAAGAGTCAGACACAACTTAGAGACTGAACAACAACAACAACAAAGCTTGAGGCCACGCTAATTACACTGCAAATCTCTATTTAGAATTTGTAATGAGGGTTTTCATAGGAAGCAACAAGAGGCTGGTTCCAAATCAGGAAAGGAGTACGTCGAGGCTGTATATTATCATCCTGCTTATTTAACTTATATGCAGAGTACATCATATGAAATGCTGGGCTGGATGAAGCACAAGCTGGAATCAAGATTTCTGGGAGAAATATCAATAACCTCAGATATGCAGATGACATCACTCTTATGGTAGAAAGTAAAGAAGAACTAAAAAACCTCTAAGATGAAAGTAAAAGAGGGGAGTGAAAAAGTTGGCTTAAAACTCAACATTCAGAAAACTAAGATCATGGCATCTGGTTCTATCACTTCATAGCAAATATATGGGGAAACAATGGAAACACTGACTGACTTTATTTTAGGGGGCTCCAAAATCACTGCAGATGGTGATTGCAGCCATGAAATTAAAAGACACTTGTTCCTTGGAAGAAAAGCTATGACCAAACTAGACAGCATATTAAAAAGCAGAGATATTACGTTGCTGACAAA
The DNA here is from genome assembly GCA_006408695.1 of Aepyceros melampus. Classification (NCBI taxonomy): domain Eukaryota; kingdom Metazoa; phylum Chordata; class Mammalia; order Artiodactyla; family Bovidae; genus Aepyceros; species Aepyceros melampus. Next base: position 115,999 of record SJXQ01006632.1, read on the forward strand.
GGCCCATCTAGTCAAAGCTATGTTTTTTTCAGTAGTCATGTATGGATGTGAGAGTTGGACTATAAAGAAGGCTGAGCACTGAAGAATTGATGCTTTTCAACTGTGGTGTTGGAGAAGACTCTTGAAAGTCCCTTGGACTGCTAAGAAATCAAATCAGTCCATCCTAAAGGAAATCAATCCTGAATATTCATTGAAAGAACTGATGCTGAAGCTGAAACTCCAATACTTTGGCACCTGATGTGTATAACTGACTCACTGGAAAAGACCCTAAAGGTGGGAAAGATCGAAGGCAGGAGGAGACAGGGACAACAGAGGATGAGATGGTTGGATGGTATCACCAATTCGATGGACATGAGTTTGAGCAAGTTCCAACAGTTGGTGATGGACAAGGAAGTTTGGTGTGGGGCATTCCATGGGGGTCACAAAGAGCTGGACACAACTGAACTGAACTAGTCAAGCAAAGGCATGGAGATGGGACATCCATGACCCAGTTAATATCTTAGTTGAAAGGTGTCATTTTTTATAAACTATCTAGTATGGAAATCTAACTGGAGGATAGAATTTTTCTCATTAGAAAAAAAGTGAGTGACAAGAAATGAAGAATTAGAAAATCAGTTTTTAGGATTATGGTTATTCCATTTATTTTCACCCTTTTTTATTCTTTTGGGTAATAAGTAACAACCATGTGAAAAACCCAGGATGCATTACACACAACTTCTAGGATGCCTATGGCATTGTATATCACAGTGAGGCGATATGGTATGCCAGATGGTAGGTGTTTGAAATCAAGAGCAATTTCCCTTATGGTCAATTCTAAAAAAAACAAAGGTTGTAGTTTCAAATCTCAAGAGAATAGGGGAGCTAATATTACCTCTTTATAACCACTGGATCTTTTAAAACCCTTATGTATAATAGCTTCCAAAACACAATATGCATCCCTAACTAATTAAATTTTTGGAAATACTAAATATAAATAATGCTTTAGGATAAATTTATGTAATAGATACATATCTTCTATTTTAAAAAATAACAGTGGCAAGCCTTTGTTAGATGCTACATATGTATATGCTTCATGATTTCACTGTTTATGAAAACTCCTTGGAATGGGCATTTTTCATTCCTATTTTACAAATGAGGAAACCAAGGGTCGTAAAAGTTAAGTAACTTGCAGAAGAATATATAAGTATTGTGTGGCTACGCAAAGCCTCTCAGACCCCAACTCTGAGTCTTGACATCATGTATGTGAAGGGGACAACCTAATTAGGATAAAAGAAACCCTAATGTTAAGATCACTTCTTATTTTTGTAAAAATATAGTTGCCAAATTGTCAATTTGGAAAAATAATAAACTTTTTGTGAAATATGAGTGCTCTCTGGGGTAAAAATATAAAATACATAAAGTTGTATAAATACATATTTGATTGTCATTTTTCCAATCAAACTTCTAAATGATATATAATTATAGTTGCTAATATGTTTTTAATATGTTATGTGTACTCAAAATTTTCCTACATTTTCTTCTTAATAGCTCTTCTTTCTTTACTGTTTCTAACTTTCCAAATCTTTAAAGTTATGAGCCAATCCTTTCTACACAAACATGGTTCTTCCAAGGTATTGACTCTGCCTTGTTACTTTACCTTGTCTATCTACCTGACATCTCTACTCCATTCAGAGTTCATTGAATACAAACCTTCTCTAGATTAATGGCTAATTTATTATTTGCCTTGCAAATGTTTATCTGCTGGGAAATGGGATAACTATTTCAGTTCTGACAAGTAGGAGGGCCACTACTCTAGGCCTGATCGAATGGTCAGTTGATGGCATCCCAGAGGACGTGGGCCCTGCCTTGGTTTTCTGAGACAATCTTCTGGAAAGCTAAGTATCTATTTTTAATGAGTGCAATGGAAAGTCAGTTAGCTAGTGGTTTATGGGAGGAAATTAATGATAACCTTCATATAGCATTTTACAAGTCCAATCACAAATAACCTGAATATGTAATCACTTGGAAATATTGTAACCTACTTATTTAAAATAAAAGGATACCTCTAAATCATATATTTAACTATGTATTTACCAAACTCAAAAACAGCATCACCAAAAACACTTAAAAAACACACCCACATATATAAACATTTAATATCTTAAAACAAAAGCCAAAATGGACAAATATGAAAATGTTAACAATGTTTTCCACTAAAGGATAGGTGATTTTTATTACTTGCATTGGTTAATATTGTCAAATTATGTACTAAAGATAAAAACTTTAAAATTACATATATGGTATTCAAGAAAACATTTCTCACAAGGAAAAAAGAGATCTGATGTAAGTCACAATGCCACACAGATTATAGAAAATCAACATCACATATACAATTATTTTTTTATCTCTGTAGTGAGCAATTCTGTGGAAAGCCATCTCATGAGACAACTGAGTACACGCCTTGGAAGTATTCCCAGTGTATCCTTCTTGTTGGGTAGCAGACAAAAATCTGTTTTGCTTTGTATGTACAGATATTTTCACTCTGATGCTAAGAAAATCTGGAGTGGGGGAAGATATCTAATTCCTACAAGATAAATACTCTTAGTTTGACCATGCAAAACTAAACCATGACTGTTTTCAAACATTAAAATTCCAGCAGAATATGATAAATTCATAGATTGGATTAATGAAATGATTTGATGCATTGGGGTATAATTTAATAAATGGCATTTATAAACTAACACAAAGAAATTTCTCCTGCTGAGAAAGAAATACACCTAACTGCCAATTCTGATGTTTCAAGGAAGGGGTCTGACTAATTTAGGTGTTGCTTTCTGTGAAACACAAGCTAGACATTGGAAAGTGTTCCTTTTATTCAAATTTATTTGAAATTATTAAATAATAAAACAGAAAGAAACAGAAAATGTGAAACCAACAGACAAAACTTTTTAAAGTCTGGTAGATACACACATGTACTAAAATATGCCACATTTTAAATGATGCCTTTCTCCTAAAGTGATGGAGTTGAGTGTCTCATCCTGCTATTTATTGAGTAAAATTCATTAGTTGTTCACTGGCTGTCCTCATTAGCATGAACGCTGGAGGGAAAGTTCCAAAAGTTATCTTAACTCATGAGGAAACATAAGACAATGTAATCATTTCTGTAAAGATTTTCAAGCCAACTTGAATTCTCCAAAGTGTATTTTAATTAGAAAAAAAGAGTAAGAAAAAAAAAAACTTTAAAGCTTTGTTCTGATAATAACTCTCAAAGAGAAATAATGCTAACAACTAACACTATCCCCCTAAAAACTATCCCACGTTTATTTTTTTAAGTGGGATGAAGTCGGCTCCATGCTTCTTTAGCAAGTAAAGGCGATGTGCTGGGCTCTGTTATTCAGACATCATATATGTAACCAGTCCTGACAACTGCTGATTATATCTTTTTTACAGTGTTTTCCTCCTTTTTTGTTTGCCAGTTATATCCTCCAGTGTATATGCCAATGCAGGCAATGTCCCATCACCGGTAATTGTCACTAGGCTGTCTGTCAGTGACGAGGAGAAAAGGGTGACAGCCTTGACATCCCACCAATCACCCCCCTGGAAAATTGATATTGTCCTTCCCAGTAACAACAGCTCGAGAATCGACCAGTCCCGCTGGCACATCCCCGAACAATCAGCTTCCATTAAGGACAGAAGCCACACATTTATCCCAGCACAGTCCAATCAATAGGAAACTGACTTTTTCTGTCCCTTTTAAGAACCCTCTACTTGTATTTTGCACTTAATACCCTCCAATTACAAACGCCTTGCGGTCCTTGTTCGCATCACTAGAATTCACAATAAGATTTAAAATATACACTTGGGAGGGCATAGAGTAATCCCCACCTGTAATGGACATTTTATTTTTAATATGATTAAGATGCAAACATTGAAAAGAAAAACTTCTGCTCCTTTAGATTTGTGACTTGCCAAATTTGTGCAAACAGTTTCTGTTACCTCTCTCTAAAGGCTAAGGAACTCTATTATGTCATCTACATATAAACAAATGAGGACAAAATGAAACCAGATTAATAGTACAGTTGATTCAGATGTGGCTTTCTAGTAAAGTGATACGTGTATCACAGAGAAGATATCTATTTTTAATAGAAATAAATAACCAATGGTATTGACTTAATAGTGATGGTTCCAGTCTGATGATGTTAAAGTCCTTTTCCCCCACTTACAGATTCATACAGGTTCTTATTACTTAAAATGCTCTGAAATATCAGTTATAAAACCATTAAATGCAATATGGGAACAGTAATTACATGTACATATTCAGACATTTACTTTTTTTTTTTTTTTAACCAAAAAGCATGCCTATTGGGTTGTGCTTAGTTGTATGCTCAATGACTACATGGAATTCAAAGTTTTTAGGTCATAAATTTAAAAACTGCCTTGTCCATATGACAGTGATTTTATAATACATGGGCAGCCACCTAGAAAATACCACCTAGGCAGAATATGAGAGTGGATTAAAAAAAAAGGCTTCAGCTACAGCGACAGAGAATGCACAGTCTTTAAAAGGTGACAGGTGTCAGCTCTGGAGGGAAGACAGTGGCTAAAGAATCATGCCGGAACACTCACTGGCTGATTTATGAAGCTTCCTGGTGTCAGTCTGGGAGCACGATGCGATGCTCTCTATTTCTGGCCCAGAGTCAGGTACAAAGGAAGGAACCAGTCAAGGGAAGCCCATCACCTTCAGATCCCATCTCACCCCCTAGAGCCTCCGGGAGGACCACAGTCAGGAGGATTCTGCTCAACCACCATCCCCTTTGTGGGGAACTGTGTCTGTTTCCATTGTAATCTCTAACCTTGTGGAACCCTTTTAACTCCTGAACTACCTTCTTAGAGTGACCTTTATCTTGAGAATAAAAAAAAAAGAAGGGAAAAAAAGGCAAACATCAAGGCAGTTATTACTAAAGCAAGTTTGTAGTTTAAGCACTCACAGATAGAAGTCTTCACTGAAACAGTGTGGGTAAGTAGGTTTGATATACAGGTAGCACTGTAATTTTCAAAAGCAATCTTTATATAGTTCCAACTATATATATGTTTGAATTCTATGTAACATGAAATTTTTTATTAATATTAATGAAAACATTTTTTTGAGGAGTTTAAATCCAATGTTGATTCATGTTAAAGATGTTTTCCAAACAACTTAGCAAGTCAGGATGTCTTATGTTCTCTTTTTATTTTGTTTTTATTTAGAGCTTCTGTCTGGTAAATAAAAATAAGGGACTACTAAAGTTTGATACATTTGAAGACTAAAAACAAAACAGAGGGCTTTTTCAGTCATAGATATATACAACATCCCAATAGGAACAGCTGTGTCTGAATCTTTGCGACCTTTTGGACTACAGCCCACTAGGCTCCTCTGTTAATGGGATTTCCCAGACAAGAATACTGGAGTGGGTTGCCATTTCCACCACCAGGAGATTTTCCCAACCCAGGAATTGAAACTGCTTCTCCCATATGTCCTGCAGGAAGATTTTTTTTTTTACCTGTTGAGTGATTGAGGAAGCTAGATAAGACAATCATTGGACAGAAAAACATTTCTCTCAACCTGGGAGAAAATAATTGCACAGATGAGAGAAGGTGAGTTTGCACAATTTAGCACCAAATTTTTGGCCCCCCAGAGATAGATACTGTAGTTCTTCAAGGTGACATGAGCAGGACTTCACATAGAAAGAAGTAGAGGGAACCGTCTGTGAGAGTGAAATGGACCAAATTTGTTCAATCAATCATTAAAACATTCCCTGACTGAACAGACTTTTCCTTTGCTTTAAATCCCTTACTATGAATTACATGAGGAAATGGCAACCTACTCCAGTATTCTTGCCTGGAAAATACCATGGGCAGAGGAGCCTTGTAGGCTACAATCCATTGGATCACAAAGAGTCAGACACGACTGAGCAACTGAGCACACACATCAGTTATGTATTTAATAGGTGACAGGGCAAAAATTACAATTGAATGGTATCTTATATAAAGAGATAATGTTCTAATGAAAGGACAAGCAAGCAAAATTAATTATAATGTGAATAAGCACATCCCTATGAGAGTTAGCGTGAGGAATGTAACCATGTCCAATCTACCATTGTCTGGGTCTCAAGTGTGAAGGAAATAGAAAGAAATATCAAAAGTTACATCAGATTGGATATTTCCTATTATTCCTTCTAGTTTTTAAAGCTATGACTTCACACATGTAACTGAGTAGACAAATACTCCTCATGAAGGCCAGATTAACTCCATTAAAAGATTTACATACTGAAATTCCTTTCAACTATACAAAGTCATGATATTTTCCTTCATAATCAAATTTCATGAGACCAAGACTAACATAGAGTCTAAGAACATTACCGGTTAACACAGCCATTCTGCCAGTGACTTAATCTTGTATTTAGGGGCAGGACATATGTTAAGCAAAATGTTTGCAATGCTTATTACCATGGAGGTGCAGGTATAATGATGAAATGCCAAGTCACTGGGGACTGCACCCTCATTCTTACTAAACGGACAGAATCAATACCTTAATGGGGATGTTTGGAACCTTATGAGAAACAAATTGGCACATTACAACACGTTTTTCAGGCTAAGCATTCAGTTCATTTCCTTTTCTCATTTGAATTACAAATTTCACTTCTCTGATCAAAAAAAGACGAGATTTCATTTACAGGATCAGAGTTTGGCCATGTTAATGTTTTACAAGGAACAATAAAGTTAATGCAACAGAGAAATATCCTGTCTCCTCTCTTGACAGATAATTAAAAATCAGGTTCCATATTCGAATAATTCTGATGGAAGTGGTATAGGACCTCCCATAAAAATATGAGAAAATAATTATATGAGAAGATTCCAGGGCTAATATGTATGCTAAAAGTGTTTAAAATACAAAACTATAGTATAATATCACAACCAGGATATTGACATCCACATACCATTTTATCTATATATGGTTCTATATTAGGGTGGATTTCCTTTATCAAACTCTTTCTATACAGTGGGGAGTTAATCTAATGGATTGAAATATGTTCATCCTAAGAAGAGAATCTGTGAATACATGAATGTATCTTTATTGGTCTATGGTATGTCTGTCTAGTTATCCATTCATCCTTCAAGATAAACCATTTTTGACTATTCCAGAAATAAATTTAAAACATAGATTTTTTTAAGTAACAGTAAGATATTTAGTTAAACTATTTTAAGCCTTGCAAATTCAACATAATAATTTTCTCAAGCTCTTAAATTGTGCCCCAGATCATGTCTAAGTATAAGGTGTAAGTTGTTAGGAAAACAGAGCTATCAGTCAACTTGAGAAAACAGACATTAAACAAATGAACATGCAGATATGATTTCAAATTGTGATAAATACTATAACACAAAATGACAGAGTGCTATAAAAGAAAATAGCAGGAGGACCCTAAAAAGATGTCAGCAAGTATAGCTGACTTCTATGATTAAGGAATTTTGAAATATAAAGCATTGTGAAATGAATGGCCTAGAACACACAGTGTTTATCATCAGATTATTGGAATCTCTGTAGGTTAACAGTTTAATTATTAGCAAGATTACTGTCAGAATCAGTTAGGTCCTGCCTTACAACAAAGATTAATTCTCACTCAAAGATATTTGGGGGCAATTTATATAATGTAAAATAACATTAGTATTATCTACTATGGGTTCTTTATTCCTGCAGCATGTCTAGACAGCAAGAGGAATGTCTTGGTTATACATATATTTTTTGGAGCCAGTGAACATCATCGATATCAGAAAGTGTTAAAACGTCATTCAGATTCCAAAGAAGCAAAATTTGTAACGCCAACTTTACAGAAATTTCCAAAGTCCTAATCCAGAGAATTGTAAGTATCTCTCACCTCTAGTGCCAAACCTCATCATTCCTCCCACTCCTACATTCACTGCCACCTCTCCTAGCCAAAAATTCTTTAATCCTTTGTAGGCTTATTAGAGAAAAAGGGAAATGCATACCTTTTATAAAGGATGGGCTATTTAATTCATAGAAAAGGGAAGCTGTTTTAATGTTCCACACCGTTTAATCAGGGAGAGAGTCACACACAGGCAGGTGGACAGTGTTTGCATTAGCAACGTTTCAAGAATTCATTAAGACACTAAACTTGGGAATAAGATGCTACTTCCTGGGTTCTGCCGATGGAAACACTGTTGCTTATCTATTTGAAATTTATTTTAATTAAATGCAGAAGGCAATGGCTTTTTCCCCAACACAATACTTTTACTTTCATTCATTGTATGGAGGCTATCTAAATGCGTAAGGTCAATATTTGTTAAGCCATGTATTATTTTAATATTCATCTTCCAATTAAAATTGCATATTTAAAGCCTCCAAGATTTTTAAAACTTTAACTGTGGAAAAAAATATAGACTACAAACCCATTTTGTGTTGCTATTACATGGTATGGACATAGTGTTAACATCTTAAGATGTTATATTTTTCTTTTTTATCTATAATAGTTCACAGAGTATATTTTGTGATATACCCTGCTTTTTTATTGAACACTGGAGAGTTATGACTTAAGAACATTTGCTAATGTTCCAAGTTAAAACTCTGATGGTCTTATACACTGAATTTGATAAGAGATGGACTGTATCTATATTTTCCTTAAAAGAGATCATTTTTAAATGTATTTTTGGTATTACCAAATTTGCAATAGAGAAGTACTATTGGAGGAGGGCACAGCAACCTACTCCAGTACTCTTGCCTGGAGAATCTCATGGACACAAGAGCCTGGCAGGCTGTAATCCATAAGGTTGCACAGAGTTGGACATGACTGAAGCGACTTAGCATGCATGCATGCAATCCTACATCATATTTAGACCATGATTCTGTAATGTTATTTGGATGAAGCTATTAATCTGAATATCATATGGATTATGGAATATTCTTGCTTAGAAAGGAAGATACACATTTCAATAAGAAAACAGGACAGCAGAGAATGGGGCAAGAGAGAGGAGAAAGGAGGTAGAATGAGTAAGGGAAATTAAATGATAAGAGAGACAAACAGAAGAAAATACATGGAAGTGAATGAAAGCTAAGAAATTTTCAAACCGAATTTTTCATTTCTAAATCTTATTTCCTTAAGGGGAACCAAAAATAGAATATCTCTGGGCTATTTTTCAGAAAATAAAAATAAGTTGCTATGGAATCATTCTCTAAATAAGCAAATTTCAACTACTTTACTTCTGTCATATTAACACACAATTATAAGATGATGATGTATGGCTCTTAAATGGAAAATAATCTAAAATCTCCTACTTTATGTTTAATATCAATTAAATATCATTCACACACATTTGTCCTTAATAAAGAGTTGAAATTTTGCTTGAAGAGTGGTCCCCAAGAATGTATACTACTACAATAAATTGACAGTCATCAAAAGAAGCACTGGAGTCAAATGAAGGTTATATTTGAATAGTCTTGGCTCCATGTGCAAATGAAGCTTTATAAAAATGATGCTGAGGTTGCATTTTATGGGAGATAGAACTCTGTATTGTAGATGCAAAAATCCAATTCCAAACACATAATTATTATTACATTCATAATGTGTTTTTCTCAACACCTAAACAAACAACTAAAACCCCTGGGACTGAGATGCCCTGCGCAGTCACGCTCCACTGGCTTCCTCTTTCTGAGAAGTGCAGGCCATGAAGCTCACAGGGAGGGAGGGCTGTAATTAGCAGCTTCTCCAACCCACTGGAGTACTCCTTTTACCTATCGGTGAAACCAGTTAACCATTCAGTCATAAAGGATGTTTTAATAATACTTTACATATTCTAATTCTATAGAAAATTGGAGAAGTTATCATAGCAATAAATTATTCTTCAGCAGCCCAAACTCACAACACAATCCATTCAAAATCAACATACAGTTTCATATTCAAGTTCTACTTATTATTTTAAAATTACAGTATCAGTATTTCTCTAGGTCAGTCTGTAACTCCTGATTAATTACATGCCAAGAATGCAGTAATTATATGCTCAGTGTCTAATCTGAAGTAGCAGTAGTAAAACTGTAGTTCAAATGTAATTTTCTGTACCTCTTATTGGTAACTGTTCATATAAAGTGTATGGTATGTCCCCCAGATATTCTGAACAGTTTCATCCTAATTACTGAAGTATACTGCATACATCAGTAAGTATACAAAATTACTCAGGTAAGTAAATAACTCGATTTCTCTCTTTTTTCGCTGCATCAATATCATCTTTTGGATCTACATTATTAAATAAGTATATTTAAATAGCTATATCCAATGCACTATCCCAATGAAAATAGTTCAAGATGATGTAAATAGAATAGTATTAATCCATTTACAGAAACAGCTTCATAGTTTGTAGGAAAAGGTATTTTCCAAGACAAGCTTTGTTAACAATAACTTATTTTTTCAAATGCGTTAAAATTTTGGAAACTTTTTGTCTCCTTCACACATTTGTTGTTCAGTTGCCAAGTCATGTCAGACTCTTTGCTTCCCCATGAATTGTAGCCTGCCAGGCTTCCCTGTACTTCACTATCTCCCTGAGTTTGCTTAAACTCATGTCCACTGAGTCAGTGATGCCATCCAACCATCTCATCCTCCGTCACCCCCTTCTCCCCTTGCATTTTTTCTAGCATCACAGTCTCTTCCAATGAGTTGGCTCTTTGCATCGGGTTTCCAAAGTATTGGAGCTTCACCTTCAGCACCAGGACTTCCAATGAATATCCACACATAAATGCTACTATATGTAAAAGGTTTTTCCTAATCACTGGGGAAGCACATGTCTATTTATTTAGGAAATAAATATGCATTATATAATATGACATTGAAAAGAATGCCTTTGTGCTTGCCCTCCACAATTACTATTAAGATAAAAAGCATCAGAGAAAGTGTAATTCATGTTCTGTCTGAAATGAACAGACACAAGCAGAAATTTGTTAGCTCTGGTAAGTCTACATTTTTTTCTCTATCTCTGTCTCCCTTCTTTTTTTCCTGCAGCTAACTCTCAGAATAATAAAGAGGTGGAGAGATAATTTCAGAAGAAACCAAGACTTGCTATAACATATCACTGGTATCAAATGTTTACCTACTTAATTCCATGACTGAAGAAACCTAAAATATACAAGGTAGGATTAAATACCAGAAACTTGATCTGTACCCTATCAGTTCTCTCAGTTTTCAGCTGAGCCCAAGTAGGACTATTTGTTCTAAAACATGATTTATTTAACTTACACACTTTCATGATTTCATATATTTATATAAGTTACTCTGAATTTTACATTATTATTAAACTATCCAAGTTTGGTCACAGATGATGGAGAAATATTCTGATTTTTTTATCTTTTGGCTTGAAATAGGTAGACACATTTTATTTTTATTTTCCAGACAATATTAAACAAACCACCAACTTTACTTTACAGGTTCCACTGATGACTAAAGAAGAGAAAGTACTGAATGTAAGTTATATTAACCAGGCATTTGTCATAGGGAAAATCCACTAGGGAAGAACTATGCAAGGATCGCTGCCAAGTCTGCATTAGGAAAAGGAGGGAACTTGCTAAAACACCCCCTAGTGCAATAGCTGGGAAATTCATTACTAAAACGTTGTGATCATCTTGCAAGAGTACCAGCAGATTGCACACATTACCGCCTGCCGACTGAAGTGGGAATAACTAAAAGAAAAAGGGTAATGACGGTCGGGGGAAATTGAATTTTCATGGCACTTATCTTCTGTGTCATTCTATTTGCATGAGAACATGTTTGCCACAGACATTACAGGACCCTAATGAGAACAGGAGCCTCTCCCCATGGGCAGGCGCCAGGGTGGGTGTTGATGAAACCAATCAATGAGATTTTAAAAGGTGGAACAGTCCTTGCCTTGCTCAGAGCCCAGGTGGGTGGGCCTTCCATCTGAGGAGAGAAGAAATTAAGAATGATGACTTGGGAGAGTTCAAAGCACACTCGCCTCTCTGTCAGCTGGTCCTTAATGATAACGTACTACTGCTTTCCTTAAAGACCTTCATGTCTTATTCAGGGTAAATGGTGAAAATGTGGCATTTTAGAACCCATGATGTGTTTTCCTATTGACGCTGTCAGTGTGACCGGCCGCTAAAGGAAGAGTTGTTTGTCAGTTCCCATTCTCTTCCATGATTCATCAAACAGTGGCAGTTCATGCATGCAGTATCAGAAGAGGAATAAATAACTTAACAGCTCCATACTGAACACGCACATATTTTATTAAGCTGCCACCAACCCCAGGGGCACTTCAGCATGTCAGAAGACAAACTCTTCCAGGGGAGTCTCTGAGCACATACTTTTAGTTACAAGCTACTACCTGCGTCAAGTATTTATTATAGAAATAAGAAAGTATCTTTCACGTTGAGAAGGCAAAAGATGCATTTTATCCCTTGGCCCTATTCTTTATGTCACGAGTAAACCAGTAATGATATTCATTATTAATGTGTTCAATTTGCAAACCATGTTTTCTCCAAAGAATTCAACTCACAGTCTCCCCAGTTACATACATTAACTTATCTCACGTAGTGAGCTGTCTGTTTTTCATATGCTGAACTATGTTAGTGTCTGAGTGCTCTCTCTCTAAATCATAGCTATTTAAGAGCAAGTAATAGTTTTCAAACATCGATAGCAGGGGCCATTCCCACCCACATAGGCTGAATAGACCATAGAGAAAGGTTCCAGTTATCACCTTTGGTTATCACTAAGATCTACTCAATTTCTGAAACAGGGTTTGCTGGATCCTGGCATGTGTTCAACTCACAACTGAATGTTACCAATTTAAATCTTGTTTACTTCATACTATTAATGTTTCTCACCCCAGGGTCAGTCTGCAGGAAAACAACACATAACTATGATTTCAGTGACTGTATTTACAGCCTAGGAAACTTAAATGAGATTAATTGTATATGAGAATTTTGAGTTATATTTTGTATGTCTCCTTTATCTTCTATATCAAACAACTGAATCACAAAGCCTCGGCTAAAGGCAAGGCCAATCACGGCTACATTTCAGGATTTCCCTGTGTATTGTGACTGCCTCTTTCCCACAACTCTTTTAAGAATTTAAGTAAATACATACTCACTGAAATTTAATATCTAAGTAGTAGCAATGTTTATTTCCTAGAACCAAATAAAGTTAATCTCTAACATAGAAACAAATTGCATCCCCAAAGCTCATCCAGAGTTGGTTTTAGAACACAGAATGCAATTCCTCTTAAGCAAAGTATGTATGCATACATGCTAAGCAACTTCACTTGTGTCTGGCCCTTTGCAACTCTATGGACTGTAGCTCACCACGCTCCTCTGTCCATGGGATTTTCCAAGCAAGCATTCTGGAGTGGGTTGCCATCCCTCCTTCAGGGGATCTTCCATAACCAATGGTTTCCTTCAGTCTACAGTATAGTGAAGTGAGAATGTTCAACTCAAGACCAGCATGCCAAAAACCAAGGAGTGCACAGCTTCTTCACTTGGTACCAATTGCCAACAATCCCCACTTCTTGGATTCCAACAGCTTTCAAGTTTACCTTATTGTTTCATGATAGTAGAGCAAAAGTATAAAAAGAACTACTTGGCAATCACACGAAAAGCAAGAGAATTCCCTTCCAACTATAAACTTGTTATGTTTCTTTCTTTGGCAATACAATCTGGGAACTGGAGAATCATTAAGCTCCTATAACGAAATTAAATAAAACTTTTAGCACAGGACATCAAAGTTAAACACAGATTATAGCAAGAGCATTCCAATCTTGGACATTTGACTCTTTCAGGTATATGTTGCCCTGAATTAATTGGGAATGCTAATTGTTAAGGATTCTCAGGTGGCATTAATGGTAAAGAAACTGCTGGAGACAAGAGACACGGGTTCAATCCCTGGGTCGCAAAGATCCCCTAGAGGAGGGCATGGCAACCCACTCCAGTATTCTTGCCTGGAGAATCCCATGAACAGAGCAGCCTGGTGGGCTACAGTCCAGGGGGTCAAAATGAGTCAGACATGATTGAGAATAGCATAACACATGGTAACCATACTTTGAGAATTGCTGTAATGAAGAGAGAGTACAGACATTAGAAACATAAGTACTCTATTTAAATCATAGGCTTTTTAACTCAGTAGTTTACTTAATCCTTACAAGTACTAATGAATCAATAAAAAGGAACACTAGATACCAGCACAAAGTTGTGAGGATTAAATGAAGTATTATAAAATAAAAAGCCTGCAATATTACAGGAACTTAATAAGTTTAAGAATGTATTGCACAAACACTACTGAAATCTCTGAAAAAAATCTTATAATGTCTCACAACCACCTGCAATACATAGGAAATTTTTTCCATTGAATTTATAATAAATGGTATGTGTGACAATTGACCTAACTAATAATAATTTCCCAATGCCATAGGTACATGAGTACATTTAAAATTCAACCAGGCAGTGAATGCAAAAGCAGTTGACATTTGGGGTACAACTAAATTGGCAACTGGTATCAGTTGCCATCAATTAAACTGCCATCAATATAAACATGGAAAATATGCAAAATTATTTATCTGTATAAAGATACAATCTTACCTTATTTAACATGATCTCAAATAACATCAGATCTGACTGCATCTCCAGGGCATCTTCTAGTCTACATCAACCATCTCCCAGCTCCTTCCAGATGAGAGCCTACCCTTACTTTCTCAGTCAATCCAAAAGGACACATTGAGTCTACTTGGATAACTCAAGGTAATCTCCCCTATCTTAAGGGCAACTTAATCACCAACCTTAATTCTTTTTATTTTTAATATAAATTTATTTAATTGGAGGCTAATACAATACTGTATTGGTTTTGCCATACATCAACATGAATTCGCCACGGGTGTACAAGTGTTCCCCATCTTCCCTCCTCCTTCCCCATCCTGTCCCTCTGGGTCATCCCAGTGCACCAGCCCCAAGCATCCTGTATCCTGTATTGAACCTGGACTGGCAATTAGTTTCACATATGATATTATACATGTTTCAATGCCATTCTCTCAAATCCCACCCTTGCCCTCTCCCACAGAGTCCAAAAGGCTGTTCTATACATCTGTGTCTCTTTTGCTGTCTCACATACAGGGTTATCCTTACCATCTTTCTAAATTCCATATATATGGGTTAGTATATGGTATTGGTGTTTTTCTTTCTGGCTTACTTCACTCTGTATAATAGGCTCCAGTTTCCTTCACCTCATTAGAACTGATTCAAATGTATTCTTTTTAATGGCTGAGTAATACCCCATTGTGTATATGTACCACAGCTTTCTTATCCATTCATCTGCTGATGGACATCTAGGTTGCTTCCATGTCCTGGCTATTATAAACACTGCTGCGATGAACACTGGGGTACATGTGTCTCTTTCAATTCTGGTTTCCTCAGTGTGTATGCTAGCAGTGGGATTGCTGGGTCATATGGCAGTTCTATTTCCAGCTTTTAAATGTTTCTCCACACTCCTCTCCATAGTGGCTGTACTAGTTTGCATTTCCACTAACAGTGTAAGAGAATTCCCTTTTCTCCACACCCTCTCCAGCATTTATTGCTTATGGACTCTTGGATCGCAGCCATTCTGACTGGCGTGAAATGGTACCTCATTGTGGTCTTGATTTGCATTTCTCTGATAATGAGTGATGTTGAGCATCTTTTCATGTGTTTGTTAGCCATCTGTATGTCTTCATTGGAGAAATGTCTGTTTAGTTCTTTGGCCCATTTTTTGATTGGGTCGTTTATTTTTCCGGAATTGAGCTGCCGGAGTTGCCTGTCAGAGCAAACTTAATTCTATGTGCACACTTAATTCCCCATTTGCCATGTAACCAAACAGTTCACAACTTCAGGGGATGAAGATATGCTTATATTTGTTGGCCATTATTCTGCCTTCCATATTAAAATCACTTAATATTTATTGATCCCTGACCATATGTTCAGTAATCTCCTTTATTTTTCCCCAAAACAAGCCATTTTAAAATAAACACTTAGAGGAGACATTTTTGTAGGCAAATCTCTTTTCTATTTCAACTTCTAAATAGCTACTTTTTCTCCATACATATGTACTATTTCTTGATTATTTCTTTTATGTCACAATGAATCAAGGTCAAGAAAGAAAAGCACATAATTAGAAAATGGTAGGAGATACTTTAAATTAGGTGTGTTATTTCGAGAGAAAATTCATTAGTAATTTAAACTGTAGATTATGTTCTCAGAATTTGTTTGATCCATAATATTTCTGTTACAAATCTACTGAGAAGGAAATGCTTTGCTGCCTTATGTCATGAAAGGCTGTTAGTTGTGTGTGTGTGTGTGTGTGTGTGTGCACATTAGTTTCTTAGTTGTGTCTGACTCAACTGTAGTCTGTACACTACAGTTGTGTCCACTCAACTGTGGGCTGTAGTCTTCCAGCCTCCCCTGTCTATGGGATTCTCCAGGTAAGAATACTGGAGTGTATTGCCATTTCCTTCTCCAGGTGCTAGTTAGAAGTAAATTATTCCATACTTTTCATGTTGACAGAATCAGAACTAGAACTAAAAGTACCTAGCTTAAGAGGCAGTTTTATGTTTAAAATGAAGACTATCCTCCCAAATATGAGACATTTCTAATAATAAAACAGATTATTTTATTCGAGGTAATTTTCTTATAAATTTAAGTACTTAAGCAATGTGTAAAGGGCTACCATCTCATCAAGAAATAGAAATGTAAAGGAGTCATATTGGGTGGATTAAATCATGATCAAGTTTCTTCCAAAATGTATTACATGGATTTAACTTTTATATATGATCTATACCATGAAAATGCAGATCTGATCTTTCTCATGTTGTTATATACCATCAATTTGGGGATTTACTTACTTCATCATTTTATCATTGGTACTGTCCTTTTTCTGTTTAGTTTTCCCTTGCTATTTAAATATTCTATAATTATTATGGAGGAGTGAGAAGTCAACTGTAATTTAAAAAAAAGATCTTGTTTCATTGTATACTGCTTGAAAATTCATAAAGAATGAAATGTCACAAATATATACTTCTCAAGGCTCATTTCGGCTTTACTGCTACAGTGCTAACTAAAGGGAGTTATCTCTGTTGCATATTATGAGTGGTGAAGAAAAAGAGTTTGACTTCCTTGATTCACCTTAATAACCACATATCATTCATGAAATGGCTATGAACATTTTTCAGAAAGACATAACTCACTGAATCTGACTCCAGAAGGATGGACATAAAACAGGCAGTTGAGAATGAATTTGAAATCACAAAAATTGCCCACAAAGAAAAACTCAGGCCTAGATGCCTTCACTAGATAATTCTACTAAATATTTAAAGGAAATTTCACAACCATTTACATCAACTCTTCCAAAAACTAGAAGAGGAAGGGATATTTCTCAGCTTATTGAAGGTTCCAGTATCACACCAAATGAGGCAAGTTATCACAAGAAAAGGACACTGCAGACCAGTACCTCTTATGTAGATGCAAAATCCTCAACAAAATACCAGAAAAGCGAATCTAGCAACACATCAAAAGTATTATCACATCACCCGGGGGAATTTGTTCCAGAAATTCAACATTGCTTTTTAACATGTGAAATATAATCAATGTAATATCTCAATTAATAGAATAAATGATCACGTCACATGATCATTCCAAAAGATGCAGAAAAAAATTGAAAAAATCTAATATCTCAATGTAAAAAACTTTCAACAAACAAGGAAGAGAAAGAAACCTATTGACCTGATAAAGGCCATTTAGTAAACTTCCATAGCTAACATTATACTTAACAGTAAAAAAAAAAAAGAAAAAGTGAGTACATCTTCCCCTATGATCAAGAAAAACACAAGGATGTCTAGCCTTATCACTTCCATTGAACACTATACTGAGGTTGTAGCCTGATCAATTAGGTAAGAAAAGTAAATAAAAGCATGCAGGTTGGAAGGAAAATACATAATACTAATACATGCTACAACATGGAGTGAACCTCAAGAATGATTTGCCAAGTGAAAGAAGCTAGACCAAAAGGGTCATGCTATGTGAAAGAAATCAGATGAAAAAAAGCCAATATATTTGATATCTTATACTTCCACTTATATGAAATGTCTAGAATAGGAAAATTCATGCCTACAGGAAATAGATTAGCGGTTGCTTGCGATGAGGGCCTAAAGGGAATGAGCTGTGATAGCTAATCAGTATAGGTTTTCTTTCTGAGGTGAGAAAAACATTGCAAAATTAGCAGTAAAGTTTGTGCAACTGAATTTATTAAAAATCACTGAATTATACAGTTTAACAGGGTGAATGTTATGTATGTGAATTATGTATCAGTAGAGTTGTTATAAAAACAATCTACAGCATAAAGAGCAATCCTAATAATTTAAGAAATCAGAAGTGTCATATCAATTCTAGAGCAAGGCCTTTCAGTCTTAAGAGAGCCTAGAATCACTTGAGGATTTTTAAAAAAAATAAAGCTACTGATCCAGTAGGTCTGGGTGGGATCTAATATTATGCACCTGTAACATTTCACAGGTGATGCAGACGCTGCTTGATCTAGAGGAACATTCTGAATAGCAAGCTCCTAGAA
This sequence comes from Aepyceros melampus, assembly GCA_006408695.1. Taxonomy (NCBI): domain Eukaryota; kingdom Metazoa; phylum Chordata; class Mammalia; order Artiodactyla; family Bovidae; genus Aepyceros; species Aepyceros melampus. Next base: position 134,607 of record SJXQ01006632.1, read on the forward strand.
TACCACTATCCAGTATGGTAGCCACCACCTATGTATTTGAAAGGGGGCTAGTTTGAATTAATATGTCTTGCAAGTGTAACATAATCATTGGATTACAATGATGGCATGAAAAAAAGAGTTAAAAAAAAGAATTTAAAGAAAACTTACAGAATTGAAAGAGACACGGGTACCCCAATGTTCATCTCAGCACTGTTTATAATAGCCAGGACATGGAAGCAACCTAGATGTCCATCAGCAGATGAAGAGATAAGAAGGCTGTGGTACATATACACAATGGAGTATTACTCAGCCATTAAAAAGAATACATTTGAATCAGTTCTAATGAGTGGATGAAGCTGGAGCCAATTATACAGAGTGAAGTAAGCCAGAAAGAAAAATACCAATACAGTATACTAATGCACATATATGGAATTTAGAAAGATGGTAACAATAACCCTGTATGTGGACAGCAAAAGAGACACAGATGTATAGAACAGCCTTTTGGACTCTGTGGGAGAGGGAGAGGGTGGGATGATTTGGGAGAATGGCATACACCCATGGTGTATTCATGTTGATGTATGGCAAAACCAATACAGTTTTATAAAGTAAAATAAAATCTGAAAAAAAATAAAAGAAAGAAAACTTACTTACACTGATTATATACTAATATGAAATTTTGGATATCATGTTTAATATTACTAAATTAATTCCCCCTGTTTATTTATTTTATTGTATTTTTAATATGGCTCCTAGAAAACTTTAAATTATGTGGTTTACATTAGATTTCTCAGACAGAGCTATCCTAGAGTATTTTCTCAGTATCAACAAACTCTACTGGTGAACTTTAAAGGCCAAGAGTTATCAGTATCAAGAATGTTCTCAGTTGTAAACAAGCCACAGTTTTAGCATAAATGAACTCTACTGAATTAATACAATGGATAAATAAAAATAAAATACCTCAAAATACTGTTGTACAATGATCCTAAGAAGTGCTACCAGAAGTAGAAGAGTAGAAGAAAATTATTTGAAATGTACATCTTCAAATAATGTGATATAACTGAGGATTGTGCTGATGTTACAGTACTAGAAAGAACATACACTAGAGCACAGCAAAGTCAACGAACAAAAAATATCTAAAGAATAGAACTTAAGTGGGAGAGATTCTGTGAAAACCAAGAATATATTCATGGCAAATGATAAATTTTACATATATGTATTATGGAAAGACCCAATTTATTGTTTAATTTCTTCAACCTCACCTACATATGTCAATTGCAAATGCAAACTTTAAAGTAAGACATAAAAGAATGTCATTATTTTTTGCTGAGCTGGTCATAGAAAATAAAAAGGTTTTTTTCACTGATTTAAGTGCATTCAGTATTTATCAGTAAAAAAGCATAAGATAGAAATACTTGAGCATTATCACAAACTTTGAGTCAAAGACAACCTGAATAGCAAATCAAAGTGTAGTCTCTCAAAATAGTGTAAGCTGACAGAGAGCTGACAGATGTACACCTAAAATTATGCTAGAGTTCTTAAAGAACTGAACTGAACTGATACTGGGAGGGATTGGAGGCAGGAGGAGAAGGGGATGACAGAGGATGAGATGGCTGGATGGCATCACTGACTCGATGGACGTGAGTCTGAGTTAACTCCGGAAGCTGGTGATGGACAGGGAGGCCTGGTGTGCTGCGATTCATGGGGTCGCAAAGAGTTAGACACGACTGAGCGACTGAACTGAACTGAATACTCTTAAGGTCAAAATGGTCCAGATAAAAATAGAAAGCCAGACAAAGATAATAACTTTAATTAATCTTCCTTTTTTAAAATTTTCTTTTAAGATTTCAGACCATTTTGAAAGGCACTCAGTGAACTATGTGATATTATACTTAAACAGATAAAGTCAGCACCAAAGTTAAATTTCAATGTAAAAGTTAAAATAATAATTTTAAATTTATGTGTACCTCAATTTATTGATCACACATGTATAAGGTATACTCATTAATCAATGTCACTAAAAAAATAAATGACCCCTCATATTGCAGGTATTTATGTAATATTGTCCTGATACACTTTGAAAAGGGAATCTACAAGGCAGACATTAAGCAACTAATGCCAGTAATGTATAAAAATTTCCCACTCTGAGAGCTGATAAAAAGAGAGAAAGCTGTGTACTGCATTGAGTGGGCATACTATGGGACTTGGGGAAAGGGAAGGATGGTCAGTGCAGGAACCCCTGGTGTGACTCTGAGTTTACATATGAAAGATGAATAGAAGTTACATACGTGTTATGGAATTGAAAAACATTACGAGCCAAAGACACAGTCATGTGCAAAGGCTCTGGGGCAGTAGGAAGCTTGATGGATTTATAGAACTTAAAATATGAGGCTGACCATGGAGAGAAAATACAATTAGGAGAAAATAGGTGGAAATCCATCAATATAAGTCCTTTTAGACAATAAGAAGCCACTGCTGCTGCTGCTGCTCCTGCTAAGTCGCTTCAGTCGTGTCCGACTCTGTGCGACCCCATAAACGGCAGCCCACCAGGCTCCGCCGTCCCTGGGATTCTCCAGGCAAGAATACTGGAGTGGGTTGCCATTTCCTTCTCCAGTGCAGGAAAGTGAAAAGTGAAAGTGAAGTCACTCAGTAGTATCTGACTCTTCACGACCCCATGGACTGCAGCCTACCAGGCTCCTCCGTCCATGGGATTTTCCAGGCAAGAGTATTTAATTCAGATTTCATTTGGACACATTGTTGAGCTATGATAAAGAGAAACATGAATTAGAAATTACAGTAGCTCAGGTAAGATATGATGATTGATGGAAATGAGAGAAGTGAGATTGTTAAGAGAGATTGTCTAAAGGTAAAATCAACAGGACTTGGTTCTGGGTTAGATTGGGGGGTTAAAACAGGGAAAGAGTCAAAGAGCAAAAGTAAATGAAAGTCAGTCCTTGGGCAAGAGTACCTGAAGAGGGCCCTTTTCAATGCTGGGAGACATTGTTAGTATAATAACATTTTAGACATTTTCAGTTTGAAATGTCCCTGAGACATTTAAGAACAGCTGTCAAACACACAGTTGGGAACATGGGTTGTAGCTTAGCAAAATGGCCTGCCTCAGAGATATAAATTTGGTAGTAATTGACACACAGGTTATAATTAATGCTGTGTGTATAGAAACAATAGCTTAGGAAGCACATATAGGTTTTAAGAAGGACTCAGAATTGAGAATTAAGGAATTCAAAATTTTAATAACCGAGGTATATAAGAACATTTTTGTAAAGGAGAATGAGAAACAAAGCCCAGAGATGTTAAAAAATACATTTCCTTATTTACCTCACTTGGAATAAAAGCAATCTTCTTTTGAAGGGGAATTACTATTTATCCCTGAGGGCCCAGATAAGTTACTACTTTATTCTGTGGCATGTTCTTAACCCACTCAGCTTTACTCAACATTTGCATACATATTCTACTTTTGCTCATATATATTGTTGTAATAAATTTTTTACATTCTTATATATACTCTTGAGGATAACACATTATTAAAGGCAATAGCAACGAACTTCTAATCTGGAAGTTTTGTATTTTTTTTTGTCTTTAGACTTAAAATACACCTAGTTTAATTATTCTCATAGAAAGATGGTGAGTTCTTGGTTCATACTTGAGTGTCTTTTAAAGACTGAAGTGTCACATTTTCTAATAACAAAATTATGATAATGAAATTTGATTTTAATTGGGAAAATAAATGGTATACTGTTAAAAACTCAATTATACTTGCAGCTCTAACTGGTAACTACTATGTCTTGAAAGCATCTGTTCCTAAAGTTAATTAAACTTGACATTCACATGGTCAAATCTTGCCAATCATAGTTTCCAAATAATTTTCATTCTCTTTTATCACTCTGCCATAGAATCAAATGCATTTTTGTTTTGCTGGCACTGCTTTGTAATAAACTATCCTCAAAAAAGTGGAAGGATGAGGAGCCAGTGTCCTTTTGGATTAAAAAAAAAAAAATTCTCATTTCAGGATTTCACTGATAGAGCCAAATCTATGTTTATAATTGATAAGGCTTATCCAATTTGGCTTTGAAGTATGATTATCTTCATATACTTTTCTGTTGTTCTCTGCAGAAAGAGGAATGGAAAGATAACCCATCTTTCCTGGCCATTAACGTTGTATTTG